>CM067305.1:38193905-38591904 GCA_034231615.1 Meghimatium bilineatum | reverse complement strand
TTAAACCGTCTCTTCTCTTCCCCCCACCCCCATTTTTTTAACTATTAAAGCAAGAAGGGTGAGAAAAAAAACTGTCTTTTCTTTTTAGAAATGTTTCATATTCAAACAATTTCATTGGTGTATGAATAAAAGTATTTTTGACATCAACTTTTATCAAACCCCCCCCCCCCCCCCCCCCCCACTTTTCTCCTTGTCAAAAACAGTCAAACTTTTTCAGACCACCTCGCATCTCTCCCCTAATGTGTGACGTAATTAATGGACAGCCCCCCCCCCCCTTCACAATAAGCAACTAGCAACAATACTAGGAATTTGGTACCTGGTCAGGCCCCGGCCACCAATTTTACATAAACTAACTTCATTTCGATTTTGGCGCTCCTTTGTGCTGCTTTTGGCAGATCTGCTCTGACTAATACCCCAGCCCTTTCCCCCTTTCCCAGTTTCAGCGCTCTAAGCAACTTCCCATTTTGACATAGACTTTGTATCGGTAACACCAATTTTATAATAGCTTCTAATCATATTACGAAAAGATTGCAGAAACTCTTACAACAGTTATGGTAGTCGATAGTTCTGATGTATGCTTTCATATTTCATCCAAAAATTGATCAAATGAGACCTCATGTCTTTTACTCTATGTAAATATTAAGCACATCTCTATTTTGCCATTATCGCACTTCATGGCATGCGCGTATGCAGAATGTTTATCTAAAGTATTGTTGTCTTTGACTTTGGTTCGCTATTTTCTATATTGCGAAGGAGTGTTATTCCCTGTGTAAACATATTTAAACATGAGTTTGTCTTCATATATTTTACATATTATATCATGGTATGTGCTTATGCAATTTATCCAATTATTTCTCCATCTAATTTTATATTTATCTTATCTAATCTACCTACCTATATATATATATATATATATATATATATATATATATATATATATATATATATATATATATATTATATATATATATAATATATATAATCTATCTAGTTATATTTACATATCTACCTACCTACTCACTTATCTACATATATCTATGTATCTGCCTATGTATAGAAAACATTTTTATCAGATTTTACATTTTGACATATAGCACACATTTGAAACGTAATATAGTTCATATTGTGCAATTAGTTTCATTATTGATATGATTGATTAAAACGATTATATATATAAATATATGTTAGGTAAATAATCGATATATATATATATATATATATCGATTATTTACCTTTTATATATATTATATATAACGATTATATATATATATATAAGTATAAACTGTACTATATTTATCGATCCAATTAGCCATCCATAAAGGTAGCTATCTGGAACAGGGTTATCCAACTTGCGTCATTTGGTCTTAATGCAGTCAGTGACAGATAATGTTGTGGCCTACTAACCTGTACAATGGTTTCTAAAAATATAAAGTTATCGAGAGATGTATTTACATAATCATTTTCTGGTAAGTTTATGATCTCATGTGATATTTCCAAGTTCTTACCTTCATGAAAGTTTCTTCTCAAATGCGAAACACTATTAGGTTACACGTAGCTCTTTCTTAGAGGAGCATTTAATGTATATGATAAGGCTAGTTATAAAAAAAATCCCCGTGGATAAGCCAGTTTTAAACAGAAGCAGACAGTTCAAAAAATGTCTCTCCTATAAAGAAAAATAGACGTTCCTATTCAGTTTTCTAATTGATTAACGTGTGTAGTTCCTACTTGGTATCTAACACTACGTTTGACTTCTGTTTTCTGCTGTATACCTTGGAGTATTACATCATCAAGAGTAGAAGAGTCATTTTGAGGTAGCCTTTTCGGTTTCCTTCATATATGTTTGTTCCGAATGCATATTTTATTTATGAAATCAATTGTTTACTTGCTTGGACTATAGCTTTGCATCCATTGTGTACGTATAACATTTATTTTTGCGGAATGATATTTGACAGATATCTGGTGACATGTGCAAAGCATTTAATATGCTTTTTTCCGATGTAATTCAGAACTGAAATTGTGTTCTGTTTTCATTTCTGATTCTGTCTCTTAGAGTTACGCTGAAATTGTCCATAGCCGCACAACTACTGTTGTCGCGAATTTTCGTGTATCTTGTGTTGTTGGTGTCTACGTTTGACATTGGTAGCACAGTGATTGAATGATTTTCTATACCTATATAGTTGATGATATCGGTATCGCTAGCATGTTAGATGTCGATTTATCACGCTTTGTACTCTTCATCGACAACTCCACACGGATATCAAGTTCACATCTGAGAGCTCTACCTCCCAGGGTATGTCATTGATGTGCGTGTTTTGTTTTGTCAATATCCCAATTGTACTCTGTTGATTTTCTTTAGTTTTGTTTCATCTTTATCCCTCTATTTTGTACATCTTTCACACTCTTCAAGACTCCTGATTTATCCCATGTAGGCATTCATATACGAAATCAGAAGGTGCAATTTTCGTACTTGTGTGCTATATTGTTTTCTTGATAAAGGTCTTTTGGTCGAATCGATGATTTTTTGCGTGTTATCATGTGTTCTACCAGTGATTAACAAACTTCATTACCCTTTCCCAAATTTCGCTTGTTGTGTTAGTTTTGTTATTATATTCGTAGCATATCCTATTCAGAATCTTGCCATCAACTCAGCATGTTTGGGCTTTAATGATCTTTCTATGCAATATAAATACATGCAGCAGTATTTCAGTGATTTCTGAACTGTCCGGATGCATAATTGCCGGCGGGGTTTTGAACTCGGCACCATTGACCGTCACAGACGAGCACTGTATCTCAGTGCCGGACCTATTATGGAATAATAATAGTTACTGTTGGCTCAATGTGTAAATTTACCTAACATATTCATATATTTGTAATTTTGTCGTAATAACGCATTTCAAAAATCAGACTAATTGCAAAATACGAATTATAGTACATTACAAAACGTGTACTTCAATTTAAAATGTAAAATCGCATGCAAAATTTACGTTATTAAGATTATTGATTATTGAGATATCAAATGCATTATTATGAAATGCGCTATAGATTATTCGCTACAGAGTTCAAAGAATTCCTCACAACCTAAACAAAATCATTTTTTTAAATCATGGTTTTAAAAGCAGCTGATTTTCTGTGTTGTAATATAAACCCAATACCTATGTCAATATATAGGAAACAGTACATGTGAGCGGCTAGTAGTGTATCTAGAAAAAAAGAATACCATGTGACCATTGATTGGACAGTAAGACAGCCTTGATCTAGATAGGTGTTGATTGAACTATCTAAAAAGAACAAGTAAAGATAATCTAGTGTCTTAATCTCGCAATATAGGAGCGGGCCATGTAGCCCGAATACACAATACCATAGCAGCCATTGTTGTTTTTCTTTTTCTCGATGTCCCTTTGGCTTCATCCACCCCAGATCTAGCCAGCTATATTGGATACAGTTTGATATTATACGTCTTTTCATCTATTAATTCATCGATCTAGTTACCCATTCAATCATTCATTCATCGAGTTACCCATAAATCCTGTCATTCATTAGTATTGATATAGTTAGACATTCAACCATTATTTCATAGATCTAGTCACTCATACCATCCATTCATTTATCGATCCACTTATCTATCCAGTGATTCATCGATTAGCTAGTCACCCACCCATCGATTCATTCAACGATCTGGTACACATAACATCTATTAATTCATCAATATATACATACATCGTAATTTTTACATCTATGCGTTAGGAAAAATTTTATTTAGATATAATCATGTGCTCATCTGTTAATGAATTAAACCATCTGTATGAATAATCTTTCTAATATAATCTTCATATATATGTATATATATAAATTCCTGCGTATTATTAATATGTTTTATAAATTTTGAAAATATTTACATTTTCGGATTAAGAAGGGGGTCTAAAGATGACCTGCTGTGAAAATTGGGCAAATTTCCTATTTCTAGAAACTGTCCGGGTTAATTTTATATATTCTTGTTGTTTTCATCCCAAAGTATTACTAGCGATTACCTTTTACGTCCTATGTTCAATGGGGTGGTTTATTCAGAACCTAATTTAATACGTAGAGACCTCCAACTCTTAGCCTTGCTCAATGCTTTGTTATAAAGTATTCTAATAGGAGGTAAAAAGATATGGATATAGATGTTATAACGATGTCTGTAAAGACACAATGTGTCTGTTTTTCAACGGATCTATTTGTGAATATAGATGAAGGGGCCCATGCATTTATATATATATATATATATATATATATATATTTATGCATATATCCATGAATCCACCCATTCACATACTTATCCATCCATTCATCATCCATATATACATCCATCGTCTATATAAATTATATTCCCGAATTTAAGAAAACAATTTTCTTATATCCTCACAACTAACTCTCTCTCTCTCTGTGTGTGTGTGTCACAATGTATAATTTGATACTGTTAATCATGTGCAAACTTTCCGTATTATATTCAATATTTCTACCACAGATTGAAGTATCATGTTCAATATGTGCTTCACTTTCAAATTGACTATAAATAAAACATGTTATAAATGATAATTTACATTGCTATACATTCAATAAAATGTTGCTCAACAATATCTCAATAGACTATCTGATTCATTACGTATGTCTCAACGAAATGTGCCCATGTCTCCTTGAATATTTGAAAGAACATATGACTGATGGAACATATGCTCTAAACTCCAGTAGTCCTCTATCGGGAACGAGTTCTCCCCCATCCTCCTAGTGACCACAAGGAATCAAATAACCAAATGCAACAATAAAGTTCCCAGCATTTCCCATAATTATTATTATACGTTTTATATCCACACAAAAGACTAGCTTTCAGTATTCCCTCGTATATCTCAACTTTCAGTGGGGTTTTTGTTCATTTTTTCCCTGTAAAATACCGTTTCCTCCTATGGTACTCATATATTCAACGTTGAGAAACACAATACATGTACTATAGTATGTTACTACCATTATTGACCATTGCTAATGTCACTTGGATATATAAAATGCTACAAATGATTCACAGAATATATAACATACTAGAAATGACTCCTAGAATATATAAAATACTACAAATTACTCCTAGAATATATAAAATACTACAAATTACTACTAGAATATATAAAATACTACAAATGACTCCTAGAATATATAAAATACTACAAATTACAACTAGAATATATAAAATACTACAAATGACTCCTAGAATATATAAAATACTACAAATGACTCCTAGAATATATAAAATACAACAAATTATTCCTAGAATATATAAAATACTAAATATGACTCCTAGAATATATAAAATGCTACAAATGACTCCTAGAATATATAAAATACTACATATTACTCCTAGAATATATAAAATACCTCAAATTACTCCTAGAATATATAAAATACTACAAATTACTCCTAGAATATATAAAATGCTACAAATGATTCCTAGAATATATACACTACTACTCATGTATCCTAAAATATATAAAAAACTACTCAGGTCTTCTAGAATGTGTATATCTTCTTCTTCTTCAGCGTTCATTCTCAAACTCCCACTGGATTTCTCTTGTAACAGGACAATGATCCTACAAGATTTCCAGTTGAATGTAGTCCAGAGAATGGAAATGCGTTGTTTAGCCGTTTTATTTGCGCCATTGGCCCAACACATCCGTCTACGGCGATAGAATGTGTATATGACTACTCATGCCTCCTAGTATATAAAAATAATGAATGACTAGCCGTGTCTCCTAAAATATAGAAATTACTACTCATGTCTCCTAGAATATATAAACTACTACTCATGTCTCTTAGAATATATAAACTACTACTCATGTCTCCTAGAATATATAAACTACTACTCATGTCTCCTAGAATATATAAACTACTACTCATGTCTCCTAGAATATATAAACTACTACTCATGTCTCCTAGAATATATAAACTACTACTCATGTCTCTTAGAATATATAAACTACTACTCATGTCTCCTAGAATATATAAACTACTACTCATGTCTCCTAGAATATATAAACTACTACTCATGTCTCCTAGAATATATAAACTACTACTCATGTCTCCTAGAATATATAAACTACTACTCATGTCTCCTAGAATATATAAACTACTACTCATGTCTCCTAGAATATATAAACTACTACTCATGTCTCCTAGAATATATAAACTACTACTCATGTCTCCTAGAATATATAAACTACTACAAATATATCAACTACTACCAATTTCTCATAGAATATATAAATTACTACCCATTTTCATAGAATTTAATAATGAATATCCTTGTCTACTACACAAATGTATTCTAGAATATATAGGCTAGTATTCAAGTTTACTAGAATATATATAGCTATTATTCAAGTTTACTAGAATATATAAGCTAGTATTCAAGTTTACTAGAATATATAAGCTAGTATTCAAGTTTACTAGAATATATAAGCTAGTATTCAAGTTTACTAGAATATATAAGCTAGTATTCAAGTTTACTAGAATATATAAGCTAGTATTCAAGTTTACTAGAATATATAAGCTAGTATTCAAGTTTACTAGAATATATAAGCTAGTATTCAAGTTTACTAGAATATATAAGCTAGTATTCAAGTTTACTAGAATATATAAGCTAGTATTCAAGTTTACTAGAATATATAAGCTAGTATTCAAGTTAACTAGAATATATAAGCTAGTATTCAAGTTTACAGGAATATATAAGCTAGTATTCAAGATTACTAGAATATATAAGCTAGTATTCAAGTTTACTAGAATATATAAAGGACTACCCGCGACTCTTATACTGCTAAAAGTCTGTTCGTCTTATGTTTCCTAAAGTAGGATGTTCGAATTCCTAGGTTCCCAAACATTTTTTAGCCTTCGTCCACTTTTCAACACATAAATTTTGTAAATACTCACATTATAACAGCTTTCTGCCTTGAAACCGTATGATATTTCCAACGTAAAAAGCAACCAAAAATACACTGGTCATGTGACGTATTCCTTCCAGAACGTTGTCTTCCCAATGAACTTTCTGAACCTCTCTCTGTCTTGGGCGATGTGGCTTGCATTTTCCAGCGATAATACACTACTGTATATAATTTTCCTTAAATTATTGAAGAAATAGTGATCAATATGTGCTCCATCTTGAACAAAGTTACTGCTAAACCGATTTTAATGTAACATAACCCATATGTAAAGATTGTAAAGTGTATGCTCGAATAACATTGTGTACAGTTTCATGCAATGGTTTAAAATATGAAAATTCTAAATAGGTATTAAGAGATTGCATTACAATAGTGAGAATCTTATTGTAATAATGAAAACACAATCAAATATCTGAAATAATATATCGCAAGTTGATGAATATAATTAAATTTTAAATAGAGTATTAATTTCTTCTATAAGGAACCTCTGATCCATAGACTACCTGAACGCCGCTCCTCCTCCCCCCCCCCCCCCAGTTGCTTCTGAACCCACTATCGCCTCCACGCCTCCATAGATGGCTTCAGTGCCCACTGGACGGCCGTACTGCCCACTTTTGGAACTTATGCTTTAATGTCGTGTGTATGTAAATACATGTCGTGTTTCATGAAATGTTCTATCACTTGTTCCCGTTATTTTTTTTGTAAAAAACCCGTCAACAATACAAGTCACTTTATATACTAGTATCTACATTTTCTGTTGGGATTACTCCTCCAAGAAATAATAGGGATCTTGAACGATGCAAAATCTGCTTATCAAACCTTCGAAATCTCAAACACATATATTCTGCATGAATGAATTAAAACCACTACTGTCTCTACTAAACATCTTAGCACACTAAGTAGTTCTCCAGCGGATTCCAGGTCACTAACATATCAGGGGAAATGAGATAGTAGATCGCCCGTGTGTTGCTAGGGCCTGAAAGGGGGAGCAAAGAATAGCAACACTGTTTACCTTCCACGCATGTCGGAAAAGGCGTCTAAGGAGGTTATGGGATGGAGTTGACTGTCCCATCCCATATAGGTAGTGTCAGCGACCCAAAGCCATGCTGAAATCGGATGTGTTAGGCCGAAAGGCGCAGATATCGCAGCAATGGATTGGAACTCAACTCACCCATGCAGTGAAAAGGACGATGCTATCCACAATATTAGAAAAAAGGAATAAACAATCATTTTCCTATTGAGAACAGACTACACTAGACTCAAATAGAACATACAATTTTGCAGTTGGCGACACCGATATGTGCCCTGTGTACAGACTGCAGAGAATAGGGTGTACCAGAGCAGTTGAAAGCTTGCTCACAGACATTCTCTGGTATGCAATACATATAGATTGTTAATTACAAGTCATTGATGAAGAAATATAAAATTACTGTTATTCAAAAAAGAATATATGCATCAACAACATCAGTATGTTGTAACACTCAATCACACCCTTTCTCATTCTGATTCCTAGGCTGAGAGAATAGTAGTAGTCGAATGAATTTCGTGACATCTTGAGGAAATCCTCTTCGATGTTACAACCCGGAGTTAATGAGTACTTATTCAATCATTGCTTCTAATGCAGTGTCTCAATGTCCTTTCTATTGGGTTTCACGCGTCATCTCATTCAAGTCTACAGACAACTATGAATTATAGCACTTACCAAGCAATTGGAAATGCTACCAATGTCAACAAAAAAATCTTATCCAAAGTAATTTCATTCCAACCCTGTGCTACCAATGTCAAACATGGTCCTTAACAACAAAACATCAGAGACAACTGGTTACAACAGAGATGAGACGTCCGAGAAAAGCCATCAGGAGTGACCAGAAGACACAGAATTAGGAACGATGTCATAAGGGAAAGAGTGGGTGTCATATCAATTCTACAATACATACAAAACCAACAGATACAATGGTTTGGTCATCTGGAAATAATGCCGTGTGATTCATTAGTTTATAAAGCATATACGAATAGAGGAGGAGAAGAAAGAAGAGCCAGGGGTAGACCTAGAGTTCGACAACATCAAAAAGACATTACACGAACACCAAATAACATTATCTGAAGTTGCCAGAAAAGCGAGAGCAAGAACATTGTATCTCCCTCGACACCCGTAAAGGGTAAAAGAGAAAGAAAAGAAGACGAAGAAGACCGTGCAATTCCACGTAGCAGACTGCCACTAGTTTCAATGAACAAGTTAAACGTTTACAGCGTCAATCAAAATGTAATAACTATTTCAGTCCATTAAAGTTAATCAACCTTTCACTTTGAACATGAATAGAATCTCCTAGGAATTCTATTCCAATGACTAATGAGAACGAATTATCACTGAATAGAATCTCCTAGAAATTCTATTCCAATGACTAATGAGAACGAATTATCACTGAATAGAATCTCCTAGAAATTCTATTCCAATGACTAATGAGAAAGAATTATCACTGAATAGAATCTCCTAGCAATTCTATTCCAATGACTAATGAGAACGAATTATCACTACTTACGAATAATTTGTGATAGTTCCTAATATCACTCTACTGGAAGAACTGATGAATCCAAAGAACAGTCTCCATGAAACGAGATCACTCTGGTAGATCTCTTCACACTTGCCTAATCTAATCATTAATAAACACCTCAGTCAACAAAACGACCCACTGGTATACGAATATCTCAACTTCACAACTGGTCTACGAATATCTCAACTTCACAACTGGTCTACGAATATCTCAACTTCACAACTGGTGTACGAATATCTCAACTTCACAACTGGTCTACGAATATCTCAACTTCACAACTCGTCTACGAATATCTCAACTTCACAACTTGTCTACGAATATCTCAACTTCACAACTGGTCTACGAATATCTCAACTTCACAACTCGTCTACGAATATCTCAACTTCACAACTGGTCTACGAATATCTCAACTTCACAACTGGTCTACGAATATCTCAACTTCACAACTGGTCTAACGAAATATTGTACTGCTAATTGCACGAGAGCATAATAGTCAAATATCTCAGCTTAAATTCGACTTCTTAATTGCGGTATTCTGCGCAGATTTTAACCAAGTCTTTATCGCCAGCCCATAAGAACAGTCATATTTTCCCTCTTAAATCGCTCGAGTGTCAGTTTTAGCAACTCAATATCATTCACTACCAGCTACATCAAATATGTCACACACCTCACGGTCCTTGATAAAATGTAGCATATTCTTCTGAACTATCTAGAATATAAGTACAGACAAGCTTCACTGCCCTCTATCGCGGCCTGTGACAACATTACAAATCCTTGAAAAGAAACGATATCAGCGTCTGACCAGCAGAAGAACACAGAATAATAGTCCTTATCAGCTTGAAAATCAAATTATATTTTACCAGAATGGAACATCTCAGTAAAGGACACATTGCTAAAAATAAGTCTTTAGTCAATTAGACAGTCACCGCATGCTCATTGGAGATCATCCTTCCAAGGTGAAGCATTTTACTTTTCCAGTGTTTTTTTTTAATTGGTCACTATGTGTATACTTTGTATTAATAGCCAATGAAAATCGTGGAAAAATCAAGTGAGTCACCGTAGGAAGCTCATTTGCAATGAACCAGCAGGTCATCTATTGACAATGGTCATTCCTAAGAGTTGAAAGGAAATCGACTTGAAATCTGGTTTGTTACTTATTTAAGTTACAGGAAGCCGGGTGACCATATCGAGCAGCATTTCGAGATGCTACTCCGTTTTTTTCATTGGCTAGTGACACGTGAGGAGTCACAGGCAGTAAAGTGCAATGGGGTATTTCAAAGGCCGAGTACTGTTGATTGGTACTACAAACTTATAGTTTACCAGGTAGCAGTAATATCATGAGCTCTTTATGCCTGTGAGACATGGGCAGTATATGTCAGACACAAGAACAGATTAAATCAATTCCAATTAAGTTGCTACGTGAAACATTAACTTCTTAATATCCATTGGTAGGATAAAATATTAGACAGTGAAGTACTGATGAAATATATGTCTGTAAGCATACACACAATGCTAATGAAAGCACAGACATGCTGTGCAAGACACATGGTTCGCATGAAAGATCATCGTATACCAAAAGAATGTTTATATGGTATAATGAATGTTGTTTTCGTTAAGTAATGTATGGCTTGTTTCGTTAAAAGTATGGACACGTTATCACGTAAAGTACCTTATATTCTTATTCTGTTTACACGTTGTTAATTTGGTTGCAAATCCTGGTGAATTGAATCTCTGCATAACAGTTCTTAATTCTTGATTAAAAATTAGCTTCACAGCTCGTGGGGCACTCCTATAAGGGCTCCGTCCTCCGTTCCAGCAGCTATAACAGTGTATGTAGACTCAGAGAGCCAGTCAGGTGTTGATTGCGTGATCTTCAGGGCCTTCTAAAACAATTACTTTTCCTTCCCTCCCCTCTAGATAATCCCATTTATGACATTCTATGTATGTTCTCGGCCTCATTTACATCATCTTCATCTTAAAATGAATGAATTACCGCCTTGATCAAGTCTGCTTTACCTCTTCTCAGTGGGTCAAAGGGCATGATACCATGGACCGCCGGATCAGTAACCAATCAACCAACCAACCAACCTCTTCTCAGCTTTGTGCCGTCTATCGTCGCATTGCCTGTAATACGTCGGCTCTCTCGTTTCTCTGACCCCAGCAAGCATGACCAGGGGAAGTATATCCATGTAATGCTCTGGACAACTGAGTTATTCAATAAGTCCCGCCATTCTTTTCTCAGCATGTACTTGTCTATCTTGCGCGGCATGCTTTGAGAATCTATGAGTATTACCGAGTGTGTTGATGTATCAGTTATCAACCAATTAAGTGTTGATGTAACTCCCACTATCTCCATCCTCATGCTCGATGTGAAGTATGAAGAAGATTTCTCAACCAACTTCACTCCGATTCTGTAGGCAACAAAACTCCAACCGCTTTTATTAGTATTTCTGTTAACGGAGCCATCTGAGTATATAATTATGTCTTGTGATTTCGAGTGTAGCTGTGCGAATTCATGCACCATAACCTGGGCCCTGACATCCGTCAATTTTCGACACGCATTATCTAGTTGCATTATTACTTTAGTCAGTGATCTCTTCTCAGTGTCTCCCTCCACCCATTCATTGCCCTTTAATATTTCTTCAAATTCACATACTCTTCGCAGTATGTCTTCAACCTCTGCCATCCATGATCTACGACGCTTGATGCGTTTTCCCTTTGACTCATCTAGACGATGGTGTAATGAGTGATAGTTGTATTCTTTTACTTTAAGGTACCACATAACCTAGGCGGACCTGATGTCACACTCTAATAATGGGGAGATCAAGCAGAGATTTCATAGCAGCGTTGATTGTATCCCTAGTACACCCAGATACCGCTCTCATTGCCTCATTTGGACTTTTTCCAATCTATCGACTTGTGTCTATGACAGTGTTAGTAGGCCAAGGCCATAATATATGACATATAGCACCATCACTTGTAGAAGAACAAACAGTATTCATTGCTGCATGTCGAAGTCGCCATAATCTTGATAACACGGATCCCTCTTTTAGATTTCTTATTCATATTTGTGATGTGCTTATGAATGAGAGACTTCTATCAAAGATTATCCTAAAAAATTTAAGGTCCTGTTCTCTTTCAATGAATTAGCCTATGCAACTGACAGCTGACAGTGTGTCGTCACTGGCCAGATTATTATTTAAAGAGTACCAGACGACCTTTGCTTCGAGTGATTTATCACAGCGTTGTATGTTTTACACCATATTGACATAGTCCATTCTGTACACTTTCAACGATACCTGTTCTGTTCCTGCCCATGTTGTATAGTGGGATATCATCATCATATGCTAGAACTCTACAATTGCTTGAGGTTTGCAATTTAGCAATTTTAAGATATACACATTAAACAGCACTGTGGACAGTGATCCTTGTGGCAGACCAGATGCTTTTGTTTTGATCTCAGACGTCCAAGTTCCGCACCTCAGAGCAACGTTTCTATAGATTAGCACATTTGTTATCCAGCGTATGTTCCAGGGATGGATATCGTGTTCCATTAGTATGTCGACAAGATGGTTGTAACTATTGTATGCATTGTCTAGGTATATCGTTGCAACTAAAGATTGATTCTTCTTTAGTCTGACAACCTTCGCAAACTTCATATGCAAAAATTGCGATATTTGTGAATGTGTCTCTTCTGGGTCTGCATGCACCTAGGACTTAGGTTATCGGGAGACCGCCTTTGATATCTAGTTCCCTGGTTATGCGTCTAGCGACAATTCTTTCCAGAATCTTACCGTATACATTCTGCATTGTGATGATGCGATAACCTTTTATGTCAGTAGAATCTTTGCCTGAAAACAGGAGTGTTACCATAGGAGTGGCTATGTAACTATCGCAGTATAGCAGTATATGTCACCAATGTTAAAGGTACGCTTAGCGTTGAAAGATATTTTAAGCCTCCATGATCCAATCAATCAATATATTTTTATACCAACAACAACCATGCAACAGAAATATTGTCATGCTTACAAATTATTTCTGAAGCAAGTTGTGCTTATATGTTTACGAGTTTGTGGGTATTGGAAATGATAAATAGAATGGAAATTCAAGGGGGAAGGGGGAGGGAATATGGGTATGCAATTTGCCTTCACAACTGGTTTCTTTCGAGGACGATAATTTTTAATTCCTAATTTCTTCTTCTACTTTTGCGTTCGTTCTCAAACTCCTGCAGATTAGCAGGATGTAGTCCGGAGAACGGAATGCGATGTGTCATGGTTTACATCATTGCTGCGACATCTGCGCCTTTCAGCCTGACACATCCATCTTCAGCATGGCTTTGGGTCACTGACCCTATATGGGATGGAACAGCCAACTGCATTCCATAACTCCTTAGTCGACTTTTACAACATACGTGGAAGGTAAACAGTGTTGCTATTCTTTGCTCCCCTTTCGGGCCCCGGCAACACACGTGCGAATTCCTAATTTATCAGTGATTGTACGAGATACGTCATATAACAAGGACGAGTTTTGCTAACCAAAGTTGATTTTGTGATCATGAAATACATCTCTTCCATCTTTCCCTAATACTAGAACTGAATTCAAATTGAAATACTCACTTGTTCCTTGGTTTTATTGTAGTTCAATTTGCATCCAGGCCTGGAACACAGCACGGATAAAATACCAGCGGCAGACTTTGTAAACGATGTTTCACAGAAATAAAAGAGTCAACGAAAACAAACATATATGAATCACTGTAAAAGGCAATCTCCAGTGAACTCCTCTACTCCTGGCCCTGCAGGGCACTAATCCGTTGAAAACATGAACATTGTTAGCTTCCGATCCTAACTCGGAATTGATATATTTCTCGTGACCCTGGATGGACTGTATGAATGTAGAAGGTCATGGTAAAACACGTCTTCTTCTGCGTTCATTTTCAAACTCCCACTCAATCTCTCTTGTAGTAAGGCGCCCTACTATTAACAGGATGTAGTCCCGAGAATAGAAAGGGATTATGTCAACGTTTTATTTGCGTCCGTAGCCCGACATGTTCGTCCTCGTTGGAAGAATAATGTAAAAATGGTACTCAAAACATATTTATTTTCTAAGTTACAATAATAAAAATGAAAACTAGAACAGATTCTCCTGTTTGGATTCAGATTGAGTTTATAAAGTGATTTTTAAGGTTTCACTGCGCTTCTATGGCAACGTTTGAAATTGTTTAAATGTTTTTGGTTGTTTTCATTTTAACACTATTTCACAGAGTGCGTTGTGTTTAGGTGTTGTTTTTTTTACAAAACACCAGACTCAAATATCTGTAATTTTTTGTTCACAGTTTTAACGGTTGTTTCCCTTTAAAACCAGATGTATTTCGATGGATCCTTCAGACTTTCAAAATGTTAGATGATTTCTATGATATTCTGCATGTAACATATTTTGTTTTGTAAAAGCAATTTTTACCAACAAATGTATAAATTTAAAGAAAATATATACTACTTTCCCTACAAAAACATGTGATAGATAAAAGGGCGCCACGCCCACAGAAACATTGATATACATATTTCCTTACATATTGTGCATTCCTGAACCTATTACACTTGAAATATTCAGTAATCGTATTTGTATCATGGAATGCCTTAAATTGCGTAATAAAAGGTTAATAACGTTTAAATGTTTCTCCTATTCATCAGAAGCGTGTCACTGCTTGAAATAATTATTGCTGGGTCAGGTTTTAGATACAATGCATGCTGAATTCGGATATGTCAGGCCGAAATGCGCAGATATCAGAGCAATGCTGTAAGTTATGACACAACGCAATCCGTTCTTCGAACTACATCCTGCTAATCTGTAGGAGTTTGAGAATGAACGAGGAAAAAGATAAAGTTCAATTAATTAATACAAGTGCACCTCTTGTTGTACCTAAAAAGTATCAAGTACTTTTAATAAATTTTTATTGGAATTTGAAGTGTTCAGTGTTCTCTGTAGCTCTTTTTCCCGCTAACACTGCATCACTTCTTGACCCTGCATAGTTTCCATAAAGTCTCTCACCGGCTCCCTCCAGAGATAGTTATTGCCTACTTTGAGAAACCCTGCCTAAAAACAAACAATTTAGTCCAGCTATTTCTTTCAATGTTTTGTCATCCATTAGTTTCTTCTTATCTGTGTTGGAACTATTAATGACACTTATCTGTGTTGGAACTATTAATGACACTTATCTGTGTTGGAACTATTAATGACACTTATCTGTGTTGGAACTATTAATGACACTTATCTGTGTTGGAACTATTAATGACACTTATCTGTGTTGGAACTATTAATGACACTTATCTGTGTTGGAACTATTAATGACACTTATCTGTAGCACCACTTTTGTACCTTTGCTCTTTTTTCTTCTTAAGGCTACGTCAGAGCCAGCTCTATTTAACACACAGCCTATTCTCATTAAATGACTAGTTTCTTCTTCTTCTTCTTCTTCAGCATTCATTCTCAAACTACTGCATGATCTCCCTTGTATCATGGTCCTACTACATTTCCAGCAGGATGTAGTCAAGAGACATGAAAATGCGTCGTGTCGTCGTTTTATTTGCGCAAATGGCCCGACACATCCGCCTTCGGTGGAAAACGACTAGTTTCACGAACTTTTAATTTGTCTAAGATATGATCAGTGTCTACACTAAAATAATAGTGTTTAAGCCTACTATCGTACGTCCAACAGAAACAATTTCGTGCAGTCGGCCATTCCATTTCTTGTAGAACTTAATAAAGACTTAATAAAGTCCATACGACCTGGTTGGACAATATGACACATTAAGGCCATTGACGTCACAGACGAGTTCCGTGGCCTATTTTATACAGTAGTGACCTTCCAGACAAGTACTTGGAATGCGTAATCAATTTCACTGGTTGAAATACAGTAAGGGGAAAAAAGAAACGGAACGCAGTAATGTTAAAAATGAGAGAAAGAAAGGAAACAATATAAAGAGGACGAGTGAAATTTTTAATATTTATTAAAAGATATTAAGAGAAGTGGAAAAAATATGAGGTAGGGAGGAAACATTAGGCGATTAAAAATAGGTAACAGGAGAAGATAAGATATAAAAGTGGACGTCACAGAATAGAGGGAGACAGAAAATTAGAAGAAAGAATATAGGAATGTGAGCACATATAATTAAAGAAAATAAAGAAGAAAATATGACAATAGAGAAAGTCGGCGAATATACAAAAATAAAAGGAGAAACGGGAGGTTAGACATAGACAGGTGGTAGTTGCGTAACTGGGCGGAGGTAAAAGAGAAATAAACGGTTTGAGAAATATAGAATACAATGAAGGTGTAAGAGGAAGGCCGACATGGACGAGTGATTGAATTGGGGAGTATTAAAAGAGAGATAAGATAATAATAATAACAACAGAACCCCAATGTACCAGTTTGCTACTTGTGAACCCTATGCTATATTATGTTATGCTCCTCCTGGGGCATAGACGACGCGAAGGGCAGAAACCATAGCTTTCCATTTTTGTCTTTGTGTTGCCATGTTTTTCAGTTCTTGGATGTTGTTTAGGTTCATTGACATATCTTTTCTATTAATGGTCCTTCGTAGAGTTTCACTAGGTCTCCTACTTCTTCTTACTCCGGGTGGCACCCAATTTAGTGACTGATGGGCAATTCTTAGGTTGTTCATTCTGAGAGCATGGCTGATGTAAGTCCATCGCCTTTGTCTAATGAAGGGAGATATATAGGTTTGCTTGCTTTCCTCTCGTATAGTAGTGTAAGATTTAAAGTCACTCCGATCCCTATGATAAGCAGCTTATTTTCTGCTACAAATTATTTTTTCCGTGGCATTTTTATAGGGGAGTTTTACAGAGCTTCTGAAAGTCTCAGATAACTGGACCGGTGGTATTGTATGGTGTAGATCAGGGGTCGGCAACCTATGGCACGCGTGCCACACTTGGCACGACAAGCAATTCAAATGACACGCAGACTGTTTCCTGTATAATGTTCATTATAAATCGATTAGCGCGGTTTCCTCGCTCATTTCGGCACTCTGAATAATTTGAAACCTTAAGTTGGCACATAGTTAGCAAAAGGTTGCCGACCCCTGGTGTAGATATCTGAACCGGTGATGTTGTACAGTGTAGATATCTGAACCAGTGATGTTGTACAGTGTAGATATCTGAACCAGTGATGTTGTACAGTGTAGATATCTGAACCGGTGATGTTGTACAGTGTAGATATCTGAACCGGCGATGTTGTACAGTGTAGATATCTGAACCGGTGATGTTGTACAGTGTAGATATCTGAACCGGTGATGTTGTACAGTGTAGATATCTGAACCGGTGATGTTGTACAGTGTAGATATCTGAACCGGTGATGTTTACAGTGTAGATATCTGAACCGGTGATGTTGTACAGTGTAAATAACTACACGGTTGATGTTGTAGGGTAAAGATAACTGGAGGATGCTGCTGTAGGCATTAATGGCATGAAATGGATACTCTCATACTTCGAAGTGTTTTTATCACAATTTTCTAATTGTTAAACAATATATCCTTGTAAAAAAATATATCACTGTGAAGCATTATATCATTGCTAAACATTATATCATTGCTAAACATTATATCATTGCTAAACATTATATCACTAGATTCGTTCGGATCCCGTCGGGAACCGCTGGGAAGAAATTTATTGGATTGTTTACCCTGAAATGTCTCAAATTGCAAATGTGCTTGCCAACCGGCTCATCGTATGGAACAAAAGCGAGTATGACATCATACAGTCCATAACCAATTCATCGAATACAGTCCATAATCAATATTTTATGAATGATTAAATGCAAATCTCACAGTGAAAGAGTAGTTAATTGACCAACGTACTGGGACAGTCAGTCAAGGAGTAACTACGGATACATTCCAAGAGAGATCTGAGCACCTATTGACTTGTTCGGATTGCAGTGACAATGATCCAACGACTAACTAACTAACTAACTGACTAACTAACTAACTAACTAACTAACTGACTAACTAACTAACTAACTAACTAACTAACTAACTAAATAACTAACTAACTAACTAACTAACTGTTTATCAGATTTCTGGCTCTCCAATTCTGTCTGTTCAAAGTTATTCTGAGTAGTTCTTGAATAGTATGAATATTGGTTGTTTTAATTTCTCTAAGTATTGTTCTTTTGAGTGTTTCCTTTGGTGTACCTCTGGCTTTTCTGCCTTTTGATATCCATGCAAGAGATTAATGGTGTATTCTGTTATTGTCTGAACCTAGGACGTGTACGATGTGCGACCAAAGATGTTTTCTAATAACATCTGTGATGTAATTTTGATGTGTCTCTTCTCTGAGTTTAGGATATCATTGTCAAACATTATATCGTTGTAAAACAATATATTATTGTCAATATTATATCGTTGACAAACACATTTTATAGATATGCTATTATCCTCTTCTCACATCGGACATGTCCATGGATGCTCAGACCTCCGCTTCAGTAAATATATCGGAGTATAGCGGCTGGTGGTTCCGGTCCCATTTTGGTTCAGTGCTCTTTTTGAAATATTTATTATTTGGTGTTCTCTATGGGTCACGCCTATCCTCACTCCCAAATTGCACTTTCTCGATATTTACGCATGCTTACGTATCTCACCATCCTCTGATCGTACGGACTCACGAAGAGCACTGAGTATGTCTGGTTGGTACATAAAGTGACCATATGCTATGGTGATGAGGCAAGCTAATTTGTCGGCTCTTCCGTTTTCTTTTGCTCCCACGTGTCCAGGGACAAAGTTCAGAGTGATTTTTCGCAATGGGTTCCAAATTTAGCTCTCTTTGGGTTGACTTTCTGAATCTTCTTCTTCAGCGTTCATTTTCAAACTCCCACCTGATCTCTCTTGTAGCAGGACCGTGGCCCTACCATATTTCCAGCAAGATGTAGTCCAGAGAATGAAAATTCATTGTGTCGACGTTTTATTCGCGACAATGGTCCAACACGTGCGTCTTCGGCTGAAACTTTCTGAATAATATTCCTTGTTATTGTATTATAGTATCAAACATTATATCGTTGCCAAATATTATTTATATCAGTACTAATCAAACATTATACCATTGTCAATCATTATATCAGTACTGTAACAAACATACCATTGTCAATCATTATATCAGTACTGTAACAAACATATCATTGTCAATCAGTATATCAGTACTGTAACAAACATACCATTGTCAATCATTATATCAGTACTGTAACAAACATACCATTGTCAATCATTATATCAGTACTGTAACAAACATATCATTGTCAATCATTATATCAGTACTGTAACAAACATACCATTGTCAATCATTATATCAATACTGTAACAAACATACCATTGTCAATCATTATATCAGTACTGTAACAAACATACCATTGTCAATCATTATATCAGTACTGTAACAAACATACCATTGTCAATCAGTATATCAATACTGTAACAAACATACCATTGTCAATCATTATATCAGTACTGTAACAAACATACCATTGTCAATCATTATATCCGTACTGTAACAAACATATCATTGTCAATCATTATATCAGTACTGTAACAAACATACCATTGTCAATCATTATATCAGTACTGTAACAAACATACCATTGTCAATCATTATATCAGTACTGTAACAAACATACCATTGTCAATCATTATATCAGTACTGTAACAAACATACCATTGTCAATCATTATATCAATACTGTAACAAACATACCATTGTCAATCATTATATCAGTACTGTAACAAACATACCATTGTCAATCATTATATCAGTACTGTAACAAACATACCATTGTCAATCATTATATCAGTACTGTAACAAACATACCATTGTCAATCAGTATATCAGTACTGTAACAAACATATCATTGTCAATCATTATATCAGTTTTGTAACAAACATACCATTGTCAATCAGTATATCCGTACTGTAACAAACATATCATTGTCAATCAGTATATCAGTACTGTAACAAACATACCATTGTCAATCATTATATCAGTACTGTAACAAACATACCATTGTCAATCATTATATCCGTACTGTAACAAACATACCATTGTCAATCATTATATCAGTACTGTAACAAACATACCATTGTCAATCATTATATCAGTACTGTAACAAACATACCATTGTCAATCATTATATCAGTACTGTAACAAACATACCATTGTCAATCATTATATCAGTACTGTAACAAACATACCATTGTCAATCAGTATATCAGTACTGTAACAAACATACCATTGTCAATCATTATATCAGTACTGTAACAAACATACCATTGTCAATCATTATATCAGTACTGTAACAAACATACCATTGTCAATCATTATATCAGTACTGTAACAAACATACCATTGTCAATCATTATATCAGTACTGTAACAAACATACCATTGTCAATCAGTATATCAGTACTGTAACAAACATACCATTGTCAATCAGTATATCAGTACTGTAACAAACATACCATTGTCAATCATTATATCAGTACTGTAACAAACATACCATTGTCAATCATTATATCCGTACTGTAACAAACATACCATTGTCAATCATTATATCAGTACTGTAACAAACATACCATTGTCAATCATTATATCAGTACTGTAACAAACATATCATTGTCAATCATTATATCAGTACTGTAACAAACATATGATTGTCAAACTGTTTGTATTTGAAATCATTCACTTATGGGATCATGAGGTTTAGACGATGACTAATTCTTTTGCGTAAACCATTATAGAACAAGTACGACCTTCAACTTTTCTCGCGGATCGATCGTAGCTGATTGATTTTGGAGGCTTGTTTTCACGTAACCTATTGTTTTCCAGAACGAACTTTATCGTCCTTGTTGTTCTCATAATACATGCTTGTACTGCACAGTCAATGACACACAGATTCAAGGTTTTAAAAGTAATCTTCAGCGTTTCGCATGCATTGTAGGTAGATTTCTATGACAAACTGACTGGAAAAAGGGATTGGCTGTGTGTTTGAGTTTATACGTCGTGTTTACAATGTAAGAAACACCAGACGCACTATTGTTGTTATGTTTGGACTGTCCATAAATTAGGCCAACAATCAATTAATGGTATGAACAAGTTTCCCAGTTGTTGATTTAGGGCCGGGGGGGGGGGGTTGTTAACAAATTTTGACGACATCAGCACTGATTGCTGTTTATATATACTTTAAATAATTTAAATTTTAAAATCAATTCTGAAAAAAAATAAGTGAGGTAATGTTCTTTGTAGTTTTTCTGCTAACACATTATTTACGGGGGTGGGCGGGGGGAGGGGAATGGCTAACATTGTTTGACAAAATTTAGCACGAGGGCCCCTGAATTCTTGACAATTGTTATCAGAGGGGGGTCGGAGGAGGTCAAATATTGACAGAACATTTTTGACATAATTTGCTGGTAGCCCCTTTCAGGTAGATAAAAAATAAATAAAAAGAAACTAAAATATAAAACACACACACATGAGACACATCTGGACTTCGACCTGAAATATTTTATTTAATGGATATATGCCTTGATATAAACATTATTTGTACAGCATATATACAGTAACTATTCTGACAAACGCAAGAGATGACAAGACTCACACATATTTTACCATCAGAGCTGCGCAGATACTGTATTTTAATACATACGACAGCTCTGGCTTCGGTGCCCTCTTTACATAAACTAAATTAAACTCTACTGTATCTTCCCTTATGGCCTTTGACGTTCCCATGGCGATAATAAAGGAGACTATTTCTAGAAAAAATGTAATTAAATCGTTAACACATTTTAATTTTTTTTCTCACTTAGCTGCGATTTTTACTTTGCAGATTGGACAATGTTGAAGATATGCAGGCATATTGCATATGTGGTCGAAAATAGGGATGCATATTCACTGTGAAATACTTGCAGTTATTGGGTTTTTTTTCTTCTTCTGCGTTCGCTCTCATATAACCACAACGAATATATACGTTGTGCTGCAAGTTCCACAGTAGAACTATGTTATGTGCACCTCGGTTGGCCACATGTGGTCAGGACGTCCGAGGTCCAGCACATCCGTTTTCGTCATGCCTTTAATTCGGGTAGGCTTCCCTAGTCCGTGACAGCCTGTCTATCTGTCATCGGGCACGCTGGTGTGTAGTGCCTCTTCGCCTAGACGATTGTCGTTTACGACTATCTCGCACGAGGTGTTCCACCGTCTATGAACCCACCTCGTGAAATTGGACGTACTTTGCATGTGTCAATCGGGTTCTGAACCGTTTTAAATCCGCGAGCGCGGTTTCGTATGAGGAAGAATCGTCAGAAGAGTTGGACCCAGGCTCGTTCACCATCCTACCCGAGGCGTCGTTCACAGACATCTTGAACCTCTCGCCCAAGTTCGAGTCTCACACCACACGTCTGAGAGCAAGGCGTTCTCGAGCAGAGCGACCTTGTTCCAATAACGCCGGAGTCCATCGGATACTGAACCCTGTCTCTCTGCAATTGTATATCCGGTATAGGAAATCTTGACAGTAGAGTTGGGCCAAGGCTAAATTCTTTGTCCTTTTTGTGCCTGAGCGCATCGGGTACGGAACCCTTTCTTTTCACGAGCATGTTTCCGGTATAGGAAGGCTCGACATTAGAGTTGGGTCAGGTCTTTTTACTTTTCCGAACGCCTATGATTGGGTCTGGGTCTCTGCCTATATGGAGCACAGGTAACTAGAAGCTCGTCTCGATATCTTTTCACTTTCTATTTTCAGTTCGAGCTGCCCTCTAGCGTTGTTCTGTCCTTTCATTGCATCATTGTACTCATTATGAAATCAATTTGTCTCTCGCCATGCATCCACCTTTACGTTCCTTTTACATTGGCCGCCCCTCCAATGTTCGGACTGGACTGACTAGCTTCACTGTATGTCGACAGTGTCGCTATATGTGGTGATGCTGGTAGTGTTGGAGATATTATCTGTCTCTTATGCAGTCAAATCTCTTTCTATCTGCTACCTCCACATTCTCGGACACGATCCCCAAATGATTTAGCCAGAATCAGCACGAGCCGCTGTATTTCTGTTTCCAGGGTGCACCTCGATGAGGTACATTTGGGATCTTGGGTATCTGCTAACCCTGGGTCCAAGCCAGTAAAATACTACTACACATTATAATGAAAAGATTACATAACAAGATGGAGGATGAGATCTACGAAGCGCAAGCAGGTTTCAGAACTGGTAGAGGCACGAGAGATCATATATTTAACATGAGGATGATCATAGAGAAATATAGAGTATAACATCAAATTACATGCATGCTTCATAGACTAAACCAAAGCATTCGACTGTGTCAATCCATTATGGAAAATAATAAATGAAATGGGTTTCCCATAACACATTGCATGACTAATAGCAGAGCTGTATAAAGACCAAGAAACAGCGGTAAAAGTTGAAGGTGCAAGATCGGAGTGGTTCAATGTACAGAAAGGAGTAAGACAAGGCTGTACCTTGTCTCCATACTTGTTCAACATCTATGCGGAAAATATAATGAGAAACGTGAGACAAGAAACAATGAAGCCTGATTTCAGACCCATAAATATAGGAGAGCTGCAGATACCAGAAATTAGATATGCAGACGACACGGTGCTAATAACAATAAAAGAACAACGAACAGCAAAACGTTTTCCTAAATATGAGAAAGACAAAAATATTACCAATTGACAAAACTGAAATCAAGACCCAAAATTAGCATTTAGAACTGCAATTTAGAAGTGACACATTTTGGTTATTTAGGAACTGATATAAACAATACGGGTGACTTGCGCAGTTGAGATTACTTTATATTAGTTGAGATTAAGAGAAGAACAGCAATGGCGCTGTCAAAATTAAATCAGTTAAAGAAATTATAGCAGGGTACTAATATAAGAACCAAATTGTGTTTACTACGAACATGCGTGTTTTCTGCGGCGACATCTGGATGTGTAGCATGGACACTAAATAAAACAGTAGCCAAGAGAATAATATTATTAAAATTCAAGTGTTATAGAAGAGTATATCATGTACAGCAAGGAAAACAAACCAGGAAGTGTTACGAACTTTTAAGATCTAGGAAGGCTGGCTTCTGAACACCATATTAAAGAAAAAGCTAGTTTTTTTCGGTCTCATTAAGAGACACGACAGTATGGAAAGAGTGTTACTGGAGGGGATGATAGAAGGCAACAGGGGCAAAGGCCGCCCAAGACGCCGTCGGACAAAAGGCATTCAAGAATGCCTACACATGTCATTAAAATAAGCAGGACAATTTGCTCAAGACCACGGATAATTCAAAAGATCCATAGGGAAGACTGCGTTCTGGAAAGATTATGTCACATGATGATGATGATATATTTGCAATATTTGGTAACACTTAAACCTATTTCCATTTTTCTTTTACAGTTGCCTTGTGTTATCTCATGAGGCCCTAGAATGTCTGGTATCGGGTTGTTGCTGACAGCGGATTTTATCTCTTTAAAACCTTTCTCTGGCATCTCTTCACATGTGACAATCTGCATATGTGGTCTTAGTAACTGTTCCTCTCCAATACCGGTAACTTGGCAAAAAAGAAAAACAAAAACAACGGATATAAAACCACCTTTTGAATCACAATCGCTGCACAATAGTGTAGAATTGCACATTGTGGCATATTGAGGTTCACAAAATGACAACGTTGTATTTTTTTAAATGTTCTTTTTTTAAACACTTCGAAAGGTTGCTTCGAAGGACACTTTGAACAATACATACCCCTGTGTATGAACTTTGACCTCAAGCCGACCCGTTTCCACACCGCGTGACCTAACCCTGGACTATATCCGCCCTCGCCGCCCTACGATAAGAAAATAGGTCAGATGATCTAACTACCGTTACATACACAGACACGTAGACCTTCAATGCAACATTTACGCCTCCCCAAGCTTTCATGTATCTGAATTCCAACTAAACACAAATTGGAGTACAGCATACAATAGAAGCATTAGTATTGAAAATCGCCACATTGTAATTATCAGTAAAGACATATGAAGGTTGACAAATATACACATTTCCCAAACAGAGCCCCGAATTTTTGCTTGACGTCAATGATTACGTAAAAGCATTGCCTGAAAGAGAAAAAAATATGTGGAAATGATCGATCAAAATGACATTCACTTAATGTTAGCATTCCACTTGCAATTAAATACAAATTTGACATAAAATTTCTTGCAGTTTTAGTATTTCTGATATTTCTTCAAGGTCATCAGGTCGGATATATTCCGAAAGATACGAAACTGTGGTTGTTTTATCTGCAGGTTTGATCCCGCCTGAATAAGCAGTCTCCAACCGAAACATTGATGATGGCTGCGTGGGTGTTGGGGACGAAATTCAAATACTTGTCTGTGGTGGAAACAATTTGATGTTGTGACTAGTTCTATAGTTTGTTGTGACACCCGAACATCGCATTTCTCAAGAGGAGAGGCCTCTTCTTGACACAGGTAAGGCGTGAAATGGAGCAATTGATGGCGATATTTCATAACGTGAAAGACTAATTATAAAATGTCTCAAAATGTAGCAAGCTCTCCGCTACAGTCACCTAACAGTAACTTTCAGTCAGCACCTTTTGACGGTTGCTAAATGTAACCAATTGTCTGGATGATTGAGGAAAGGGAGGGGGTGTATACTTTTAAACATTGATGTATAGTTATGTAAGAGATTAGGCTCTATTGTGTGGGTGTTACGTAACATAACTACATTATCCAGTACATAGCGTTATTTGGCCTACCAGTGAGAGCTGCCTATGACTGAGTCACATAAAAAAATGAATTTAAATTTAAATATATCTGTTATCGTGTCGTACCATTTGGAATGTATTATTAACAATATTTAAGGCCTAATCTGTTGATAATAATATTATTATTATAATATAGGCCTAGCAGATAAACAGCTGACCAAGTACACATGTACCTAATTTAATTTATATCATATATTATATATATGTGTGATTTGATTTATAAGAGAATTGGCATAACTGTAGTCAGTGTAGTAGGGAAGAATACCTCCGAGGTTGTGAATATTAGTTCGCAGAATAATAACCTCCATATTTAGGCTAATTAATAATATTCTATCTATCTCTATGTATTGTTATTTCCACTTGTGCCATTAGGCTTCTTCGGAGGGGGGGGGGTTTGGTCATGGTAAGCTGGTGTCTATTTAATTTAATGTTTCTTCGATTGTCTCTGCCCATCTAGTTCTTGGTCGTCCTTGTAGCCTAATAATATTTTTGGTAAAAGGCTCTTATAATTGTAACCAAATTTGTTTAACATTCTCGGTTGTTACGAAGTGTACCTTAGGAACAAGAGTAGCCTACTTTTTAAGAAGCGGAAAAGGATTTAGTCTTCCCTTTTGACATAAGATATTCACTTTTTCCTTTTTACACATAATGACTCACAAGTGTCAAATAATCATATAGTAAGTAAAAGTAAAGTAACCCATAGCATTTATTAATGCCGTAGGGGTGTGAGATGTTAGCGATCTCACATTTCACAGGCTCTGCAAATGAGGGCGGTAGCCATCTCCTCTCCCTCGCAGTCTTTACTTCCCGGATTAATCCGGTACCCATTTAAGGCTGGGTCGACCTGGGAGCCGTTGCGATCTGAAAACATTTCCGCCTCAGCTGGGGAATGAACCCAGGACCACTCATATGCGAAGCAAGTGCGCTAACGCGGCTCCCTAAATAATCATATGCATGTTCCTTATTAGAGAGTTGTAGGTAGGGATTTTGTAGCTGTGTGATAAAGACCGCATGCTCTTGCTGCCGCCACATCATGCACAGTGTGAGTTTTTTTTAATTTTACCCCCGGAAAGAAAAAAAATAAGTCTTTATCAAGTGTGAACCCAGTAACAATGCTCTACCCTCTTGGCTATCATTAAACTAGTTTAGATTAGGGTGTAATATTTTGGAGCCTATTTGTTACTACAGGCAGCGTCTTTTATGTTCTTAAAATTCTGTTTTAATTTCATATATAGGGGGAAAGATGGTGAAGATGTTAACACAAAATAAAACTTGATAAAAAAATTTAAAAAAAGAGAAAATGTGGTTTTTAATATTTATTTAAAAGCTAAACCCCACCCCCTTTGTCGAAGATGTGCCCATCGTCCTGCATGTATTTTAACTCTTTGCAAATATGTGGTTGCATAACAGTTTTATATTAGAATTCTTTCAAGAAGTGTAATAATAGATGCAACAGAGACAATGTGGAGAGAAAATCGGATTTGTTAATTGTCAGAGATGATCACCACTGGTGACTGTATAATTGGCATGCTATAGCGTTAATGATTTAATGAACAAAGACTGCAGTAAAACTTTGCACCATATTGTAAATAAATATAAGAAAACATAGGTTAAGTAGCAGTTTCACGTGGATAAAATTGAATCAGTTATGTTTCTACAAAATAGATCTTTATCAAAATATGGGCAAACACTGAATGGAATAACAAAGTAAACTGAAGACTGATGGACACTGGCAGATATGGATATAATTTGTATGACTTTTGTTTTTACTTTCAAATTGCATTTGTAAGCTGTATTTTCTTGACATGTAGTTTCTCATCATCATTAAGTGCCGTCTCCGCAACGAAAGTTGGCTGCAAGGTATCTCCAATATCTTCTGTCTCTTGTCTTGGTGGTGCACTATGCTAGACTGTAACTTGTCCATCGTGTGATGTTACTCTCCCACTTGTATCTCTGCCTACCTCTTGCTCGTTTCCCTTTGACTTTACCCTCAAGTAAGGTCTTCAATAAGGTGTCTAGTCTTTTAATGTGTCCAAAGTATTTTATTTACCCGATCTTTATTTCTCTTAGTAGTTCTTTCTTCATATTAAGTGTCTTTAGCACCTCTTTATTTGTTTTCTTCTCTTTCCATGATGTTCTGCCTATTCTTCTATATACCCACATCTCAAAGGTATCAATTTTGTCTTCCAATATTTTCACATATTTTCTGCATATTCATTATCATTGCTTTGCTGCTCACAGAGCTACAATCTGCCCCACAGGAGCATCTTTGCAAACTAAATTGGGGGGAACCTATAGTGACTTAAATAAACCACTCTTTGTATGATGAATATTGAAGTATAGATAAGGATCACAGAAGATTAATGTATTGTTTAATTTTGATACCACTCATATGCCCTCTTAGACTGCAATGTTGATGTCATAACTTCTTTGCGCTCTGAACCTTTAGCTAGTTCGCTCCAATTTTGATTGTGACATTCTCTCATCAATCCTGAAGCCAACATTTTGTTTATGGAAGTATTAAAACCTATGTGACATTTCAGCTTCATTGAAAAAAATCTCTGTAAACATTGACATTAACCTAGTAAATTCTATAAAATGTTTAAATTCATGGATATCATGGATTTAATTCTAAATTGTAATGCCACCTGCAGATTAAGAAAATGTGTCTGTAAACTAGGATGATATATTATTAGCATTTTATCAAGAATATCTTCTTCTCATTCGCAGTTTGACATGTCTACACAGCAAGTCCTGTTTTCTTAATAAATGCTGCTGTATTTGAAAGCTCCTCAGTGCTCCCATACATCTTTCTGTGGATATCCATCTCTCTGGGCCAGTGTTCTTCCCTTAAATGGTTTAGTGTATTGCAGTCTTGCAGGATATGTTCAGCTGTCTGTCCTGCCTGCCCACAAGGGCACAGTGGTGATGGGGCCAATCTTAGTCTATTTAAGTGGCTGTTTAATCTGTTGTGTCCTGTTCTGAGGCGGAAGATAATAACGTGCTCTGCTCTCTTGAGATAGTGGTAATTGTCTTTTGAGTGGTTGACTTTCCTGATGGCTTTGATGAGGGTCTAGGTATTCATTTAAGAAGAAACGAGAAACTATATTAATCATTATAAGTTATATCAGAGACAGGAATAAATGTTGTGTGCACCCTTGAAATAATAATTTTGTAAATCTTAAGGATCACTGATTCAAAACTCAATTTATTTGAGAAAGATGGGTTGGGACATATGATAAAAAACATAAATGGAGTTCTCACCAAAAAAACCTATTCTTCTATGTTTTTCTGAGAGTTTTCTTTCTTATGCATGACACAGCCACTACAACATCTATGTGTTTTGTATAGATGAATATGGTTGGAAAAGTTATTGTTTAGCTTGTTGTAATCTGGTACATTGATGTCTAAAATAGGTTTGATATGGCACCGGAGACATTCCCATAAGTGCTTTGCTTGCCATTCCATCAGCCATCTAGAGGTATATAAGGTTAGAGTTTCAGTCAGTTCCATGTGAGTTCTTCGGATCTTGCTGGAGAGGATGCACTTGAATATAGGATATTCTAGACTGTGTCATGTGGGTGATTGCAATTTCAACAGTTAGATATGAGAGTTGGGTTTATTCTAATCAGATTGTAATTAAGAGCATTATGACTTGTTTTAATCTGGATAATGGTGTTTTTATCTTTTCTTCGCTGGGAGTTTATGGTGTCTTTTAGTCTAGGCCCATTCATGTAATGGATAGTTGCTGATCCAGCGGTCTAAGGGCTCATGCCCTTTGACCCAATGCCATTGTGTTAGTTGTCGGATCATCATCACTGTACTCCGGAGAATTCAAGTACATAGGCGCTCAGATCTCTCCTTTAGTATAGTACGCCGTTGATTGACTATCATTCTTCCTCGCCACGAAACCCCTCCTTTCTAGTGACACCACATTTCAAACCAAGCTTACTTATTCTAGTCATGGAATACGTCATCGTACTTATAGTAATTTGTTCATGCGTTTTTCAGTAAGACGCTCAAAATGTCTGCTTGATCCATCAATCCGCCAACAGCTGTAGTAGCGGCCAAACTATCTGCTCTCTAATTACTCTCATTGTGTGATATATGCATGTGTATGTGAGCTGTTGTTTTGTTCCATATAATGTGTCCCATTTATCTGGCCTTGGAGGTAGAAGCATTTTCTTGACGTCATCCCTGGACATTAAAAATGGTGGTGGTCAACAGTTTCATAGGGATGAGTGCAGAGCCGGCACTCTGGAGTGTATTATGGTTGTATTCTGTTTCAGTAATTATTAAGATGTACATGTGTGTGACGCAGGAAAATGATACTCTGGTCTTTCCTTCCAAGGTTGATATTATCTTTAAGATTTCTGCTAGACATGTATTTATAGATTTCCTTCCCTGTATTTCCCATGGCCCATCTTTTCATCCAATTATCTTTGTTTACAGATTTAAACTAATTTTGACTGCGTGTATGGTCCTTTGTTTATATGGCTGTTCTTGTTGTGCTCCCTTCTTTGCTAGTCTGTCTGCCTTGTCATTGCCAGGTGTGTTTGAGTGACCAGGAATCAACCACATAGCAATCTTGACTTCATAATATGTAAGCAGCTTGTTGCATTGGTGATGTATTTCATCTAGCTCAATTTTACAATGTCTATCACATTCTAGTGCTCGAAGAGCGGAGAGTTTGTAAAAATTGCAAAGTCTTGAACTTTTGATGGAAATTCCTCGAGTATGGTTTTCATGTGGTAGGTAACTTCTTGCGCTGTTGTTTCAGCTTCATAGTTAGAACATATCTTCATACAGGCATCAAACAACTCATCCAATGTTTTGTCTGAATATTCTATATATATATATACCATAACCTTCTTTGGTGGCTTTGAAAGCAGACCTGTCAGTATAGACATAAATTCATTCATTTAATAATAGATACATAGTACATCCTGTTTTGTCCAGCGGTGCATCCATTCTTTATAATTATTTTTCTGTATATATTTAATAGTATGGTGGCTGACTGCTTTGTTTACTTGCAATTTAGATTAACCTTCTTTGACCAGTTGCTCCTTTCTCACTTTTTCGTGAATCTATCTAGTGTCCCTAGTTTGCCTTGCGGCGTAGGGGTGAAAGAGTTCTCTGGAGATGGCCTTCTTGTGCGCTGTTTGTAAGCTTGTTCCTGTGGCTTCTTTGATTTCTGTGATCCATCTTTTACATGGTCTGCCTCTGGCTTTATAACCATTATGTCTATGTGGCATGCTATATGTCGGTAGTCTGGAAGCGTGTGAAAACCACTTGATTTCTTATCTTTTGATGTGTTCCAATGCTGGTATTGTTTTGGTTATCTGTCTGATGTGCATTTTTCATGAATGTCTGAGTGTATTGGGACCACTACAAGGTGACATGGAAGTAGTGAGAGGATAGTAGGTTTGTGAATTGAGGTTTGTAAATTGTGAGTATCAATATTTGAATGTCACTTCATTCAGTTTAGTTCTGCTTTTCTAATACCTGTACTGTGGATTTTGAGTCAGTAAACACTGCATCTCATGCATTAATCTTGCCAAGTTTAATCTGTTGATGCATCAGTTTGATGGAATTTTTCATTGCTATAATATTCTAGTTTAAACAAGTATTCCCTCAAGGTGCACTGTAGTTACAGATGCTTCCATTTGGGTACCTTAAATATAAACTGCTGTCAGTATAAGTGGTGGCCTTAAATGCTGAGCCATCAGTGTAGGCATATATAAAAGTGGTTGGGTAGCTATACGTTTTTAGAGAACATGTTTTTATGTTTGATGTTAAAGATATACAGATGTGTCAGCAGAGAATGCAGTGACAAATGGAGAAGCAGGAATACATATATAGTACCCAAATAGTCTTAGGGATACAAAGTACTAATAGGGAAATTGTGTTATAATTATGATACAGAAATCCAGACAATCAAGGTGGCAACTGAAAAACAGCTGAGCGGAAATTGTGGTTCACATCATGTAGTATTCCCAATAGAAGCAAGATCAGCACTTTAGGCGCTCCAGTCCAGACAACCACCAGACTTGAAAATACTACTGACTGAACTAAGTATTCAGCGTAAAGTAGCTATGCAGTGGATACCATTGCATCTGTGGAGTACCCCGAAACTAGAAAGCAAGTCGTCTGGCTAAGGAGGGAGCTGCTGAGAATCAGTCAGATGTGCCAATAAGGCACCATCAAAAGAAATAGATGATCAAGGCAATTAGAACCAAACTCCAACACAAGATGACTACCAAATTATTTACAGACCAAACCAGGTTGTTATTCTGCGCCTCAGAACAGGACATAACTGACTGAAACCACATGTATACAAAGTTCAAGATCGGCAACATGGTCATATGGACAGGCACCTCTGTCCATATGAAATGTTGAGGCAAATAAACTGGTCCAGAGAAACAACAAAGGAAGAAAAACTCTCCTGACATCTGGATCAGTCAGAACACATTAAAGTTTATAGAAGAGACAAAACTTCAGATATAAGCATGTTCAGGCAGATGAAAGAAAGTTTGATGTCAGTATTTTGAGTTTGATGTCAGTATTTCTCAGTTTGCAGTTTTGTATAGAAGAGATAGCTTAACTATGGGCTGTTTTATGGTTAGCCATGGTGGTGAACTAAGATCTGTTCTGTCCACTGAAGAACTGTCCTTACTATTGTATTATCATTTATGGTGGTGAATTTTATTGAATTTTGTTTTTTACAACTTTCTGTAGTACCTGTAAGTCCTCTTTGATATTTTTTTTCTCCTTCAATGATTTGTCTGTCTCTATCAGAGATCTTTCTCGTCTTATGTTGAACTAGAAGTAATACCCGGTGTTTCCCAGGTGAGAATAACAAACAAAAAGTACTGTTATACATGCTTTCAACAGTGACATTAAGAATAGGTTTACCAAAATTGTGAATATATGTCATTCCATCTTGTGTCCTATCATGCATGTATTATGGTTAGGCCTCCTACAGTAAGCCTACTAACACCGTCTTTAGTCTCTATACTGCAGATGGTCATGATACTGCAGATGGTCATGATACTGCAGATGGTCATGATACTGCAGATGGTCATGATACTGCAGATGGTCATGATACTGCAGATGGTCATGATACTGCAGATGGTCATGTTCGAAAGAATATATTAAAATAATAAACACAGAATAGACATGAATTATTTTGCTAATTCAACGACTTTTATTTGGTTTCTACAAATTAAATATGTAAAAGATAACTGCAGTCACTGGGATCGAACTCCGAAATAATAAATAGTACTGATCTCTGATGGGCGGTTTTATGAACTAAGCGAAGCGAGATGGATGAGATTTCATCATTTATATATAGACATTGTAGTATTCATATTACACTGACTGATAATTTGAGAATTCAATGGCAAATGGATTTCTTCTTCTTCTGTCGTTCACCTGAAACATGTCTATATCTGTAATTCTGTCTCCTTAATAAAACTCAATGTCTTTTGTAGCTCATACAGTGTCTCATAGAGCTTTGATTCCAGTGTTGTTTCCTCTGGCCAATATGTCTGCCTCGGCGTTTCATGCTCACAACCAATTGAGGACTTTCAGTAACTGAGGTTGGGCCCTTTCGAGGTATAGGGCCCGGCACCGTCCCTGCCTGAACGTCCGCCACAGGGCAGGCACCATAACTTTTTATAGATACAGACATGTTTCCATTGTGTTTTGTGCGTGGCATCCTGATTATCTGTGCGCCTTTTGGCTGGATGCCTCCGTCTTCAGCACTCTGCTTACTTGGGCAGGACTATGGGACTGCCCGACCAGTCTTAATTTCCAGCCCCTGATGGCTGAACTAAGCCCCATCACCACGGCACGGTGCTGGCCTTGATGGGGAAATGGATTTCAATTTAACAACACAACAGATACGCTGCTGTAAACAATATTCGACGATTCGCTCATATAGAAAGATAAATATTTTTCTTCTGAGATATATTTTCTTCTGAAATATAAGATCTCTGATAGAGACAGACATATATAAGAATATATATATATATATATATATATATATTTGTGCTTGTACATAATTTCTTGCCAGTCAGCAGTCCTTTACATTTAATACTAATGCATTTTGTGTATCTCCTAATACTAATTGTCTCTTGAAGTTATTTTTAAATGAAAGCAAGGTGGGGGTCTTTCAGCTTGAACATTCTCATGAGTTCACTTTATTCTACATTCCTAAGATATGAATCTACATGTAGAGATATAATTAGTTCTCGTGCTGGGAAGTTAGTTATCTGGGGAATAGTTCTTAATTGGGGAGCGGCAAGCCAATGTACTACTTACAAAGTATATCTGCAAAATGTTATCATGGATTCTCATTTTGTGCTACATTCACTATGGTAGTGTTACATAATTAGTGCACAGATGATTTTGCAAGACTCCGCCTTCCAGATCTTTCCCTCAACACATTGCAAACACTGTAAAAATATGTTCTGGTGACTAGTGTGAAATCCTTCTCAATTTCTAGTCACCTATCCCACAGTATCTTGTCACAATTTGTAAATATTATGTCCAGCTTTACTACACAACTTGCTGGGATAGACAATGGTCTTGCTAGGGTGTAGCCAGGCTTAGTGTTCCAGGCACTGGTGATGTACTTAAGTCCCCTTCCCCCATCTCAATGCCATGGAGGTGGCTTTGATAAGAAAAAAAGCTATAACACAGATGGTAAAAAGAACATTTGAGAGTAAAAAGATTTCATGGCAACCATGTCATATGTGACAGAGCCTACATGATGCTGCTTATTAGCAGCAACATAGATGATGTGGAACAGACTAAAATGCTGAAATACAAATATGAAATATTGCTGTCAGATGTACATGGAAACAGAAAATTACGTTTATATAAATTAATAAAATATATTTAATTAAATAATCAATAGGTCAGAGGATGTCAGACAAAAAGAAAGTGGTAGATTTTCCTAGTAACCTGTTTAATTTATTTTGCATTAAAAATATTTAACTTATATATTAAGTTTGTTTTTCTGTATGGTTAAAAAATATAGGTTCAGCATCTTGTCTACAAAGTGGATTTTTTGTGTAAAATGTAAAGTAACCCATAGCATTTATTAATGCTGTAGGGGTGTGAGATGTTAGCGATCTCACATTTCACAGGCTCTGCAAATGAGGGCGGTAGCCATCTCCTCTCCAAGCAGTCTTTACTTCCCAAATTAATCCGGTACCCATTTAAGGCTGGTTCGACCTGGGAGCCATTGCGATCTGAAAACATTTCCGCCTCAGCTGGGGAGTAATATTTTGTGTAATCCGTGGGGATTATCACTTTAAGCTGCAGAGTTATTTGCTATGAATGTGCAAAGCTGCGGAGTTATGTGCTTTGAATGTTCCTTGGTTTTTGCAGCATGCAGTGTGTCGCTTCTTTGAGAAGAACAGAGTACACATTGAGTAACTCGAGCACAACGAAGTCAATCCTCTACACCTTTATGTTTAGATAATAATAAAAAGGCAGCTATAAAGTTACATACTTTTGTAAATGGATATCTGTATAGAACAGATGGATTGATATGTTGTGACAAGACCACCAGTATGTGGATGGTCTGACGGTTTTACAGTTGCCCGCCAGACCAACCACCATTCAACAGCAAATCCCCAAACACACTGATCCTCAACCTATGTGTCGTGACCCTATTTGGGTTGCAGAGATTTCAGTGGAGTCACCAGCTGAAAAGTAAAACTAAAACAATATTGATTTTAACATTTGCACTTTTGTTTGTAGTCTTGAACACTTTAGCAATTGTTTTGTACTTATATAATTTATGTAAGTAGTGTTGAATCTGTTTCTTTTTCCTCAGCGTTCATTCTCAAACTCCTGCTGGATCTCTCTAGTAGCAGGACCATGATCCATTCTAGATTTCCAGCAGGATGTAGTCCAGAGAATGGAAATGCGCTGTGTCGCCGTTTAATTTGCGTCAATGGCCCGACATCCGTCTCAGGCGAAGAATCTGTTTGACCTCAATAATTGGTGTTTTTTTTTTCCATTGTCAATAAGTCCCAGATATTGCTGCAGGCAACTAAGTCCTCAAGATCATCTGGACACTATCAACGTGTAAGCACTCCATGCTTGAAGAGGTTATTAACACTACATTGCTTTTTAGGTCTCACAGTTGTGTATCAATAGTATATATTGTGTTATCTAGATAGTCTTTGCTCTGTTGTAACTTAAGAAGCAGGCAATCTTTCCATACATGATAAAATACTGTTTTGTACATGCACCAATACCAGAGTAATTTTGTCTCCACTTCGACACCCCCTTGAAATACACCCTCGCTGAAACAGGGCTCTAGGTACGTCTTTATAGGGGGAAGGAGTTACCTTAAAAAAGGTAATTCGCCCATTTTCGTGTATAATTCCTCTATTTTCATAAGATTTGGTGTGACCTTTTTTGTTTAAAAAATAATTAATTTGGGGAGGAGTGTTACTCGTTTTTTGGCTAAATTATTTGTACTAAGACCACCCCACCCATCCAACCCAACCACTTCCTCTTCTCTAATACATGGACTTGCTGTGAAGCCAGGTTTGCTGATTAAGAATTATGTACGCTGATTCAGTAAGTTCATCAGTCTTCTGTTTACTAGACAACTTGCAGAGACCGCTTATATCACACATCTTGTTCTATATCTGTTTACTTTCTGTTTTGGTTTACCCTTAGTATATGAAATCAGTAAGTTAGGTTTAATTCGGATTGTATTTATCTTCAGTAGGTAATCATATGGCGTATGTCCTTGTCCATCAATCACAATCTGCTTTTCTTCTTTTGTTAGAGCCACAACTGTTGTCCCTCTGGGTTATTGTCTATTCAGCCAGTGCCATCCGTGTGAAGGTACACTTTGTCTTATAAATAATATTAGTGTTCTGGTATATAGATGTACTTTGGAATATAGATTTACATCACGGATATTCAACATGAATAAACATGCGTGTTGAATAGAGAATACATGGTACAAGTTAAGCAAATGTGGCTTCATCACGTGATAAGTCCAACTTTTTAATATTACGCAGTTTCATTCAGATTTCGCGACTTAGCTGATCTCTGATTAAAAAGTTGCTAGATACTCTTCGAATTGCGCGCTACAGAGACCCCCCCCCGTCCCCCACGGTCAATGTACCTATTAGTTTCGTTAAGAAATAATCCCCATTTGCTTAACATGTACCAAATAAACATGCATGTTGAATGTATGAATATAGAATAAACATACAGTGGAATCCTTCCATATCGTATTGTTATTACAAATTTATCTGTATAACAGCACTTTTCAAAATCCCCAATTATATTTATTCTATATTTTTTGATACTGTACATAGCGACTTTCCTGTTATATACATATTTTTTTCCGCCAGGTCCAAGTTTTTATAACAGAATTCCACTGTATTTGAATTTCGTAAAACATAAACAATATACTTGCTCAGCAGATATTTGCAGATTCAAATGTTTTCATATAGTTACACATGAAGTATACTGTGCTAAAATATCCGTGTTAGTTTTTAATTCGTTGATCACTGCTACACACACGCGCACTTGGACTCACGTATAACATAGACCCAGCACATAACCACATGCAAATAACAAGGAATCGTAAGTTATTTACCGAAGTGCTAACATCATAAGTTACACAGATGGTCTATGTGCTTTTTAAAAAGTCGGAAAATTACAAACAGTTATGAATACTCCAGAAAGAGAAAGCAAAGACGAGGATGATCAAATCCATTGCGAGTGAATATAGAAAAATACACATCACCTGTACATAACTGAGTGTAATAAGCTTTCATTACTGTTCAGAAACAAGTTTCACAAGGAAAAAAATGAATGTTTTCTGCGAACAGCAACCTATAAATATGTGAGTACACATTCATGTAAGCCGGAACAGTGATGCACATTTATTACTTTAGCTTATATGTTCAATGTGTTGATATTTGAATATTGTGTTTTTTCGCAAGTTATACCCAGTATTTTGTGTTTGATTTTGATTTTATTTCTTTACACATGGAGATTCGAGTCAGGACGGTAATCTTAGATAAGGTTATACTGAATTCACAGTTTTTGTACATACTTTTCTCGATATTATTGCAAGGAAAGATGAAAATATACCTTCCAACTACGATTTCAACATATACCACTTCATAAAAACATGAACAAAATTCAACCACAAGACATTCTGGAGTGCCAGCTAATGTAAACGTCAGCAAGAAACCGCTGACCACTACCACTTGAATAGTAAAGAGCTGGATAATATCCTGAAGAGTTTTCTTCCTCCAAGACAAGATAAATGAAACATTCTACGGTATATGAAATAAAGGAACGATTCCCAACATCTACAGATATCTCTACATGGCATTGGACCAAAGGCAGGGTCAAATGGTCACAGAAGATGAAGAATACGTATCAGAAATTAAAAGTAAAAACCATGAACACTTCACTGGTTCATTATCTTCGAACGAGCAACGTCTGAAGATGTAAAAGGAGCATTGTTAAATCGATAAAAAATACAGATTAATATTAGTGTCTGATGCACTTTTTTCGTACAGTGCTAGAAATGTCTCTTGAATTAGTGGAACTAACACATGGAAATAGGTACACGTTAAAAGTGTATGATTACCATATGTTATACAGGACATACGTAGCACCGTCTTTACATAAGCCATTGTTCTTCTATCGTCCTCAAAAGGGCTGCCCATATATTTCGTCAGCATATTTTGGTTATTTCTGACACCCCCCCCCCTCCCTGTTTGTCAACAGTCAAAAGAATTTAAGGAGCACTCCTCTTAATTATGTCATCTCTCTCCTCTCCCCTTCTTCCCTAAACATTTCTTTTAACAAAGTACGAAAAGAACTACATGATTTGTTTTAAACTAATGGAAAAGGGTATCTAATTCAAACAATTTAATTGCTGTCTAAAAAGGTATTAATGACGTCAACTTTTGGCAAATCCCTCCCCGTGTTAACAATTGTCTAACTTTTTCAGACAGACCCTAAGTGTTGACATAATTTATGGACATCCCTAAAGTGGTTCACCAGTATTGGGAATAATCTTCTGATATTGTCGGTCAGCAGGTCAGATGAATAAAAAACTGTTCTGGAAATAGCATTAACATTTGTAACTAATGATGATTTAGTAGTTATGGATTTAGAGATACATTTCGTCCTTCACTTTAATCTTTTCAATTACGCGAATGGTTCGTACCCTGATATTTGCTAAAATAGATCGAGCTAATATGTCAGTAAATAATTACGCAGACCTCACCGAGAATCTTATATATATAAATGGATAATTCCGTAAATCTGTGACTTTGTTGTTTTATATAGGCTCCGAAACTATATGTATACCAATGAAATTTGGCACAGTTATAAATATATTCCTGAAGATAGCGCGAACGGTCTAGAAAAATCTTAAAAGTTCTCTGGGGTCCCGCTAAAGCTGACCATTGATGTGGTTGTAACCTTTTACCTATGGACGATGCACAAACGTTAAAGAAATGTAAACAAATAACAATAGGTCTACTGTTAGAAACGGTAGAAAATAATATTCCTGAATTTCAATCGACGTTTACTGTTTTAACACGTTCTATATTCTTCCTGCGTTTCTGCTATTTTATTTTCAATGATTCCATCATCGAATGTACAACACATTTCACATCTGCGTTACAATCGATCCATTAAATTAACAACCCGCATCTCACAGTACCCATAGAGACGGCCGTGTCAAGATTACGCGACATTTATAAAAATACAATTTTAGGGACTCAACTATGTATCTGTATAGCTTAATTGGTAAAGCATCATATATGTTTGTCGTCGTTCAGTGTTCGTTCCCCAGAGACGTTAGTTATTTTCTTTCTTCAATTATTAGAAACGTAGACCTACGGAGATGAAAATCTTTTGCGCATTTGAAGGATAATTCGCGTCTAGTATTTTTTGTATGTGTGTTATTTTAAACGTATTTCATTCAAAAAACATAGGCCTATTGTATGTCGTAGGGACGTGACTGGAGTTTTTCCATTGGCAATTTTAGCGATTTCTGAAAGGTAGGAATATCGAAATATTAGCTTATTAAATTCTACATTTTGGAGCCTTTCAGTAACGGGACATATGTTTTGTTAGGCCAAATTAAATATAAAATCTGCAGTATCTTGGGAAATATTTGTAAGACAAATATTTGGGGTTTTTTTAAACGTATCAGTCAAATCACATATATGTGTAACGGGCATAATGTGTTATCATCGTTTTGCTACTGACAGATGTTGTAATACTAATAAATTGTTATTCTCACCTCTGACATCGGATATTGCTTCTAGTAAAGTATAGTAATGTTCAAATAGATCAGATTAGGTGTTATCTCAGCAACGAAGGTTGACTTCAATAGATTTCAAATACCTTCTGTCTGATTGACATCTTTGAACTTGCCCTTGCAGTAAGATCTTCAGCAAGACTTTTAAGGTGGCCAACACATTTTGATTTTTTCTCCTTTAGTTTTCTTATCATTCCTAGTTCTTCTAGTCTCATTGTTTGTTGAAATGCACAGTTATTCTAGATTCTTGTTCATTGTCCACATTTCTGAACCATATATTAGTGGCTGCCTTAAATTACATCAACAATTTGTTGCCAACATTTGATCCCCTGCACCCAATCAAGAATTCAGGGAATTCTGCTTACTTTTATATAAAATTGAAAATTATTTAATTATTTAAATTTGAGTAAGCAGAGGACTGCAGTAAAACTGCATCATTTGGTAAATAAATATAGAAAAAATATTGCTGAACAGCACTATACGTGGAACAATACATATAACCGACGTTTCAACCAAAAAAGTTTTTAAGGACAAACATGCACAGAATTGGAACCACTAAATCATGCGAAGACTACATTTCAGCCATGTAGTAGCTGACAGGACAGGAATGCAACAAAAAGACGAAGTAAGATGAGATGAATGCGAATGAGAGTCATTACATGTAGAGAAAGTACGGTACAATCACAAATAAAATAAAACTATACAGTTTTATGAATATTATCTTCTTCTGCGTTCGTTCTAAAACTCCTGCAGATTAGCAGGATGTAGTCCGGAGAACGGAATGCGGTGTATCATGGTTTACAGCATTGCTGCGATATCTGCGCCTTTCGGCCTGACACATCCGACTTCAGCTATGAATATTATAAAAAGCACTATACAAACACATATTTTTCATAATTTGTCACCTTTAAATGTTAAAAAAAAACAACAACACTGTTGATGAGGCGTTTTGAAACTGGTGCTCACGAGCACCAGCGATTATATGTCGGAGGTAGGCCGTCTGAAAAGTTTGAGAACCCTTGTTGTAGACTTTTTGAGTGCAGTTGTTCTCAACCTGTTTTCAACTTTGGGTCACGTTTTTTTTTAAAGTCAAGGCGGTTAATACATCCCTCAAATGGCTCTATGAGACAATTTACTAAGCCAGATATGTCAGAATCCCAGTCTATACTATTGACGATTCACAATGACGTGTCGTTAGGGACTGTCCATAAATTACTTTCACAATATATTTACCAAGATTTGAACCCCCCCCCCCCACTCACCTTGTGAACAACGGTCAATCAGGGACCCTTCTTTTTTTTTAATAATATCGAACATTTGTAATCACACACCCCCTCCCCCCTCATAAAAAACAATTCTCACGCAAATGTATATTTTGTTTCAAATTTGTAGGCCCCCAGCAAATTCATTGATGTGCAAAAATAAAAGACTGCCGTGAGAATAATGTTTTATCATTATTTTATGTTTTGATCAAATAATTCTAGATATAGAGCTGTCTGTGACCAATTCAAACAAGTTCATGGTATCACAAATATCCATCATTTCTTTGTGACCACTCATCACATTTCTGTATGGACCCGTTTGAGAATACCTGATGTGCTGTAAACAAGTGGTAGACAGCTTGTTATGGACCCGTAGGTCGAATTGGGTATCTTTCCAGATGGTACAAAGCAACGAACTTATTTTTAGTCCTTTGAAGGATACTATCATATATCACGGGCCTACCAACGTATTACGAAATGTGATAGTTAAGTTTATTGTAAGTAAATATCGGACATGTACTTAAAATGAATCAAAACAGACTGCTACTGCAAGCATTAAAATGCAGTGGCGTAGCGTGGATCAATGGCGCCCGGCGCGGAATAATAATTTTCCGCCCTTGTGACACGCCCTTGCAACAAAAAAATGTCAGTGATTGTGAAAGACTGGACGAAAATAAATATGCCGCCCGGGGCGGTCAGCACCACCGCCCCCACCTCGCTACGCCACTGTTAAGATGGGTACCAGATGGAAAAAGAACAAGAGAGACTCTTCACAGAAGACTCTTCACCAAAGAGTGCAAAAATTACACATAGTAACATCACATCGCTCAAACTGTAGAGCTCTGGCTTCTGCACCGTATTCGTCGCTGAAGGAACATTAAAAAAATCCAAAACTGTCAATACTGCGTTTTTCACATAAGGAGTTACAGGTAGGGGATTGAATAGCTGTGTGATAAAGGCCGCATACTCTTGCTGTCGCCACGTCATGTACAGGGTGAGTTTTTAAATTTACCCTCGACTTTAAAAAAAACCCCAGTTCTTACCGGGGATCACACTTTAGACCTCACTAGTGTGAGACCAACGTTCTGACCTCTCGGTCATGCGCCACACTGCTGAAGGAACATAGATAGATATCATGTCTGAGATTATTGGTCCGAGTATAATCATTTGTAATGAGTCTGGCATGCCTGAAAAAATGGATGGGCTTAATTTGGCCCACTTCTGGTGTACACTAATAGTAATTTCAAAAATGGCTTGAGATTTAAGTTGTATTGTGTAGCAGATAAATTGTACTGTTTTTTTCCCCCAAATAATTTATAGTATGTTTTGTAATGTTTATTTTCGTGACTCTGATTTCAAGAACTAAATCTGTTTACTTGACAGTAAACAATATACATTGACATGTTTATTCATAATACAATGACCGTCAGATAGTTTGACAATCCTAAGTCTTCACCATAAATAACGAGTTGGGATTTTCCAGCGTGCATTTAAATGCGGATATGAAGGGAGAGAGAGAGATATATACGTTAATAACACATTGAACCGACCACAAGCAGTATCAACATGTACACGTACGTACCTCACACTTACGCTTGCAGACGGTATGGCATCTTAACACGCGTGGCTGTTTCTGTGCACTACAGCCGGTGCACTAAATTACCCTTCTAGCAAAACCCCACACACCCGCGTGTCTCAACACACCTTGGACAACCCGTGGAGTTTGAAATCTAAGTTAACGTGTTCCGTTTTGGAGAGATAACGTTTACGAATTGCATAGGGAAGGAGACGGTATTGCTGAACCATTTTGACAAGAAAACTATGAATGCAGTACGTTACTGAGTCATGATAAGGGCTGTATCATGACCGTTCATGTAAAGACTTTCCAACATAATTAATTAGGACCCCCATACGTTATGTTTAAAAAAATATTGTTGGATTTTCGGTTGGTCACCATTTGCATACTATAGAATTGCATGCAAAAAATGACAAAGGCTACTTCCAAGTACATAAATAGTGACCAACCGAAATGCCAACAATAATAAAAAACGAAACGAATGGGGTCCTAATTAATTCTGTTGGAAGGTCTTCTATACTACCGACAGGCTTGGCTCTATACCATTTCGTTAAGAAAAGGAAGAGTTCCTAACATAAACATTTTTCTGTTTCGTTTGAGGACCTAGCCATTAAATATATGTTTAAGTAGTGGTACTGTCATACCGGAGAAGGCGGTTGTTGCAAATATTTTCCTTACTTTTTCTTTATGTTCTAGTTACTTAAAAAGGGGACAAACAAAAATGAGTAGGAGGTGTTGTTCTGCCGCGTTCGCTCTTTGATAACCAAAGATAGTTACTGTGATTTCTACAGAGAGGCGTGATTCGGGTGAGCTTTCCTAGCCTGTCACCGCGTTGGATGTGTATTGACTCTTTCCTGTGACGGTTAATCACCCACTGTGTCCTTGGATTTTACAGGCCAAAATGTCTCTGGGTAGCAGTCTCTGAGAAGGCGGTAATCATGGATTGAGATGTTCTACTTGATCTACATTTATTAATTTAAATTTAACATATTTAGGGTTATGGCTAGGATCAGTTATGTAAAACATAAATAGCCCTAACTCTAAAAAATGCATATTTAAACTATTTATTAATATAATATTTAGATTAAAAATAAAATATGTAGGTAGGCACTAACTGCAAAAAAGAAACCGCTATTCATAATCCAATGAATCGTAAGAATCACAATTGTAGTTGGTTGAATAAATTGTAACTCATGTTTCTGCAAATATTCGTCTTCCACTTTGAATAATATATGGTATTCACATTTTGTCCATAATTTGGAGAGCATAGTATATGCGTATATGCAATATTCTGAACATCATGAAGTTTGATGGTTTTATTTTCCTTTGCCAGTTCTGCCTTAATTTAGCCCAAACATATTATATTGAATTTAACTTTGAATGGCACGGTGGTTATCTTAGATATCTATCGTCAACGCTTATGGAATGGAATATGTTATTTTTAAAGCCAAATTTATATCTTCATTAGTAGATGAGGATGTATAGGGTCTTACCTTCACATGCAACAACATTTTGGTAGGAAACAGGTCCATAACCATCTATGAGGGTCTATCTAATAATGAAAGTACCGTTTCCTCTACCATTGTCTAAATATATGACCATACATCTCAGCATGGTAGTATCGATTATATTAAATTTGTAAATGAAATTTAGTTAATTCCCCAAAAGACCATTGTATCTGCTACCTGCATGTGCCATTATCAATCGTTGATCTTTGCTGCTCGGCTTATATATCTTAATAGTTCCATCTACATATTGCCATTCCTTTTTCATTAGTGTGGTGACTATCCATGTTTCATCTGTATATACAATACACTTTTGTATACTCATTTACATAATTTGTAACAAATATTTACTTTTGAGAGTTAATAAATGAGAATTATCACAAATGAAACTTCTGCCACATGTACACATGCGAAATATGAATCCAGCACAGTTACAGATTTCTGAAATTTAGTTTTCGAAATATGAATGTTGTTCTTTCCATGAGACTTGTCAAATTTCTTTAGTGATAAGGCTTTGTAATCCAAAAGTCTATTAATTTCTCTTTTAATAATTTCTTCATCGAAGTTGCCTGTATTTTTTTTCCTCTCTTTTTTTTTTAAGGTTTTGAAATACCATGAAATAGAATACTGCCCCTAGCCTTCTGTGATATATATTGTGATAGACATTTTGACAGATATACCTTTTTATTGTAACGAATTTAACGTTCAAAGACATTGTTATATTACTGTCGTAAATGCTGCTTTATAATACACCGTGAATAAATGCAAAAACTGAATATATTGAAGACAGAGTACAAACAACTTATTAATATGCAACTCAATATTTTGTAATGATAGACGCCACTGTTGATAATCCCAAAATTCATATTTTGTCCAAATAACTTGTTCAATAATCAGTGCGCCAAATACGAAAAATGTTGTTTGAAAAAAAAAATCATGGTATTTCATGTATTTCTTACTATTTAACCGATATGAACTGACAATGTAACACAAAACAAAAACATGGTAATTTCTACTGTATACTTGTCTATTTTTATGGCTATCAACAAACGTATTGCTATCTTAAAAACCGACATTCGTAGCGACTGCTGCGATAAATCCGTTAAGTCTAGATAATAATCATAAATCATTAACGTGATTATGAAATAATCCACTCATGCAAATTATGAAGCCCATACGCTCAGTAATACGCAGATAATAGACAATATCGATGTTCAACAATCGATGTGCGAGCTATAATAACGAATGCAAACCACACAAGGTCAGCGATATGTGATTTCAAAGAATAGGAATTTAATAATGACTATAAATTTTTAAAGAACAAATGAGAATGTGCTAATGAAAGCCACTCCACAAAGAATTCTTGTTTCGCGGCTGAATTTAAAAAAATAAATAAATAAACCAAATGAAACGCATCATAAGGAACTAAAGAAATTCAATAACTAAACTCATAAACGCAACATGTGCAGGATGTTTATAAGAGCCAGAGCCAGCTGAACACATGAAATAATAGCCGTGATAAATGTAAATTATATAGCACAAGACTGCCGTAGTAGTGTGTAGTGTAAACCATTATCTGTCATGACATTTGGAGAATTGTCAGTTCACTCACTACTTTATGCGCATTTATCAAGAAAAAACGGACATGCTGTGTAGACAAGTATAATTTACATGTATAAGCTATTATTTGAAGCAAAATTGTACTGTCTGTTATTTATGATTACAAGAAGACCTATTAGCCATTGTAGTACGAGGACTGATGTTCTATGTTTGTGTTACGGATAATACTTGTACGTTGTTGTTGTAATGTTCTGGTCTCGATTGGTCCGTTCTCAGTGACTTGAGTACAGACTTTTAATTATTTCACAAAATCGCATCTTTTTTGGGAGATGTGGTTAGTCAATTACGGATGACCCTGTTTACTCGAGTTGCAAGGCGGTTCGGTGACGCTACAACGGACCTGATTCAGTTCCGTTAGTCTCATGATTTTTTAAATTTATCCTCATGCTTCTAACTTGAACTTACTTGTAGACATGCCAAACTTTAAACGACGAAAAAGAAGAAGACAACTACTTTATGCTCTTGGAACTTGCCAGATGTAAATATTTAATTGAGTCTGATACAATCATTTCTTGTTCTTCTGTTCTTAATAAGAAATATCAGAAACAGCAGGGTTTCTCAGAGTGGGCGAGCATGTCCCTATAGATACGTCAGTGTCAAGGATGTTCCTGGGGGACTTATATATAACCAGGGGACGAGCGAGCTTTATGGAAGACTGAACACCCCAAATTGCACAAAAAATATTGTAAGTACTTACTACTTTTTATGTACAATATGACAAGAGGTACAATTCTGTTGAAATTAATTGTAATCTATTTATATATGATAATTTATGTATGAGGATGTGAAACCATCCAGATTAAGTGACCATCTGTACAAATAAAGGTTACCAACAATCGCACGAACACAAAGAAATGACCTTTTTTTCTTAAGTCGTACATACAGCACTGATGTGTGGGAGAGGGGATGCTGTTGCTCTATGAAATCTATACAACATGGGCCGGGGATAGGAAGGAGTTTGGGTTTTAAAAATCCTTTCTACGAGATATGATTAGATTTTTAATTCGACTTTCTAAAAAAAAAATAGTAACGAATGAAAGTCTAATTACGTGCAGAGGTCTTCTACTGCATACGGTCGTGATCAGGGCACCGTGTTACAATTATTTGCTTCTCTTACAGACCGCGATAACACACAGGATGTGTCACAATATGTCGATCAATATAATGTACAGTATTGCCGTTTTACTTATATATGTAGTTTATAGCTTATTGACAGACATAAGTTTTCATCATCACGAAGTACCTAGCCGACTGGTGTATGCGATCATGAATCTCTACACATTTTGAGTACCTTGTAACTGGAATATCTGTGGACATGTACAATTCTACGATATAAAACTTTCGGAACGTTGTTGACTGCCTACTACGGTATCTCTCTGATAACCAACACGAATGTGCGTATATTTTCCGCCGATGAACGTGAATTACGATGTGCAGCGTATGCCTACTACACCACATTTCGGCTTGTTTTTAATTCATATAAGCTTCCCCATTAACAGACTTCCTAACTTGTGACGTTTTCTATATATCGCTTGGCGACGAGTGTGTATCAGCTTTATGACATGGGGGTTAGCGCCCGCTAAGTCCATGACATTTACATGCCATTACATGTCCTTGGGCGGCAGTTACAGAGGAGAAAGGTAAGCAAGGATTTAGACTTGCGTCGACTTCGTCTATCTCGTATGAGATGTTTCGCTGTTAGTGAACTTATTTCGTGTAATTAGTCTGTCTATTACCCATGCGACAACAATAGGTACTGAGCCTTATATTGACTACGATCCTGGTTTTTGTATAGGAAATGGCTCAGCAGTAAAGTTGGACTGGGCTGGTTTGCCCTCTTTGCCGAGGTTTCGTTCACTGACATCGTACACACCGTATCCAAATGTGACCGTCTGCATTCATTTTTCTTTGTACTAGGACGGTATGGTATCATGTCTTTATTTTCAACACAACCTACTGCCAGAGGACAGCTGATAGCGTGTTCTCGATCATGGACGTTGCATTCATTGAGGATTCTATTTTCTTACTTATTCTTGGACGTTGCGAATCTCTCGCGCTACCTTCGTGCTTACCTCCCTATGTGCTACCCTCGCATTTACTGAGCATATTTCTCACCACTTTATCTCACTGCTGATTATTTTCGCCTTTGTGAATTTTTGGATATGGCAATCCGTACCATCTCAGCCGTTGTCTTGCACTGTACTGCGGCAGTTTTTTTTGGCTGTAGAAGCGGAGATGTGTGATTTGAAGATATTGTTTGCTCTGCGCAATCAGTTCTCATTTGGTCTTCACTCCCAAATACGTTCAATAAAGCGTTAGCCAGATTGCTTCGCGGAAGCTTCGAAGCAATCTGTTTCCAGGGTACAGAACTAGGAGGTGCTTTTTATGATCATTGTTGTCGTGTAACCCCGGAATTGCACGATAGCAATGCAAATCACTTTGCACCTCGTTGACGGTAGGATTTCCACTATTCTTTCTTTAAAAAAATGCGCTCTCTGATATTTTCTCAAGCTGTCGTCCTCTGGTTCTTTCATTCATGCCTATTGTAAAAATGTTTTGTCTTATAACGTGGCCACAAAAATAAAATCCGTTTCCATTTAATACCAGTAAGTAACCTGCGAATCGTATATAGCTTTATCATGGGGAGTTATGTTTTAAACTTTCAATGTAGTCAGATCTCTCTTGAATTAAGCCTCCCTGCACTCATTAACAGTGGAAATGTGGATGTAACGAACGTTTGATAGAATCATATCTCTGTGGTCTCTGCTCTTCCACTCCCTGTTTATTTATTGTTCAAAACTCCCATCCATATGATCCATATAAATCGAATCATCAATTATTGACCGTCCAGCCCGATTAACAGTTAGATTAGAGCGGGTATTAACAGTTTTGAACAGGGTAGAACATTACACGCGATTAAAAATAGACAAAATTATGAAAGCTCAGATGAGACTGTTTTCCATCTCAAATATACATTTCTGCTCACATTGCAACGTTTTACCGAGCCCCAATTGGACTTATCAGCCACATGAGAATTCAAACAATCAAAGCAAGCTATATTCTTCTTAATGTAATGCCCATCTCGCTTGCAAAGGAGGAACGCTTGAATATATATATATATATATATATATATATATATATATATATATATATTTATCATAGCGAAGGGACATGCACGCCAATCTCTCTAGACCTGTGTTTGCCAACATTTTTTTGGCCCCCCCCCCCCCTTTGGCACAGAATCTGCTCTTCTGATTCCAAATCCTGAAGGGAAAAAAAGCCCCGATTCATGTGCTGGCTACCGACTATTAAATTCTCTCTCACTGTATGTCTTGTTTTTGCCATTTGGTTTGCATTGGGATTGATGTTCAAAAAGTCAAATTCCCCACGTGGGCCGTGCGCCTTACGCTGGGAAACATGGCTCTAGACATTTTGAGTTTACATTGTTAAATATTGGACGTGGTGTTTGCCCTATGTAAACTCATAATATTTTGAAACCGCAACAAGGAAGTTTACTTCACAAAGAAAAGAGGGAATCGTTAACATTGATATGTCTGTCATTATTCTTTAGCTTAGCGACCAAGAACTAGCGGCTCATCACAGGATTTGGTGCGGCTTCATTACTTGAAGCCCTGTTACATAAATGAATATGACTTCAACTTGAGATCCCTACATTTTCGTCCTACTGTAATAAATATTGGAAAATTTGTTATGTAAATCAGCATCTACTAGACATATTCGAAATAATCAACGGCTTCCATTGGGAAATAAAAAAGATTCGGTATCTTGCACCTTTTTTTAGTTTTGAGAAAGTAGGCACGATATTATGTATGTACAAATGTTAAAAGGGACGGAGAGAGAGCTTCGGTAAAGCAAAAAAAGGGTTTCGGGGGGGGGGGGGTTCCAAAAATTAAGAGAAAGCTAATCACGTTGTCTTTTTTGATGATATTTATGTAACAAAACTTCAGAAGAGTGATGCAGATATTTGGTGGTTATACTTGTTTACTATAACTGGTTATAACTTCGTGAGGTAATTTTCACCAATAAGCTTTATCTAATAAAATGCATACACTCTAAGGTATTGCTTTTCAACGTCTATTGAACTAGACACACACACCCTGCCCTTTTCAGTTTCAACATTTGAAAACGCTCACATGTAGGCATACAGTAATTACAATTCTAAATAATTATTGCGATAAAAGTTATATTAGCTGTTACTTACAATTATACGATTATTTATATAATTTTACATATTACACATCTTCGAATACGCAAGTCTACATTTATTATCTACACTAGCTACCACTGCACTCAAGATATTCGACATTATTATGTTAGATCAGAAATATAGAATGCTAGTAATGTGATAGAATAAATGCAATATAATTTTAAATAAATTAGAAATATAATTTATGAGACTATTAATAACTTAATTATATGTTTCTATATTTGTTAAAATATGTTTCGAAATCATTCTTGTCGCACATTATTTCCACTGACTCCGTTGCGTTCTGGGGCATCATCGTCTGAATGTGATTTTCTGGTAAATGTGATTTTTAATTGCTGTCAATAGTTTAGTTTCTTGCTAATGAAGAGGTTATGACATTCTAATTTAGAAGCAAAGTGTTTCCTAATAACATTCCTAAACGACGCTTTAGTCACGTGCATTTTGCAAGCTTAATTAGCTCTTCTGTAAGACGTTGGCTAATATGTACCATGTCTTTTTCACATATTCTTGAATTTTTAATTTCTTGCAAATCGTTAAATCGAATGACCATATTTTTTTCTTAGTCTCCAAATTTCAGAAATAGATTTCAAATTTGACACTTTCATCATGTCTTCTCTTTTGGAAACCTGAAAATTGAGAAACTTCAGTACGACCAATATTATTTATAAATATTGGTCATTTGCTGATGTTGCAAGATAATCGCATGAGAACTCCGTTCAATTTGATTAAATGGATATTGTTTTCCTGTAGTCTAAGAAGGACAACATTTAACTTTATAAATATGTCTGGGAAGATAAACCACATCATTTCGCAACACGGCAGTTTATAAATACTATGGTATTTTTTCATTGAATAAACTCCATAATGGTATTATTTTTTTTTATATCACATAATATCTAAAATCCCACAAAACAATTGCCTGTAGACAACCATCGTACTGTATGAGATGTTGATAGGCCTACTCATCGCCACTATACATTTGCGAAATAACCTGTCATACATAAAGTTTGACTTCATTTATTCCACATACATACTGATAACGGGACTCATTGATTTCTGCACGGACTATATGTAATGCTGATGAATGGCACAGTGAATTGTTATATTTGGTCACATGTGTCCCGTACTAGAAATAGACTGATCTGTGGGGAGCTGTCGGGTATACAGTTCAGGGTCAACAGTCAGTGGAAATCAAATAATATGTACACTGTATCACATTTCTGTATTTAAAAAAAAATACAGTATTGATGAAAACAAACAAGTACCCGGTAGTTGGAATGAGAATGTCGTTATAATGAAATCATACAAGTGGTAGACACATAGATGTTAATGCCCCCCCCCCTCTCCTCTCTCCATCTCTCTCTATATATATTTATATATAGATCTACATATTTTCAAAGGTTTACCGAAATTTTCAAAGGTTCACAGTTGCATGTGTAGTCCAGATAGTATCAGTATGGTGATAATCGGTAACAATATCGTTGCAGATACGTCCAGCACAGGTAATACAAAGTAAATTTTAAGGACATCATTATTTTCATCTGGGTGTTCAAAAGATTAGCAAATTAGGTGGCAGGTACACCGTGTTTAATTAAATGAGCAAGACAGTCGTTATAACCATCATCCATTGTTTTAGATGCTTCTGTCGTATCTGTTATAGAACTGGATATCCTTGATCAATTTCTCATAGATATCTGATTATATATTCGGATGACGTTTAATTTCTTTAAAAATGACCTAGCCGTTATTGATAAGCACATTTGAGAAGCAACGTTTCACTATGCTATTTATGAACCGCAGAGTGGTGATACCTATATAAATAATTATATCAATGACGGCTCAGTATGGTAGCGCACTAAATGTCATGACAATGTCACGAGTATCTCTGGTACAGATCATTTAAGAAATCATTTTCAACATATATTTATATGCAGCATGGTGAAGACATTGTAATAGTTAGACACGCCTACGTCTCATAAACTCAACATAATCTGTGAAGTGGTGCAATTTCCTTTCTCGATGCACACTAATTCGTATGCTGACAAACATCGCATGATTTAATTAGTTTATAAAAGCTGGAGATTATGCTCAATATAAATTATGTATTTATTGGGTCTCACCAAATATAACATCATATGAAAAAAAGTAACATTAAGACTTTCGACGGTTAATCAGATAATCATATTTGTTTTAGGGCAAAGCTAGTGAAACGTACTGTATTAAGCCTCCATAATGTTCCTATAGCTTACAGGAGTGTGGCACTATAACTGTCCATTTGACGATGTAGTAGTACATGTATAAAGGGAGTAGTAATTGTGGTAATTCATGTAGCTATTTTCTGCCTCTGTCCTTGTTCACCAAGACATCCATTTCTACTGACAGTTTCGTTGCAAGATTACAAGATAGCCTTCACAGCGTAACCTACTAACATTTGAAAATTGTGGTCGTGATTGATTTATGCTTTTAAATCGGCATATTAAAAATTGATCTCGTATGTGCTAATTGCTTAATGATCTCCTACAATTATCAACCAAATAATGCATAAAAGCTGTGTTTTTCGTTCATTTGTTGACTGATAACTTCGATTCATGTGTAGGACGAATATATAATCATACGTCGATGTGAGTACGTTCTGTGCTTTGTATAATACTTGCAAGACTTTCTCCCATTGTTCTCTCACTCGTTCAAATTGACGCATATACGGGATAATAACTTGACGTGATAAGAAATTTGTAGAAATGTAGAGTGCTTGCCAGCAATAGGCAGATATGTTTCCAGTAAAGGCGGGGTTTACCTAAAAAAAGATCGTTGGATCATTTTCATGAGATTTTTGGTGACGCCCCGCCACCCCCTATCCACTCTACGGAATTGCTTACCAGATTTGAATATATTCATATTAACAGACAGGTAGGTGTGTATGTAGGAGAAACGCGTGGAATCGTACATATATTATTGTATTAAATACGATATACGTTTGAACTGTTGAAATTGAGAGAAAAATTGATATTATATAGTAATACATGTACCTTCATCATTGCTATTTCAATCAATGGCCGTTTTGATCCATTAGTCTCCTTCACCGAATGTTTTGAGCGCCGGTGTACAAAAACACCACATCACCGATTCCGATGTAATTTAAAAAAGCAATACTAAATAAAATAAATTAAAGAAACAAATATGGGGTTTTATTTGTTCGATTTTAAACACTGTTTGAGTCGTTACAAATTTCTGTTGTACAACGTATTCTTATCGATTTTTGAACGAGTTCATTTAATTTGGCAACATTCATTATGAATCTTCGAGTTTATCTTACGTCTTTTCGATTGAATGTTGCTTGAAATCATTATATATATATATATATATATATATATATATATATATATATATATATATATATATATATATATATATATATATATATATATATATATATATATCACAGCATTGTTTCCAGTTTGTTAACACGTGTCTGACTTTACCCTCAGCTGTGATTACGCACGGCTGTCTTAAAGTCAGTTGTGGATTACGCAATCCGTGTTGTAGTTAAATTCTCATATTGTAGAACTGCCAACACTTGGGAGTCTTTATGTAGCATAAATAGAAACACCGAAAATAGCATGTCCCCTATGGTTTAGGTGCAACACACTTAAGAGGAAAAGAAAATACAAGAAAATATTATATGTCTTGTAAGATCTTTATGTATTAAGATACTTGACAATTAATCGATGAAATTGAACACATCGCTAATATCTTTACTGTCTACATAACACTGTCTTACGGCAGTTTAACATATTATGTCAACACATCACCAGGGGACTGCCTGAGACATGTTCGCTCGACTGACAGTTGGTTAGGCAGTCATAAAGTAGGTAATAACATACTGATACTGTCTTAAAAAATAAATGACGGTGTGTCAACCACTACACGTAAATTCTGATGTTCGGCGAATTTATGCATACTAGGTACGAAAGTTTATCATCCCTCCTGGTAATATAGGAGAACGCCAGCAACGTGGTGTAGTCCGCATCCGGCTTGGTGAGACACGCAGAAAACATTGGTCATCCACTGCATCGAACTTGACTTTCAGTCGACTAGATTCTGCTTGTCACTGGTTTAAAATGTGGTCCGCCAAGAGAGTGAGGTCAACGCTTTGCAGAATTCCTCACTTTAATCAAAATCTCCAGTGCAAGTCATTTTCACTTCTAGGAAAATTCAACCGATGGAAAGAAGTTTTCCCACTGACTCTAGGAGCATGGAATGTACTCACACTTCTCGACAATGACTAACACAATATCGCAAAAGAAAGAAACACTTTCAACAGATTGTACGCAAATGTGTGGCATAGAAATAGTATTAACATACAGACAAGTTGAACGTTTACATAGCAGTAGTACTTCAAGTGCTGTTGTACGTTAGTGAAACTGTGTATAGATGTCATGTGAGGAATCTCACATGATTAATTTCCGGAATCACATGAATCATTTTCATGCAAATTGTCCCAGAAACGATATGAACAGATGTCAAGAAAAGATTTCTGATACAACTGTCCTTGACATATCTTGATTCTTGATTAGGAACAAGCGTCACAACACTGAAGGCATTCCCATATATGCTCTGCTTGCCGTTCCGTCAGCCATTTAAAAGTGTATAAGCTCAGTGTCCCAGTCAGTTGCTCATTACGCGTTTTTCTGATCTTTCTGGAGAGGGAGCACTTTCTCCCATCTCCTCTAGTCACTCCCGTTTCTACTATTCTCTGAATATGTACATTGTCTCGTTCGACTTCTCCTCGTCTTCTCGTAGGGTATCCATGACTGCTCTAATCAATTCAATCCTGTCTCTTATCTCGGTGCCATTCACCAAGACTTTACCAGCCAGCACATCGGCTCCTTAGTTTCCCCTGACTCAAGCATGACCTGGACAGTCGATCGATGTAATGTTCTGCGCGTTGTTGAGGAGAGTGACCCATTCAGTTCTGAACATACCCTATTCCAACTTGCGCAGCATACTTTGAGAGTTCGATATAATCACTGAGTCTGTTGGTGGTTGCGTCGCCAGCCAAGTGAGAGCTGCTGTCACCGCTTCTATTTCCATTCTCATACTCCGATGTTGTAGTGGGGTACGCAGCTAACTTCTCAGCTAATTTCTTGCTATTTTGGTAGGCCAAGAAATCCCAACCACACCTGTTTGTTTCTTTCTGTTTGAATGAGCAGTCTGTAAATTATCGTTTCGTGTGGCTTTGAATGCTACAGTATGAGTTCTTGGATCATTCTATCTGTTCTGTTCGCAGCCTAGTCGCGGCACTCTCTTCCCATCTGTACCACAACTGTTGCCAATAACTTTCTCTCTTTGCCAAATATCATCCACTCACAGCCTCTTCCCACTTCCTCCAGCTCACAAACTCTGAGTAGGGTATCTTATGCGTCTGCCATCCTCTTCTCTTGATACGCCTTCATTTTGTGTTGTCTAAACATCGGCGTTAGATGTGATGATCATTATTGGCGACCTTAAAGTATTCTTTAACTTGTCTATTTTATATCTTGATTTGATGTTCGATAGGTCTATGAGAACGTTTCTTCTTCTTCTCCCTTTCTACTTGTCAGATCTGTAGTCCATAGCATTGACAATATTCTGATTCAGACACAGATTCATTGGGCAGGTCACCTGGTACATATGCCAAATCATCGTCTGCCAAAGATACTTCTCTATGATGAGTTGGAGAAGGGTACAAGATCTCAAGGTGGCCAAAAGAAACGCTACGACTTGTTAAAAACCTCACTGAAACCTTTAAAATAGGCATGGGAAGAGCTTGCAAAAAATATATCTACATGGCGCTCTACAGTAAAAAAGGGCTTGTGAAAAGAGGAGAAATGCAGCAGCTAAATTGCGGAGAGCAATTAGATAGTCACGGATAGACTAAAAAGCGTATGCAGTGATTATTACATTCCCGGACTGTCCATTGATATTTTCAGCTAGCCATCTACGAACGAATAGGTAGGCATAATTAGACATATCTCTAATTTCATTTCTAAAGTGGATGGATGTAACAAACGGTCATCATGATTGATGATGCACGAACATCCTCCTACCTCTCAATCATGTGAAAGACATTACATAATATACCTATACTCGTGTTTACCTGCTTCCCCATAAAGCATTATAGAAATCCTTTGGAAGTCGCTGTGACATAATTACTTCAATTATCGTTTATGGTCATCCTGTTTTACTACAGCCAATATCAACTTGTCCATAGCTTAAATTGTGACCTTCATCGTTTTATAAACATCACATCTCATTCTCAACGACGTAGGATTACATCACACATGGAATTCTATACATCACAGTAGCGCATCGTAATTTGATTTTGAATAATTTGAGGTCAATACTTAGTTAATGATAATGTGGCATTATTGAAGAAAAAAAATATACACCACCAAAACGTTTAACAATCAATACAAGGTAACTGCGTGAAACGTAACAACAATTAGACTTACGTAAAACACAGGTTTATATTCCGTTTCAATGGGACACCACAGACTATATCTAAAACTAGTGTCTTGATAAGACCTTTTGGTTGAAACGTTGAATGTGATTTGTGTATTGTAATTTGTATGATGTCTTGTGTGCTCATCATTGCCCATCATTACCCACTAGTTTTGTATATAGTATGTGGTGTCCCATTGAAACGGAATATAAACCTGTGTTTTACGTAAGTCAAAACGTTTAAGCATACTGTCAAGGCAGAATATAATTTTACACGGTCGCTGTGAATAAGTCCTGCAGGCAGATCCAATAAAGTTAGTTATTTGAGTTGATGCGAATTATCATTGGTCACTGCATACCATGTAGAGAAAAGTACGGATCAGCGTTCATAGGATGTTTGGAATGATATGATTTAACAATTTTATATGCATTGTGGCAGAATTACCAGATTGTTTTTGATATCCACAAATTACACCAACATATGGATCTGTAAAAGGTTTGACATTTGTTGATAAAGGTAAGTTTTTGACATTGTTTCACGCAAGTTTTCTTCAGTAAGACATTTTTTTGGATACATCAATTCAGTTTATTTTTAAATATTTTTATAAAGACTTCAAATACAATTTCCCCCTGCTTAATATTGTGTTTGTGTGGGGGGGGGGGTAAAGAAAGGAGAGGAGGGTAAATATTTTAAAGAACAATTGCAGTACGTGGAGGGTTCCTGAACTCTTGACAATTGTTGACGGGGAAGGGATGCAGTGGGTCACATTTCCAAAAATGTGTTCCTTAATGTATGGACTAAGATCGGGCTGAACGAAGCATATCTAACCACCAGGAGTGCATGTTAAATAGTTAATCAGCTATGTTTACTATTCTAGAAATGGGATTGGTTGTACATGGAGATGTTTCCTACTCATTAGTGATGCCATCTTCCTAAACTTGAGAAATCACAGATAGCTTCCACTAAGTTCCTATTCTGGATAGCTCTGTTTCCATATTTCAGATCATCCTAAACTTGACAAATCACAGATAGCTTCCACTAAGTTCCTCTTCTGGATAGCTCTGTTTCCATATTTCAGATCATCCTAGATAAGTGACTTTTTTTCTTTTTTTTTTTTACTTTTCCCGTACTATTCATCGAATGACCACACGGAGTATCTGGTCAGTCCATATGAGCGATTACTCACATTTGACTATACTTAAGAGGTACTTACGTCGGCTGCGAAAATTACGTCACGATATAACCAATAGCCTGTAGTAAATAAATAGAAAAGGAATGTATCACTAAAAAGGAAAAAAACAAAACAAAAAACTTGCTATACCACAAATCCAGCATTGCAACATGTATTGTTCTTACCGCGCACGTATACTTTCAGTTTGTCCAGTCCTCCTCTTTGCAGAATACTAGAAAACCTTCATTTGTGATAACTTAAACTGTAAATGCGATTTTATAATTACTCCAACAATTGCTCCATATTTTGGTTTTATATGTATTTTTTTGGGGGGGGGGGGGGTATTAGGTGGTATTCCATGTTAGTGTATTTGAAAAAAATGATTTTCCCGTCTACCTAGAACAGATTAGTTCTATCGTCATTTGATATTAGCAGGAAAATATAGTAATCTTCCATTTGTGATCTAGGCATCAGGGAATTGCTGCGGAAGAACATGCTTAGGGAAGATTTTGGTACGGCGCCATCACTAATGTGTAAGTGGTGATGTCGGTCAGTGATCATATGGTTTCTGGTCAACTTCAGCGTACCAGATGAGTAACTGAGCACGTATATACTCTGTTCACTCTAAGAATGAAGTGGGTCAGTGCTTCTGATTGGTTGTTGGATGCAGAACGCATTAATCGATTGTTAAGTGCTCAGTAGTATTGTCTTTAAATTTCGTGTTCAAATGTTTTTTTAAAAGTTTAAATACTGTTTTTAATTATTTGTAAATGTTTTATATAATATTGTTTTTACATGTCATAAGTTGTTTAAAAACTACTTGTTGTCGCGGAGTAATGTGGGGATGTGTCGTGACCCACTTCATTCTTAAAGTGAACCGAGTATATGTTAAAAACCACATGCAGTGAAGCTGATTCATCAACTCAACTTATCTTAACTTTGTTCAACTTTTATCTTTTCTGAAATTAAATATTGAGCAGTTAAATCAATAACTACATAGGGTGTTAAATCGTAGTGCAAAGAAAAAAGTACCTAAAATTAAAGTAAAAAAAAAAAATAAGCATATTCGTTCCAGAACGTTGTCTTCCTTATGAATTTGTTGATCGCCCGTTCGTTGTCGGGGCGCGAAAGGGGAGCAAAGAATAACAACACTGTTTACCTTTCACGCATGTCGTAAAAGGCGACTAAGGAGGTTATGAGATGGAGTTGGCTATCCCATCCCATATAGAGTCAGTGAATCAAAGCCATGCTGCAGTCTGATGTGCCAGGCCGAAAGGCGCTGATATCGCAGCAATGCTTTAAACCATGACACAATGCATTCCGTTCTCCGTGCTACATCCTGCTAATCTGCAGGAGTTTGAGAACGAACGCAGAAGAAGAAGAATCTCTTGAAATCTCCTCGGTTTTTGGGCGAGTCATCCCACTTCCTGCAGCGAAATATGCATGTATTCTTGGATATCTCGTGTCCAACCTCTTGGGCGACCTTTACCTCTGCTCCAATCTATCGCTCCCTCCAACAATTATAATCTTTCTATACCATTATATCTCTGGACATTGCCGAAAAAACTCCCAACTTCCTTCTCAATATGGTGTTCTCAATAAATTGGTAGCATATTATACGGATGTAGCCATTAACCCAATATTTTATTTTCTGTAGCGATTGCCTAGTCAATATAAGTACGGTCTGTAGTTCGTCATTGCTTTCTAAACGCTTCCGATGCCTAATTGCCTGCGGCAGGAATCCGGCACATAAACCGTCACAGAAGGGCCTTGTTCTTCCCCGCCACTGAGCCGGATAATAAAAGTAACTCCAGAAGATGTGATCTCCAGAATGTTGGTTATTTTAGGTAAACACTTTTTTTTTACATTTATGGTACAATAACAGACAGGGTTGTCACATCATAGCTAATTTTGTCAAATTGGAAATGTCACGGCCACACGGTATGTTTTAACCATTATTATATTTTGACCCTAGGCCATTTTGGTAATATGTGTTTATGTGAGGTAATGTGAGGTACACATGTTTTTATTTAATTAAATCTAGTTAAATCAATTTTGGCAATGTTTCGTTATATGTATAATATATATAATTAAAAATGTAATTATTAATTTATCAAGTGATAACTTGTGTATTTTATATATGTTTTATATGAGCCATTTTAAAAAAAAAGTATTATGTGGTATGAGAAGGTTCGTGGTTATCAAAAGCACCTGATAATAGTGAACATACCTTGAGTAAATGATGTAGATACGAGTGGACAGTAATTTAAAGTATCTTATTATGTGTGAACTGAAGGGATATTATTATCAGTGGACGTTATTTATCATTGCACAATTACGGATGTTCATTATTTTGATTTATATTATTTTATTTCCAGAACAATATGGCTTCGTAGAAGACAAAGGTACCAACAATACTAAATATATTTTTTGAGAACACTAATTGGGAGGTCTATAGAGGTAAAAACAGATCTGTATCTCTATTTTATAGACAACACGAAAGCATTTGATGAAGTTAAACATAGTGAAGTTATACACATGCTAGAGAATTTGAACATCAACAATAAGAATCAGCAAGAACATGTACTGACAACACACAGCAGCAATAAGAGTAGGAAATCAGTTTGACACCTTTCAACAAATGAAACAAGGAGTTAGACAGGGATATGTACTTTCACCAGACCTGTTTTCTTTATACAGTTAAAACATAATGTGTGCAATAGTTGATATCCCAGAAATATCAGTGGGATGACATATCATAAATAATTTGAGATATGCGGATGACGCTGTTCAGATTGCAAAAAAGTGAGAAAGACCGTCAAGGTTTAATTAACGTAGTAGTCACAGAAAGTAAAGAGAAAGGTCTCTTCTTAAATATAAAGAAAACATAAGTAATGGTTATTTCAAAGAAACAAAATACCACACCTTGCAAGATCAAAGTGAATGATATAGTATTAAAACAGGTCAACCAATTCAAATATTTAGGTCCACTTATTATAGCACATGGAAGAAGTTCAACAGAAATAAGATGCAGAGTAGGACAGGCAAAAACAACATTCAGAAAAATGAAAAATATATTGTGTAATATGACCTTGTCATTAGAGGTGAGAAAGAGAGTTCTGCAGTACTATATAACTGCTATACTAATATATGGATGCGAGTCTTGGACAATAAACAAAGTGGAAAATTAGAGGCAGTAGAGATGTGGTTCTATGAAAAGAACCCTGAGTATACCAAGGACTGTCAGAAAAAAATTAATGTAGAGGTGTTGAAAGAATCAAATGCGAAACGACCTTAATCAATATAAGAAAAAGAGATCTTCATTATTTAGCCCCATTCATGAGACAGGGATGCATGGAGAACATAGTCACAACAGGCAAGATCGAAGGCAACAGAGACAGATGACATGGCACCTGATGATGATTATTATTTGGTTAATAATAAATATCATGGGAAATATGTATTCTTGAAATATATAACTGTACTACAAGAAGTGCAATCTGATAATTAAATAATAAGATAGAAAATGTTGATTATGGAATAAATTAAGCAAAAGTTTCACTAAAATGCATGTAATAAGATATTCTAATATACTATAATAAAAAGGTCAGTAAAATTCTTAAGGCAAAAAGATGTGGACTGTTCATTAAGGGTGACATTGTTCAAGTGAATTTCATTTTGACATTATTTTAAAAAACTAAAAACAAAAAAAAAACATAATTGCTTAATAAGCCAAAGAAAGCAAAAGGTAGTTTATATTATCTGTGAAGGCTGCATTTAGCTGAACAAATTTAGATGAAATTGAACAATACATGTACATGCTAATAATGTAACAGACCAGAGAACGGCTGTTTTTAATAGCAATGATATTGCAAACTATAAGACATTCTTGTTGGGCGTCAGTCGACATTCAAATGTTAAACCGTTGGCAGCATATGCATTGAATTGTCTGGTCACACCAGTTAATAATGCTGTAGGAATAATGTTTCTTTCTCGCGTAACAGATGCGAACAAAGAGCGGATCACAAAGAAACAGACTGCAACGTAATCTCTTATATGCAGGTACATTCATATCCAATATAACAACATGGTCCGGACCGACGACATATGTAGACCTATGTAATAAATGATATTCGCTATATACGGTGAACATGAACTACATAGACTAATAGATCAAGTTAATAAATCAAGTAATGAATATGGACTGGATATAAACATTCAAAAAACAAAAACCATGATAATCAGCAAAGACACAGAAGAACAGGAGGTAAACATAAACATACAGGGAGAGAAACTACAACAAGTAAAACAGTATCAATATCTTGGACACATAGTCACAAATGATGGCAGATGTGAAACAGAAGTTAAAAGGAGAATAGGAATGGCTAAAAGTACCTTCAATGACATGAGGAAATTATTAATATCTAAACAAATTACAGACAAGTTAAAAATGAGAATTATAAAAAGCTACATCTATTCCATATTAATGTATGGCTCAGAAACATGGACACTAAATAAACAATTAGAAGACAAAATTGATGCCTTTGAGATGTGGGTATATAGAAGAATAGGGAGAACATCATGGAAAGAGAAGAAAACAAATAAAGAGGTACTAAAGACACTTAATATGAAGAAAGAACTATTAAGAGAAATAAAGATCAGGCAAATAAAATACTTTGGACACATTAAAAGACATGACACCCTATTGAAGACCTTACTTGAGGGTAAAGTCAAAGGGAAGCGAGCAAGAGGTAGGCAGAGATACAAATGGGAGAGTAACATTACACGATGGACAGGTTACAGTCTAGCAGAGTGCACCACCAAGACAAGAGACAGGAGATGTTGGAGATACGTTGCAGCCAACCTTCGTTGCGAAGACGGCACTTGATGATGATGATGATATACGGTGCAGACAGTATAGAATAAATATAATTAAGGATTTGGAAAAGTTGTTATATAGGGATTTTTGTTATAAAAGAATGCTCTGTGGAAGGATTCCAGTGTAGTAGGAAGTTTCATCTCGAAATTTCAATGTTCAGCAAGAATTTTATGGCTACATATAGTCATTTTCAACGCCCGTGTGTTGCCGGGTCCCGAAAGGGGAGCAAAGAATAGCAACACTGTTTACCTTCCACGCATGTTGTAAAAGGCGACTAAGGAGGTTATGGGATGGAGTTGGCTGTCTCATCCCATTAAGGGTCAGTGACCCAAAGCCATGCTGAAGTCGGATGTGTCAGACCGAAAGGCGCAGATATCGCAGCAGTGCTGTAAACCATGACAGCGCATTCCGTTATCTGGACTACATCCTGCTAATCTGCAGGAGTTTGAGAACGCAGAAGAAGAAGAAGAGTCATTTGCAACACTAGTTCGAGATCACTTGTTTTAATTTATAAAAGGACGTACGGTTCAACCAAACCAGCCTCCAGTAAAGACCTGTGTACAGAAAATTAACGTGACCACACGGGCTGATTTTGTTTTATTATTTCCGTGCATTTTGTTGTTCAGCCTTGGCGTATTGTGGCATGCGACTCCAATTATGTGAATAGTGACCGACGAAAATCACGACAATAACCGAAAACGTAACGAATGAAGACTTCCGTTCAACCCAGCGACCATATAATGGATACAAGAGACCACTATATTGGGAAAGTGAAAACCGTAGCTTTATTGTTTCTAGAAATGTTAAATCACAGCTTACTACAGAATATAGGTATTTACAGACTTGGTCACTCATCTTTGCTGATCTAATTTATCCTTGGTTTGCAATGACCGGTCCGGTGGCAAAAACTGTACGCAAAGAGACTAATTCACATCGCTGATCAACCGGAGCAGCTAAAATGAGTGACATTGTCAGCAAGTCCTTATACTCTTGAATAGACTGTACCGATAGTAGTCGAGTGGTTTCTTGCGTGGTAATAGACAAATAAGACCTGATGGCTCATTGGAAATCATCTTTTTAAAGTGGCGCATTTATTTTTCCCGTGATTTTCATTGGCTGTCTCTACACAACGTATCCACACATTGGCCAATGAAAATAACGGGGAAAAGTTAAATTCGTCACGTTGGGAGGATGATTTCCAGGGAGCAAGCAGGTCCTTTGTTTGTTTATGTATGTCGATTGTTTCATTTTCTTTTTTAATCACTGGTTAGACCAGAGGTCCGTACTCTTTTATGGTTCGTGGACTGATGACAAATACAAAACTGATTGCGGACCAGACAAAAGAAACCTGCCTTGAAAGCTGAATTACTAATGTTAGTTCCTAAATTTATATGAAAGTAATATTGAGCTCAGAATGTGCTCTGGTTTACCGAAAAGACCACTAATAAAATCTGCCAACCCCCAAGCACATTATAGGGGTACCACGTTAGATGTTTCAGCTCACCGATTGAACTCACGGAATCATGCAGCGATTTCTATTGCTGATGAGGGAGAAAAAAATCTTATCTTGTCCAGTTCTTAATGTTGTCTGTCATTGTTTCTATTTGATCTCTTCTGCTTCTTTTACCTTCGACGGTTCCCTGCAGTATTGTTTTTGACAACGAATCATGTCGTCATACATGTCCAAACATGCAAGTTTTCGTCGTTTCACTATAGAAAGCAAAAGTTCTTGTGGACATATATTTTGTATTTCTTACGTACACATTTGTCTTATGCTCTCTATAGCAAATTCGTAGAATTTGTCTGTGACATTTGTATCCGAAGGCATGTAGTCGTCTGTCCATGTCCGCAGTGAGGGATACAACCATTCAGCAGAATAGAATGCACTAGTGAGTTATGAAGTTTGATTTTTTACTCTAACACTGATGTTGCTTTACTAAATTTCTATAATTAGGTGCAAATTGATACAATTTATTAAAGTCATGCGGTTTTTAGATCTAGCTCGAAATATGCACTTGGATTATTTATTTAGGAGCACCGTTGGTCAGCAATCACGAATTTTGTGTCAGACTGGAGGGATATAAAATTAGAGCATGTGGAACGGGTTGGGCTTTCGGGTCGTAGTTTACCCCCTGGGCTAGGCAGCTGAGAATATTAGATAAACCTGGTGCTGTGACATGGCTTCACAGGTAAATTTGCCTTGGATAGTTTTACTTCTGGTGTAGTGTATGTCCATATTGATATTTATATCTAAAATTTAAAGCTAAATTGATATTGCTTCTGCTGTGTCCATCGACATTATAGGAATGTGAATTAAATTGAGAATGATCCTTCTAAATGTAGGTTTTTGACTTTTCCCGTTACTTGATTGGTTGTCAACGCAAAGTATACATACAGTTACCAATGAAAGTCACGGGAAAAAGTCAATTGTGTACCATTAGAAGGATGATTCACAATTGACAAGTAGGTCTTATATTTGTGAAAGGTCACGCTTCTACCCTATTTTATGCAAACATATTCTAGAAAAAATATTATATTCTTCTTCTGCGTATGTTCGCAAATTCATGCTTGTTAGCATAGTGTAGTATACCACGAAATGCGTTGTGATATGTTGTTGGCCTACATATATGATATCGACGATTTCTCGTACATTCTTATTTTCTCCTTACGCATCAACCTTTGGTATGACTGGAAGGTCACATTGACATAAGGGATTGGACCACAAATTCAACCTCCGAATCCTCCTTATCGATCTCTTATGACATGATTACAGCTTAATGTTGTGGATATTCTTAGCCTCCCTTGCGAGTCCCGACAATACCGGCGATAATGTTTTCTACTCTCTTTATATTTCGATAACAAACACATATTTTCGCTATTCACTTGCGTACATATATATATTACCATGATCAAACAACGCAGTAAAAAAATATGTCTGCATTATATCTCACTTGATCTCCCGTTCCCAGCGGCTGATAGATGCTGGTATTTTTTTTATTGAACCAATACTACATTTCACCATTTGAGTCGCGGTCATATGTGAAACAATATCAGATAGAATAAAAACTATTATTAGGGTCAATCGAGGTTTGGTGTACTTTTGCTAGATCGCCCGTATATATATTTATATATATATGTAAGGAAAAGTACACACGAAGGAAGCAGTGAGCACATCGACTTTGCTTGTTGGCTAGATGCATCTAAAACAAATTAAGAATCAAAGTGTACGCTAATAAATTATTAAAAATACTAATTTCCGAAATGGTTATGCATCTACTTTTAAATAAGGCAAATAAAAGAAGTTAAAAAAAAGAATTGTGTTATTCGCTTTCGATTGAAAACAATATGTTGTGGCATTATGGCCAGTGGCGAACCATGGCCGGGGCGAGCTCTGGGAAAGGCCACTCTGCTTGGTAGTGCACAGAAATAATTATGGTCACCATAATCACAATCGAAACTATTTTATGAAGGGAGGTGGGCGGGGAAAGGCTCTTTATCCAGAGTTTTGGCAGGGCGTCAACAAGTATAGTTTCAACTCATGGTCAGGTGGCACAGAATATTTCATAATTGAGGTGCAATTGTTACCGAGTTATGTTTTTTTAAACATAACAAACGAATTGTAATTTACTATAGATAGCAAACTCAAAACCTTATCATCTAGAAAATATGTACTGCGTGCTGAGTCTCTCATTCTCATCTTGGCTGAGATGACTGATTCTGACTTCATGTATACTGTGCCACTAGCCAATGAAAAGCACAGATACCTCGGGTCAGAACATAAGTGACTTTTGGTAAGATATTGACGTACATTTTGGAAAAAGAGTTTGACAAACTGCACAAAGTTGGAAATAAACTAGTTTTGACAAGTTTATGAATATGACATATGATTGACGAGTTATCGAAGATGGTGTTTTTAACATCTCAACATTGTTGCATCCACAGATAAGTGGATTTACTGCTCAACATTGTTGCATCCACAGATAAGTGGATTTACTGCTCAACATTGTTGCATCCACAGATAAGTGGATTTACTGCTCAACATTGTTGCAGTCATTGATAAGTGGATTTACTGCTCAACATTGTTGCATCCACAGATAAGTGGATATATATGCTCAACATTGTTGCAGTCATTGATACGTGGATTTACTGCTCAACATTGTTGCATCCACAGATAAGTGGATTTAGTGCTCAACATTATTGCATCCACAGATAAGTGGATTTACACAATGAACTTTTAATCCCTGTAAGAGTTTACCTGCCTCGCTGTAATGTATTTAGATGTAACTATAATAATGGAAGTACTAGCGTATTTTAGTGAAACTGGAAGGAAGCTCGCAGACCGATTCTGCGAACATCTGTATAGCATAAACAATCATTCGGGTTTTCCTGTAGACGTCCACTTCAATGACACGGGCTATCGAGGCGCCCAGGATATTCAGGTTACGGCCATTAAGTTGTGCTTCTCTGACGACCGGATCCATCTGGCGCTTTAAAACCGCTACATTTACCAATATGGCACTCTTAACACTGCTCACCAGCAATCCAGAGCGTATTCGTCCGCCATTACCGAGGGTGCACGCAAAATTGTATACATTGACATCGCCATCTTTAAAAATTCGTATAAAGTCGATCTAGCGCAAGAAAGCCTGGAAACTTTCTATGTGTTGTAACGACAGTTTGCACTTTCTGAATGAATTTAAAAGCTCCCGAGTTATTTCAAATGCAAAATGCTACTTATCATAATGCTAGGCCTAGATTTACATTAATTTCTATATATCTTACAATATTTCCTTAGAAAACTCCGATATTTCTTGATAAAAACTACTATGTCTATATTGTAATTCCCGACATGCCGCACTTTTTACAGAACATAATTTCCCGGAAACTCTATTTTTAGCACATTATTGCAATGGGTATTCCCATTTTTCTGATCTATCATTGCGCATTCGACTAGCTTCGAACTTGGTCAGCATTAAGCTCGACGCCATTAACAAGCACTTGTCTCATGTATGACTCTCGTCGATCCATAGTTTCTGTTTGTTTCGTGTCACATGTTTGTTGTCATTTTTGTATTTTCCTTGTCCTGTGTAATTTAACCTCTTTCGGTCAATCTATATTACACATACCAATGAAACCGTCGATGTTATTACTGTTCGATTTCTGTTATATGTTTTAATGTTGTTTCAGTTGTTGTCTTGATAAAGGCATTTTGGTCGAAACGTCGATTTATGTGTGTTAGTATTTGTGTCTCTATTTATTAGCAAAACTTTACTACCCTATTCCTGGATCTACCTGTCGTATTTTAGCAGCTTTACAGAGTTTGGACCAATAAAAATGGTAGTTCCTGAAAAAATAAAAATGGTGATTGACAACTCAACATTCACTGACTGTTTGTCGTCCATCGGTCCTGGAAAATCCTGTATTCATAATACTCCTACCCAATTGGTCATTTTGTGTAGATAGTCTTTTTTTTTTACGTGAACAATCAAAGAACGTCAATTAGGAAGGATGAACCGATATATATATAACTGACGGAATACTCCGATGAACAGTGTAGATAAAAGGACACTATAACTAAGTAATTTTGCGGCTTTAGTGAGGCAGCAGTTGGTAACAATGTTAATCTAGCGAACGTAACCGCAAAGTCAATACCAGTATATTCAAACATCACCACAAACAAAAAAACGCATTCCCAAACTGACCACAGCATTCCAGATATTGAAAAAAAATATTCAAAAAAAAATAAAGCGCATTGCAACAAAATACCCATTGACCAAAACTTGTCAACATCACTTTGATCATACATATTCCATGATGTGTCTGCTAGAAATACTGTTGTATATGCAAGAGGAGGAATTATGATAAAACTGAATGAATTGACTCAATCAATTGCTACTAGGAAATACGACAGTAGCACGGAGAGCGGAAGCTCTGCGGATATGCAATGCAAATTACTCATTGAATGTAAGTAAAGCTTAGATCAAGGATAAAATTGTTATTCTCATAAATACCCTTTCTGTAATAAAAACTATAGCTAGTCATAATATAACCAATAAAAGAAATGGCTAATGTGCGTTGACGGAGTCTACTTGAAACGCTAACCCCGTTTCCAAGAGGTGCACGTTCCAGTGGATACCAGCACATTGCAGCCCAAGAAATTAAGCAATATAGAAGGCTGGCCAAGAAGGTTTGGGCATTACAATATAGCGTTAGAGGAACATCTTGTGGTGTAGCCGAAACAACGAATAAAACCACTCCCAAATCAAAATGGGAACGTGACCACAAAGATGGAATAAAGAATTCATACCATCAGTTCTCCAGGCAGCACAACTTTCTGACTACTTACAACCTATAATAGAATACAGCACCATTTATACCACAACTACAAGGTCAACATAGCATACATGTGAATGTGTGACACCAGCCCTGTGACAGCCGCACACTTATTACAGACATCCTCAACATGCGATAAAGAGCAGAGAAACACGTGATCATGCCTTGTCTCCTATCAGGAAAACTTACCTGCGCTGCAGGGAACATGTGATTGACTGCCAATATCAGTCATCAGTGTGAAAATCTGAATGCAAAGAAGAAAAAAATAAATGAAACTAAATGGAAATTTAAGGATATCCCGGTATATTAAATCATCTTACTTGCAAAATACTTGTACTCACTATCTCCCCAAAGCATAGGCCCACAAAACCGACTTCTGTATTTATCGTATATATTGTAGCAAGTCTTGACGTCATGTATCGATAAAATTCGTAAATACAGGAGGATGGGAGGGGGTGTGTAAATGATTGTAAATGATTAAAACACCTCCGCCGCCCATCTGTTAAGTAAATATAACTTCATAATAAAAACATTAAAATCTCCGGGAAAGCAATATATCAAACCCATCCCTTATACGACAGTAGAAATTCCCCCCCAAAAAAGGCAACCTCAAACAAAGAGGAGATAATTTTAATTTGCGTTTTCTTGGGAAAATCCCACCACGCAATAAAGTCATATTACGGCCCTGATGTGAATGATGATGTGAGAATACGTATTCTTGATACTCTCTCTCTCTCTCTCTCTCTCCCCTTCCACCGCACAGTTTGTGTGTGAAACGTAGATCCCATGCTGAGAAACATTGATCTGAAGTTCTAGTTTCGTTCGTTGCTGATCTGGAGTAACCTTTACAATCAGTCAGTAAATTGTCGATCAGTTTAGTCAACCAAGCAATTTCTGTGTGGATAAATCACAGCAAATGATACATGATTAAGTTGAAAACAGTCAGTATCGTCTAGCTCTCTTATGTTACACATTGTGAGATGCCGACTTAACGCCACTGAAAATCTATGAACACAATCCCTCATCCTCATCAAAAACCGGATCTTTATTATCTCCATATAATCAGCTTTTTTGACCTATATCGGTCGCTTCGTTCTGTCGTCTTATCAGTGGCAAAGTGAAATGCTCGATCGATATGTCCCTTATGTTAGCCAAGAAATTTGTGGCTGTCGATTTGAGTGATAGTGGGCAATCGTTTGGGCTTTTAGGAAGTTGATTAGTACACGTGCACTATCGAAATTAGTGGTACTAACACGATTGGTGTTTTGTGTGTGTGTGTGACTTCGGCAGCTGGTAAATAACGACGGTATGCATTCATTTTTCAGGTAGTCATTCTCGTTTCTATGTGCACTGTTACCTGGATTTGAGAAGTGGGTGTGCGAAATTTATAGGTAAGTGTGAGTGGGTGTTTTTAGAAGGGCAGGGGCGGTTTTAACAATTTACAGTAATCTTTGACTTTTCTTATGTATTGTGTTTTTGAGTATTTTTCTTGCTTATGTCCAATCCGATAGATATACGGCAAGTTGGTGCTTTACCTCTCCCCCTCCCACGCCCTTAGGAGATCATAGCATGGCAACTAGTATTAGGAAAGAAGCAACAAAGGTGAAACTACCCGATCCCCCATTTTCCTAATGGTTTCCCTAAAAAGTCAACACAAATCTCACAAAAAGCGCAGGAATATCCACATAGCGATGCTGTAACCAACCTTCGTTGCGGAGACGGGACTTAATGATGACGATCTAAGATCATGCATGTGTTTATACATTGTTTTTCTCTCCAGAAATTACGAGCGTTGAAACTTGTTCTTAACGTGCAACCGTCGGGAGAATGAGAGATTTTCAATGCCGTGATGTTTGTTTGTTTTTCGTTCGCTCCATTGTAACCATCACGGATATCCGTGCGATTTCCGCCGGGAGCGTGATTACGTTGTGCCACCGTTATGCGCCTTGTAGGCCTAGCACATCCGATTTCGGCATGCCTTGACAATTCGGGTGGGCTACCCTTAGCCTGTGACAGCCTCTATATCTGTCTCCAGGCACGCGTAGTGGAGACTCTTCGCCCAGACGATTTTCTTGCTCTTAGTCTGACTCAAACGAGGTGTTCCACTGTCTATGAACTTGCCTCGTGTAATTGGACGTGCTGTGCCTGTGCCCATTGGGTACTGAACCGTTTCTCAACCGTGAGCCTGGTTCCTTAAGGGGAAGAACTCAACAGAGGAGTTGGACCCTGGCTCTTTCGCCCTCTTAGCCGAGGTGTCATTCACCGACATCGTGTACCCCTTGTCCAAGTTCGAGTCTCACACCACGCGTTTGAGAGCAAGGCGTTCTCGAGCTGAGCGTCCTTGTCCCAATAGCGCCTGAGCCCATCAGGTACTGAACCCTTTCTCTCTTCAAGTGTATTTCCGGTGTAGGAAAACTTGACAGTAGAGTTGGGCCAGGGCTAAATCGTTGTCCCTTTTGTGCCTGAGCGAATCGAGTACGGAACCCTTTCTCTCTGCAAGTGTACTTCCGGTATAGGAAACACTGACAGTAGAGTTGGGCCAGGACTACCATCGTTGTCCCTTTCTTGCCTAAGCCCATTGGGTACAGAACCCTTTCTCTTCGCGAGCATATTTCCGGTTTAGGAAGGCTCGACATTAGAGTTGGGTTAGGTCTTCTTGCTTTACCAAACGCCAGTGGATGGGTCTGGGTCTCTGCCTGTAAGGAACTCAGGTAACTAGAAGCTCGTCTCGAGCTGACGGAGCTTGTAGTTCCCCTTTCCTAGGGACTTTTCACTTTTTATTTGCAGTTCGCGCTGCCCTCTAGCGCTGTTCTGCCCTTTCATTGTTTCATTGTACTCGGTATGAAATCTATGTCTCACGCCATGTATCTACCATATACGTGCATTTTACATTGGCCGCCCCTCCAATGTTCGGACTGGACTGACTAGCTTCACTGTATGTCGACAGTGTCGCTATATGTGGTGATGCTGGTGGTGTCGGAGATATGTCTGTCCGTGTGCAGGCAAATCTCTTTCCATCTGCTACCTCCACATTTTCGGACACGATCCCCAAATGATTTGGCCAGAATCAGCTCGAGCTGCTGTATTTCTGTTTCCAGGGTGCACCGCGTGGAGGTACATTTGGGATCTTGGTTATCTGCTAACCCTGGGTCCGCCTAGAGCAATGCGTTCCCTTTGCACCCCAATGCCGTGATATAAAGCGTGTTACTCAAATGCGAGAATATGTGCATTCCCATAAGTTGTTCAACTGATTTTGTATGCATTCATTCAATCATATAACGATCTGCAACTATTTGTATGGTGCATTCATTCACTCATATGAAAGTCTGCAACTATTTGGTGGTAGATACTGGCTACCTTTGACTGCACAATTCATATGCCTGTTTAGTTTCAGTACGCTTGTCTCTCGCGTACTTTTGTGTCTGTGCTATATGAGACTGATTTGTAATTATGTCTCAAGATTATGGAAACGAGTATCTAAACTATCTGATATGCTGTTGAATGTCTTAAATGTCAGCTTTCACTAGCGTGCACTAGTATCCCTCAAGAGTGTAATACGAACTAGACTTTGGTCATCATTGTGATTTTAGAGAAAGCATTAGCTTGATTCAGACATTCAAGTTGAGAAATCACCTCATTCTATTTCACTGGTCCCGAACCCATGAATCGCGACTCCAAATCGGGCCATGAATGGTCTTGTATAGGTACGCCGACTGAAAAAGAATATTCATTTTAAGGTAATTTTCATTCAGTTACTCCTGTTTTATGTCTACATATCTCAATGAGACTATTTTCAACGCTTTTTGCATGTAAAAACGAAAACAAGAAACATTAACTATTGAGTATTGGGTGGATTGCACTGTTTCTTTAACGAAAATTCAACCTCAATCTTGATGGTTCTTAACATGTTACAACATAAATACAATATCACAAATTAAAAGTATATTTCATTGCATATATACCGTATCAGAAAACCTTTCTTAACAATTGTTCGTGGTTGTGGATCACCTTGTTTCCATACCAGAGGAACGCATGACTCTGTTTCTATACAGTGGGATCGCGATTCGAAAAAGTTGAAACAAGAGCAAATGAATAATATAATATAGAAGCATCAATGATTTATTAATAAAGAAACGCCATGCAGCAAACCAGGTATGCTCATATGGCACCAATTCGTCTCGCAAATTGAGTCAACACATTTTCCGTCATCGACCACACAGCATACCTAATAAAGATGTAATTTTAGTCGAAACTTTCAACGTGTATGTTATCAAGATACTACGGATGTGGACCTGTCGATCGACACAGACAACAACACACACACTGCACAGTAATGTAAACTCGAGAAACACAACAGTTTAACATTAGTAAGTGCCAGAAGGCCTTAATACTACAATAACCTCATTAGGCGTACTTGTAAGCATAAATAACACATAAGCAATGTTGGTTCAGATGTAACATCAATAAATGAATACTGTAATATTGAAGCATCTTTAATAATAAAGAAAACAAATCATGAAGCTAACAAGATTTGAAACAGGTCTGCTCAGATGCACTAACTCACCTGGTAACTTGAGCCAGCACGTTTTCCGTCTTCGACCACCTCAATCAAGTTTTCTTGAAATCAGAGCTCATTCTGTTTACATTTCTGTGTAAGTACTTTCTTAAAAGTGTGTTCTGGATGTATCCAATTTCTGCTCTGTATGTCCTCTCTATGTCGTTTCTATGAGTATGTCTCCGTCTGATAAAGTCAGAAGATAATTCGGGCATTCAATTTATCGAATCACTCCTTTTTCTAGTGTAGATCAGTGTTTATATTGGTTATATTACAGTGTAGGACCATTTTAAAAGGAGAACGGCCTTTGATGGCATCGATTCCTTGATTGAATGATATTTCTTCATCGTTGACTTTCAGACTTCCACATTCATGACTCTGACAAAGGTAGCAGTCATTCCAGGCTCCGAGCAGTGCCGTAGAGGTTCTCATGAAGGGAGGCAGGATATGATAAAGTGTCTCCATTTTTGTCGTACGTTGGACATGACTGCAAGAAGTTTTCGACTGTCATAGGGCTTGTGCTACAGGTGTAACAGTATAACACTATATAATAGCTCACAAAGTATAATAGGAACGGATGACTCACAGAACCATTCGAAACAACAACGGGAACAAGACAGGAATGTGTACTCCCACCATTGCTGTTTGTTACATAAATTAACACATCGTAGAAACATCAAGGGATCTATGTAACTGCACGATCTACTCTTCACAGATGATCAAGGTCTAATACATGAAAATGAAATACAAAGACACACACATTCACCGCAGACAGCGTGCGGAGAATACAAAATGAGATTAAATACATCAATAACAGAAACTGAAAATATACAGATAACATGAACAGCTAAATGTGTATGTTAACGGCACAAAATTAAAACAGAAATCAGAATTTAAATATATTGAAAGCATTGTAAATAACTAGGAGATACACAATAGATGCAACAAAACATACCAGAGCCGAGGACAGATGACACGTATTTCTAAGAACAAAATTGGAAACTTAGACACTAAAGTTGCATTATACACGACTATTATTATCCCATCACTGTGCTACCAGTGCCAAACCTGGACAATGACAGCACAAGATAAAAGAAAAAATAGTGACAGCAGAAATGAAATGTCTACAAAGAATAATTGGAGTGTCATTAAAATAGATAGAATTAGAAACGATAACATCAGGCAGAAAACCGAAATAATGCCCGTATTGAAATACACCAAAAGACAACAGATCAAGTGGTTTTCACACACTTCCATAATACCAACAGACAGAATGTCACAAATGGCCATGACATATCAACATCACTGCTATAAAGTCAGAGACATTCCATGTAAAAGATGGATCACAGAAATCAAATAAGCCGCAGGATCAAGCTTACAAACAGCACACAAGACCATCTCCAGAGAACCCTTCCACCCTCGACGCCGTAAGGCAATCAAGGGCTACAGCGTATAGATATATAGATAGATAGATGAAGCATTTTTGTAGAAGACGGAAAAATTGATCGAGAAATTTAGATGAGGTGCCAAAAAGTAAACACTATAACAATTTACCACAGATTGTTAAAAACCAAGCGATCAGCATAGCGACCAAACGACAGATAACAAACATCTTTATTCCCACGTTATGTTACCAGTGCTAGACATGGCCCCTGACAAAAACATTGTCGAGAAAGAATACAACGTGCGAGATGAAATGTCTGAGAAAGGCTACACACCTCATCAGAGGAGACCGAATGAGAAATGAAGACATCAGAAAAATATTAAAGACCATATCATGTAAACAATATATAGAGAGTAGATCAACTAGTTCGGCCACCTTTTGCGAATGGAACCATCACAACCAGCCATCCAGACGTACAACAGCAAAAAAAAACGGGAAGATGGGAAGATTCATCTGAAAGATTGTTTAGAACCACGGTCTGACCATTGCAAGTGCAACAAATATGACCAAAGACAGAAAACTTAAACTCCCCACGACTCCGAAGCAATTTGCAGAAAAAGCAGAGTATCCAATCTGTTTGTTTCACCAGTAGGTCACCCCCCTCTGTTTCACCAGTAGGTCACCCCCTCTGTTTCACCAGTAGGTCACCCCCTCTGTTTCACCAGTAGGTCATCCCCTCTGTTTCACCAGTAGGTCACCCCCTCTGTTTCACCAGTAGGTCACCCCCTCTGTTTCACCAGTAGGTCACCCCCTCTGTTTCACCAGTAGGTCACCCCCTCTGTTTCACCAGTAGGTCACCCCCTCTGTTTCACCAGTAGGTCACCCCCTCTGTTTCACCAGTAGGTCACCCCCCTCTGTTTCACCAGTAGGTCACCCCCCTCTGTTTCACCAGTAGGTCACCCCCTCTGTTTCACCAGTAGGTCACCCCCCTCTGTTTCACCAGTAGGTCACCCCCTCTGTTTCACCAGTAGGTCACCCCCTCTGTTTCACCAGTAGGTCACCCCCTCTGTTTCACCAGTAGGTCACCCCCTCTGTTTCACCAGTAGGTCATCCCCTCTGTTTCACCAGTAGGTCACCCCCCTCTGTTTCACCAGTAGGTCACCCCCCTCTGTTTCACCAGTAGGTCACCCCCTCAGCTTAGCAACACTTGATAAGCATTTCAGAGTATCGAAGAAATGATATAACAATACAAATAGGCATACCTGCAAGCCTCTATGTAATCTCCGGTCATTCAATTCTTCCACTGTTCCAGTCTGTTTCTTCTTCTCTATCAGCTGTCGGAATCGATTAGTGTTGTGATGTCAGCTTTTCACGCCGGGTTACAGGGGTCAAGGCTGCAATGGGAGAGAATCAGACCAAACAAAACTAGGTCGCCGGTACCTTGTGATGCTGAAAATGACGTCATTGCTGTTTGTTGTTGCTGTTTTATTTTTCAGCCGTCTAAGTCCTTGGGGATGAGTGCGCGATTGTTCTAAGGCGCCCATTTGTTCGTGCGTATTTCGACTTCTGCTTGTTTACTTCCGAGTTGTGAATGTAGGATTGACTGGCATTAATCGTGGATGTTAGGTTCTTTCTTTCACACATTCCCATTCCCCGTATTGTTCATACTTGCCTAGTATTTAAACATCCGTATTCTAAAGTAAAGGTTATTTGTTTTCTTTATTTTCACTTTGTTTACCGACTCTGTCTCTCACACTTGCTACATTAAATAACTTAAATGTCTAGGCTGAGATACAAAATACATTCGACTAATTATTAATGTGTCGATCAATCAATCAAGAGATATGTCGAGTGGCGTAGGCAACCATGTTACTCCACAACTCTCTGTCTCGTGTTTTGTTAATAAGTTGATTTGGTGACATTTTTTTCGTGCCACAGTGACAACCTATTTAGTAACTTACCTCTTTGTCTTGCTCTCTCTTCTTCATTTGCTCTTTGATGCTGTTACTAAATGTTGAAGTTTTACTCTTCTCAGCACATGCCATAAATATCTTGACTGTCGTGCTTCTAATTTTTGCTGTATTTTCTATTTACTCTTGCATCTCTGATAACTTCTACATTAGTTTTCTTGACTGTACATGAAGTTTCATCATCTTATTCTTCTTCTTTCCTTCCTCTTGTACCCTTTACGGGTGTCGAGGGAGATACAGTGTTCTTGTTCTTGCTTTTCTGGCAGCTTCAGATAATGTTATTTAGTTAATCCATTACATAGAATGTTTCTCATCTCTTGAAATGCTAATCTAGCCTGTGTTATCCTGCTCTTGATCTCATTGGAGCACTAGCCATCTGTTCTTAAAATGGGGCCAATATATTTGACTTTATCTGCTTGATTTAATTATGCATAATTGATATTAATACTACAACTTGGCAGTGTGTATTTCTTTGAAACAACCATTACTTCTGGTTTTTTTTCCTAGTTTAGACTGGAACCCTTGTTTTCACTTTCTTGTAATGCCATATCTAACAGGGTTTTGAATTATTGTTTACTTCTTGCAATCAGTAATATATCATCAATATATCTCGATGTTTTTCTGATTGTAAACTGCTATCCTTAACATGTTTTCTATCAATATTTAACATACTATCTTTTGTGTACAGGGAGAAAAGTTCTGGTGACATTATACATCCTCGTCTGACACCCAGTTCCATTTTTGGGGGGATTTTCCTACATTATTGTCAAAGCTCATCGCAGCTTTTGTTTCCAATACATATTCCTTACTATCTTTGGATCTTTCCCACCAACATAGAGTTTTTCTAACATTTTATCATTTCTGAATGATAAAATCCTTGTCAAAAGCTTTACTATAATCTATGAAGCACACGTACGGTTATTTTGTACCTCTACTGCTCTCCCCGTCAATTTTCGTATTATATATAGGGCATTTCATGTGCCACTTCCTTTGACAAATCTACATTGCTGTTCTGCAATTTCTGTCTTTATTTTTCCTCTTATTTGTATCACGATTATACGAAGTAGGATCTTGGTCACACAGCTCATAAGGCTTATTGTTCGGTTGTCTGCACATTCTACAGCACCATGTTTCTTCGGTAAGGCTATGAATATTGATTGCAATAAATCAGATGGAATATAGCCAATGTTATAGATGTCATTTAACATTGTGGTGATTATTTCTATACCGTACTCCTCCATGAATATCTTTTCATAATATGAATATAATATGATAATATGAGTATTGATTGCAATAAATCGGATGCAATATAACCACTGTTGTAGATATCATCTAGCATTTTGGTGATTATTTCTATGCCGTACTCCTCCAGTAGTTGTAATTCTTTCTTTGTAATATTATCTGATCCAGAGATTTATTGTATTTCAAATGCTGCATTACGTCTTTAACATCTGCAGTTAATATCTTTACGGTGAGTGGCTTGCTTCGTCGTTTTGTATTGTATGTCTGTTTCATTTAGACTATCTTTATAAAATTCCTTAATGTATTCTTCACATCTGTGCATGATTTCATTTTCTCTAATTCAAATATGCCCCTATCTTGACTTCAGTTACCCAGTCTTGTGAACTTGCCTGCTACCTGTTAATTCATTTCTGTGTTTATGCGTATCGGATGTGTTACCATGATGCAATTTTTTTAAAAATTTCACAGCATTTTGCGCTTAACTATTCCTCCTTAGCATTGTTAAATGTAGTTTTATTTCTTTATTTTCTTGTTTTATATCTCGTTGTATTCTGCAATGTCTGTCTTTAAGCTTTATTCTTTGTTCTATCAACTTTAAGATATCTTCTGTCATCCAACATTTCTTTGCAAGATGTTTTTAAGTGGTAGCATCTCTGCAGATGTTTGATGTATGGACTCTTTTAACATCATCCACTGTTCGTCTATTGTCTTTCCCCAGGTGAATGATTGTTGATCGCGTTCACACTTGCCGTTAAGCGTAGGGGTGGGAGCTTAAGCTGTCGTTCTAAGGCCAGATGTGTCGCCGTATATTTAAAGTATACGGTTGCATTTAGTCCATGTTTGTTCAAGGCTATCTTGATGTTTTGTATCCACAGTTTTCTTGTCCACCTTTGGCCATACGCCCGGATATTCTTTTGTTATATGCTCTTATTGGTATTTGGCTTGGCTTCATTCTCATAAGGTGACCGAACCATTTTACTTGCTGTCTCTCAATATGTTCGATACATGATATTATACCAACTCTTTTCCTAATTTCTTCATTTATTATTTTATCTTGTTTGGTAACCATAGCAGCTTTTCTCAGACACTTCATTTTACATGTGACGATATTTCTTTGCTCTTGTTAAAGATCATGTTTGACATTGGTAGCACAGTGTTGGTATAAACATTGTAGATATTATTTGTTTTTTAGTTTCCATCTTGATCTTGGATGAAGAAGTAATGGTGAAAGTTGGTAAGTCACTGTGTTTGCTTTCTGGCACCTTGTTTCTGTTTGTCTAGTCTTCCATCTTCGGAAAAAATGCTGCCTATATATTTAAATTCTTTGGCTTGTTTCACTTTGGTGTTATCTATTGTTATATTCATTGGTGTTGACGACTTGCTAATTTTCATAACTTCTGTTTTCTGTACATTAATTTTCATGTTGTACTTCTGACATGCTAACAGCAATGCATTGATGTGCTTTTTGCAAAGTTTCCTCATCTTTGTATATTAAACGTTGTTTAAACTGTTCGTCAATGATATCTATGTTCTCTATGTTCACTATGTTCAATTTGTTCTTTATGTTCTCTATGTTCACTTTGTTCTCTATGTTCACTTTGTTCTCTATGTTCTCTTTGTTCTCTATGTTCACTTTGTTCTCTATGTTCACTTTGTTCTCTATGTTCACTTTGTTCTCTATGTTCAATTTGTTCTCTATGTTCAATTTGTTCTCTATGTTCAATTTGTTCTCTATGTTCAATATGTTCAATATGTTCTCTATGTTCAATTTGTTCTCTATGTTCTCTATGTTCACTTTGTTCTGTATGTTCTCTATGTTCAATTTGTTCTCTATGTTCACTTTGTTCTCTATGTTCAAAATGTTCTCTATGTTCACTTTGTATATTAAACTTTGATTAAACTGTTCGTCAATGACATCTATGTTCTCTATGGCACCTACATATTTTGTATTGCTGTGGTGTGCTGTTGTTGTAGATCTGTGTTATTTTTAAAAAAAAAGATGTTCATCTTGGATATTATCTTTCCTAGCAGTTCTTAATCTTTTTAAATAGTTCCCACAACAAGAACATGACGGTATTGCAGTATGCACTTGATTGTATTTTGACATAACTCAATGAATTTTTAAATATATTATTAATCATAGTAGAGTATTATCTAATTATGAGTCTTATCTGGGCAGCTGTATGGTGCCGTTGTATTTGTTGGCGAAGGTGTCGAAGATATTACACGTCTTTTCACAGTCAATTCTCATTCCATTTGCAGTCTCCACATTAACGGACACGATCCGTTAAAGTATTGGTCAGAAACAGCAAGAGCCGTTGTATTTCTCTTTCCAGGGTGCACTACAGGAGGTACTTTTGGAGTCTTGATTATCTGCTAACCCTAGGTCCGTTACACTACTGATACTACACACTACCCGCTCCCAACCATCTCAATTAACATAATCCTTCTTCTTCAGCGTCTATTCTCAAACTCCTGCCGGACCTCTCCTGCAGCAGTACTACTAGATCTCCAGCTGGATGCAGTCCAGAGAATGGGAATGCATTGTGCCGCCGTTTTATTTCGCCAATGGTCTAACACATCCGTCTTCGTCGGACATAATCCAAGAATGATGATCACCATTCTCCTCATTTCCTGTTGGTTAATTTTCTGTTTTCTAATTTTCAGAGACCTCGCATTCCATGTTGCTACCTTAACGGGATCCTTGCTACAGTAAAAGGAATGCGGTCTGTGTCATCTCGAAACATAATACTCTATGGATGGTACAGTGGTGGTTTCCCACCTGCCTTCCGTTGGTTTGTTTATGGTTTACTCCACTTTGACCCTCGACAGAGCACAGCCGTGACCGTCAGAAGTAAATACTTCTGTACAGCAAGTAAACAAGTCATCATTCGTTACGATTTTGATTGTTGTCGTGTTTTCGTCGTTTGTCACTGTTTATATAGTTGAATTCGCATGCCAACAAAGGCAAGACCGACCAACGAAACACACGGAAATAATACAAATCAGCATTTCAAGTTTTTACTAGAGCCCTTTCATGGTCTAGCCTACAAGGCAGGACAGTTGCCATGCTTCAAAACCAGCGTGTTGCACGCAATCCTAGGCCATTGCTTTGTTCACATCCACAAATCACATAGAAACAAATGTTAGCGAACATTTGTCGATATAACACAATATAATGTGAGCAAAACATATCATATATGTTTAAAAAGCACACTTTAAGATATCACTTTCTTGCGTAAATAATGCCAACATCGATAAATAATGCAAGCTATGTAGCAAAATAATTTTAATTAATGTGTTTAATTATTATAGCACGGGCAAAGTTCTGTATGTGTACGTAAATCAATTATGAATAGATGCTGAGGTCTGTCAAAGTTTTAGGAAACGTAGTAACGTTGTTTTGCAAAGATTAAACAATTAAAACTGCGTTCCGGTCAGAATGTCTTTAACAAGCACAATATAACAAAGAGGAGATTACTGCTCTTAAAGTACTCTTGCCTGTTATTATTATTTGACCATTAATGCATCCTGCAATCTTTGTGTGTATTTGCCGTTATTGTTTCTCGTATTCATTGATTAAATACATTTATATTGGTCTAACCGTTGTTGCAGCCCGTGTTTTGTAAAACAGTTCTGATTTGCTTTCTTACTATCTTAAAATTAATGGGGTACATACCAGGGGCAAATAATATATCGCTACTGCAGTCGTCAGTCTTCAACACGATTACAGTTTATGATCTGCATCTCCAAACGTTGTTGTTCCTTATGTCTCCTACTTTTCTCTGTTGCAAAGAGGAATACATCATAATCTGTATTGGAATTTTTATGTCTATTAAAGTTCTGGGTTTTCACGTTAGTTTTCAGGAACTCTGTCAGAACAAGACCAAATCGTCCTTTGAGTGACTTCTGCGATTGCGGTGTATACCAACTACATTTTTAAAAATAACATAATGGCGTACTAATATATATATATATATATAATATACTGAATTATACATAGTCTGTTCATATACATACTCCTTCTCACATATAATTTGCTATATATTTAGGCTTCAAGAATACCCCGGAGATTGTAGTTCACACAGTCACAATCTATATTATGATTTATGGTAATAATCTATGATATATTCAAGAGGACTAACGCCCGTGGTTGAAAGAACTTCCAGAAGAGATACTATTTGACTAAAAATCATAATCTGTTCTGATATTACTCGCTTGCTTTCATTTTCAGACTTCATTCAATAGTACCTCGCAGTATACATGCTTACTTTTAAAGTACTTACACATACTTACTCTGATCACATACAAGTATACATACTAATTGTCCCATAAATATTGCACAGATATCTGCTCTTCCTATACGACTATATGCTCATCTGCTTATTTCTCTCATAATACACCACTCATCTGCTTAATTCTCTCATAATACACCACTCATCTGTTTATTTCTCTCGTAATACACCACTCATCTGCTTATTTCTCTCATAATACACCACTCATCTGTTTATTTCTCTCGTAATACACCACTCATCTGCTTATTTCTCTCATAATACACCACTCATCTGTTTATTTCTCTCGTAATACACCACTCATCTTCTTGCTTCTCTCAGGTCACCACTCATCTGCATATTTCTCTCATAATACATTGCTCATCTGCTTACTTCTCGCAGGACATCACTCATCTGCTTACTTCTCTCAGGACACCACTCATCTGCTTATTTCTCTCATAATACACCACTCATCTGCTTAACTTCTCTCAGGACACAACTCATCTGCTTACTTCTCTCAGGACACCACGCATCTGCTTACTTCTCTCAGGACACCACGCATCTGCTTACTTCTCTCAGGACACAACTCATCTGCTTACTTCTCTCAGGACACCACTCATCTGCTTATTTCTCTCATAATACACCACGCATCTGCTTACTTCTCTCAGGACACAACTCATCTGCTTACTTCTCTCAGGACACAACTCATCTGCTTACTTCTCTCAGGACACCACTCATCTGCTTATTTCTCTCATAATACACCACGCATCTGCTTACTTCTCTCAGGACACAACTCATCTGCTTACTTCTCTCAGGACACCACTCATCTGCTTACTTCTCTCAGGACACCACTCATCTGCTTACTTCTCTCAGGACACCACTCATCTGCTTACTTCTCTCAGGACACCACTCATCTGCTTACTTCTCTCAGGACACCACTCATCTGCTTACTTCTCTCAGGACACCACTCATCTGCTTACTTCTCTCAGGACACCACTCATCTGCTTATTTCTCTCAGGACACAACTCATCTGCTTATTTCTCTCAGGACACCACTCATCTGCTTACTTCTCTCAAGACACCACTCATCTGCTTACTTCTCTCAGGACACCACTCATCTGCTTATTTCTCTCAGGACACCACTCATCTGCTTACTTCTCTCAAGACACCACTCATCTGCTTACTTCTCTCAGGACACCACTCATCTGCTTACTTCTCTCAGGACACAACTCATCTGCTTACTTCTCTCAGGACACAACTCATCTGCTTATTTCTCTCAGGACACCACTCATCTGCTTACTTCTCTCAGGACACCACTCATCTGCTTATTTCTCTCAGGACACCACTCATCTGCTTACTTCTCTCAGGACACCACTCATCTGCTTACTTGTCGCAGGACACCACTCATCTGCTTACTTCTCTCACAAGAGACACCACCCACATATAGATTCACAATTGCACACCCGCATGTGTCGTGATATATACAATAATTTTTTAGAGCTTGAATAATGACCTCATCGAAGAATATAATAAAATGCTTTATTTCGCATTCATCATTGTCGAAGTAATGACAATCTAAGCTGAAAACTGACAAGAGCTTGCTTGGACTTTGAGACAGGATATCTGGTAGATCCAGCGGCGATCCCACGTGTTTCAAAATGCTGATGTTCCAAAAATTCTCTTAAATTTGACCCAAATATTATTCCGTCTGTTAGCGACAACTGGATCGATGTGTGACCTCGCAAACTTGTTTTCAACTGTTGGGGAAGTCCCGTTCATCAGCTGTGTTTTCATGTGCTCGATGGGGCAGACTCTTCTTCCTCTTCTAACAACTTTAATAGTTCTAGGATATACTGTTGACCGTTATTATCCCAGATGTATTCGCATTTCTGATCTTGTATAAAAGCCCTCATAAAATATTCAGTACTGTAGTAAGACGTGGGCAATGACAATAAGAATGGAAAATAAATTATCTGTATTCCTAATGAAATGCTATAGAAAGATTCTAAGAATATCATGGACAGAAAAAAGAACTAACGCATATGTCCACACAGATCTGAACATAGAAGAAGACTGGCTCAAAACCATAAAAAAATGCAAGCATACATATTTCGAACATATAAAAAAATGCAAGCGTACATATTTCGAACATATAAAAAGACACATTGGTTTGTAAAGATTAATCATGGAGGAGTTAGTTCCAGGAAAGAGAACAAGAGGCAGATAAAGACTACGATGGACACAATCCACTGAAGATCTTCTGAACATGACAATGGAAGAAAGTGTGCAGCTCGTACAAAATGGTGAGGCTTACAGAGTGGCAGTGAGGAAGAAAGACGCGTTACAGAGAGAGAGAGAGAGAGAGTGAGAGTAGTAATTATCACTTCTGAATCTATCATAATATATGTATCTTAATTTATGTGCCATAATCATTCACGTAATCTTGACCTCACAACTAGTATATAACTCGATTCTAGGCAAGTTTATCAGTTTGCAATCCCGTAAAGGAAAAAAAAAAGGAAGAGGGGAGGAGGTAGTGGTAGTTATGCTTCCAAACTACTTTCCCTTTATAAGTCACAATATAACACTCAGTACTATAACCAATTCATTAATTGAAAACATGGCTGGAAGAGATTTTTTTCTAAACTGCCTCATAAGATATCGTAGAGATCTTTTGCATGCAACTTTCAAATATCAATGACGCTATGTAAATATGACTTGCTCTTAGAAAATGTATCTATTTTGAAAATTATACTCCATAGATTATTGGTAGCGTATCCTAGTCAGTACGTAGGTATCAACCCATCATTTGTTGGCTGTGGTGATTTTTCTAGGCAATATAAATACGTTCAGTAGTTGCCATTGCTTTCTGAACGGTCCGGATGCACAATTTCCTGTGGCGGGTATCGTGGCCGTCACAGACGCACTCTGTGTCACAGAGTCGAACTGGGTTATATCTCTATAGGTTATAGCTTTATCATTAAATTGTACATAATATAAAATTCTACAGTAAACCGCCTTCTTGCTCTAAACATAATATTAGCAGTGAGATTAGTGACTGTCGCCAGTAGAAATGTTGGCTAAAGGGAAATCCAGCTATTTTGATGATACATTTTTCACTATTCCCGTGATTTTAATTGATCACTATTATTATACTTTTTCATAATACCGACCAATGAAAATAATGCAAGTAATTGTAAAAGCTGTTTTTATTTCTTCTAATTTCTCCTGGTAGATCTTTTATTAACAAAAAGTACAGTGAATTTACGAAATTACAATTCTCGATTTTCATATGCAACAAAACGACACAATAGATACCGATCTCAATTTCTGCTGTTCACCAATATACATTTTTTTGGCATGCTGCTCCAAGTATATAAATAGTGACTAACCAAAATCATGACAATAATAAAAATATAACGAAGGAAGTCATGTACAGAGGTATTCTACTGCCGATGGTGTCCTGTGAAATTACAGATTCGTTGCATCCTACTGATTTCAGCAAAATTACTTTTATATCAAATTCATATTGAGTTTGAAGAGCAAAGTTATAACTATGCAGAGGATTGCCGCTTTACTATACCAGTATTTCTAAAAGTTATCTATGATGGGTCATTTATATTGCGTATTCATCACCCTGAATAGCGATCTCAATTGACGCTTGGTCTGAATAGAGCGTCCTGTTGGATTAGAGTTCCAAACAGCACGTTATACTAACGCACTCAGCAGTGGTAACGACGGCATTGCTCATGATGATGGATTTATTTTCTAAGCACAATTTACAGACGGTAGAAACTACCACATTGAAATTGACACATTCTCAGGAACGAGATGGGAGAATAGTCTTCTTCAAATATTGGAAGGACATCATGTCTAGTAATGAACAATACATCCGTTCACAGTGTAGTACCACATGAAGTACCAACTGCGTCAAATACAAAAGATCAAATTAGGACATGACATGTAATAGAAAATGTCAGCTTCGATGACATATATCAATCTCGTGTTGTTGCAGCTTGCGACGAAGATGACAAAGAAGTTTAAAATTGACACAATTTTATTACGGTCACGTTATCATAGTTGTTAGATGCCACCCACAATCTATGACACAAGATTGATTTGGTAGAGCTATGACCATACTTCAAGAGATCATCAGGTATTGTAGATGCCCCTCAACAATTTTGTTATTGCGTGTCTACACATTTAGCTAGCAGCTACAAATTCTGTTGCAGTGATATTGTCAAGTCCTAACAAGTTTTGTCTTCAGATGTTGTATAACATCGTCTATTTGTACTTCAATATTGGTGATCACTAGCATTGGTTCTGCTCTACCTTCGTAATAATGTGTCTTTTTATATACCATGATCATCTATTTATTATTCTCCCATTGTCCATTATTATTTTGCATTCTTTTTTATTCAATTAATTGTTTGTTAAATGCATTAAAATATCTGTTATTTTCCGTCTGATTTTGCGCATAAGTCTTTGTTGTTCACCCTTATGTTTCTTGCATTTATTATTTAGCTAAGCTTCTTTCACCGTCTTACATTTTGGCAATAATTCGTGCTTCATGTTTTTAAAGAAAAATTTGTCTTCACTTCTTTCTATTTTTGTTTGTCATTTATGTCTGCTTTGCTGGTTTCTTTATTTCTGGTATTGATTATTTTGACCTTTTCGTTGTTCGTCTTTACTGCTTACCTTGCAGTATCATTGTATGTATTTCGTATAGTAATAATGTGGGATTGAAAAAAAAAAAATATACACTGTGAGGTGAGGGACATGGCCTTCAACCGCGGACGTTAGTTCAATTTGGTTATATCAGAAAATAGACCAGAAAAATAATGGGAGTCATGGTCGAACCAAAACATTTGAAGTATTAGTAATGGTGTATCTGTCATTCATTTCTGTTGTTCTTTTAAAATGTCAATACTGGAGCATAAACAGGACATTACATGGTATTTCCTGGCGCCATTTTTATTTTGTTTCAATTTTATTCTAAATTTTTCTATTACTGGGACATGATCATTATTACAATCTGCTCCTGGTTTTATTTTTACTGATTTGTTCCGATATTGCTTACACAGAAATTTGTGCAGTATATAAAATGTAAACGCCTGATTGATATTTGGCTGATGTCAAAATATAAAGGAGTTAGGCCCCCTCCCTCCATCCCATTTGGGAACTTGGCCTGAAGTGCTTCTGCTTCATGTTTTCTGCGTCTACTGTGAGCTGCCTGTCGCAGTTTAGTTTCTCGTTTTAGAAACGAGATCCTATCATACAAAGAACATCATACATTGAAGAACGAGATCCTATCATACAAAGAACATCATACATTGAAGAACGAGATCCTATCATACAATGACCGTCTCTAATAAAGACCATCCAACTAATTAATTGGGACCCCATCCGTTACGTTTTTGATTATTGTTGGGTTGTCGCTTGGTCACTATTTATAAACTTGGAATCGCATGCCAAAAATAGCTATGACAACTCAAGTATATAAATAGTGACCAATCGAGAACAAAACAATGGCTCCCGTTCGGTCACGTGACAATTCTAGATAACAGATCTTTACTGGAGACGGTCGTTGTTTATACAATCTGCTTCAAGCTAGATTTGTCTTGTTCTTTTGTACCCACGTCTATCGCCTTGAGATCAGCTTGTAGACATTTTTATAACGAAGAAATATTCGTCCGATAGTTGTTCTTCATGTCAATTCTCCACGTCTAAAATAACTTGGAACTTCCCATCCTTGATTTGGCATAAGTGGCATAGACAGAAGGCATATATATAAAGTTGTGCCATATCTATATAATTTGTACTTGCAGCATGACTATAGAAACATTGTGTGAATTATGTTCTTGGTGAGATGAGCGATATGAATGTATTGAAAGATAACAGAAAGACAAGGCTGGAGAAATGCTGTCAATAACTGTTATTTTAATCTCAACAGGTCACGGCAAACGTGAATGTGATAGGACAATGAATGTCTGCAGTGTAGGGACGAATATTCCATGAAGTGTAAGAAGCTTTTCCTGTTTGCATAAAGACAGTACATATCACAGGTATATTCCCCGATGCAGGCCTTGGTAAGATTCGCATTTTTTTTTTAGAACTTGTCTGTTCGTTTTGTACTAATATCAATTCTATTTTGATTGGTGTGTTTACCATTATGTATGTACACAATTGTGAAGCACACATCTGTCCCTATGGAAACCACAAGACAAATAATAAATTCAATCTTCATACATGAACACTGACGGAAGAAAACGAAAGCTTATTACGTGTGAAATGAGATGTTTAAGAACATCAGTAAACATAACAAGAAGAGATTGTGAGGAATGAAGAGATTACAAGAACTGTTGCAACATCAGCGTTCAAATATATTGAAAAACAGAGACTGAAATAGTTCGTCCACTTACTGAGAATGAACCATTATTCGCCAGCGGCAAGAGCATACACCATGACATTGGAAACAACACGATACAGAGGAAGACCAAGAAGAAGGTGGATTGAAGGAGTTACCAACATTCTGACACGGCACAGTATTACTGTATATCAAGCGACCAAAAGTGTCGGAGCCTTAAAACCGGTCGTCATTCATTCCTGCTAGTTCGTTAGTCGCCTGATCATCATCACTGCACACTGGACACGTCCATAATTGCTCCGATCTCTCCCTGAGTGTATCCGCCATTACACTTCTGCTGACAGTACTGGTCCTATGCTGGTTTTCCATCATTCTTGTGTCCTTCAACCTGTTCACTTCTAGCAACACCGCATTTCAATCCCTGATCTTTAATCCAAGCCATTGAAAAGGAATCATCATCCACATTAGTCTCACTCTCGCGTGCTATATCTCTTAAGGAGTTCAAAACGTCAGCGCGACCCATTGCCCCAATCGCGCATGACGCCAGTTCATCCGCTTTTTCATTGCCTCGAACACCAACATGTCTCGGCACGAAAATAAATGTAACCACTTTCAGCCTCGCCGTTCTCAAGGACTCAATCCACTGTTCGCGAACGAGACCCACGTGTACCTTCATAATCATTCTCATAGAGTCACTCAAGATGCAGACCTGCGTTACCTCCTGTGTGCATACCCACTCAAATGCCCTGGTTAACGCCATAGTCTCCACGGTCATGCTACTCGCAGTGACCGCAAACCCTGGTACAAAAGAAATAACAACGTCTGCTCACACAGTGAAGCAGCCATAACCTTCATTGCTGCTAAGCCTTTGCCTGCCCGTATGATAACGTGGTCAGACTTATGTCAAAAAACACACCCAGATATCTCATTGTGCTTGTTCTTTCTAAACATTTCACGGACAACGAAACTTGTTGGATTGGTGTCTTTACCATGTGATTATTCAAAGAAAACCACGTCACGAATGCCTTAGAAGAATTAGCCACAGCACCCGTATCTCGACACCAATTTGTCAATCTGTCCAGCTCCTTCTGTAGTTCCACGACGCACTCTTCTCGATTTCTGCCCTATCTATACACCAGGATATCATCGGCGTATGCCATCTTTCTGCAAGCACCTCTGATTTGATTGCCAGCGATATGTACTGTGCATACATTGAAAAATACAGGAGATAGTGGCGATCCCTGTGGTAGACTAGGGCTAATAACCATTGGTGCCGATATCCAGTTACCACACTTAAGAACTACTATCCTGTGCATCAGAGCGGCACCAACCCACGCACGACTAAAGGATTTACTGCGTATTCTGTTGCATTATTCATTCCTGCGACTCATTACAGCAAACGCACTAAAAAAACCGATACACACATAGAGGAACGATTTTTGTATTAGTTGTTTGGTGGTGGATTCGTCTTTCTGGAGAAAGATACGCCTCTTTCATCCGTGAATTCGTATTCAGTGGTTATATCAGGGTTTATCTGTTGGTCGAATGACCTGAGTGTTGTCCTGTTTGGGACTGGTGGATTGACCTTAGGTTTGGCCTGTCCTGATAAGGACATTAAATAGTGGGGGTCGGAGGAATTAGGATTTAGTCCTAAGAATGACTTTTTAATTGTTGAGCGGAATTTGGGATTCTGTGACGGAGTGCTACATGGCACATATCGCACGGCCGAGAAAACATTCAAACTTCACCGAGGGAACTGTGCATCTGGTCATTTAATAGAGCAATGACAACCTACTAAATGTATTTATATTATCAAGAAAAATAATACCGCCAAAAAATGACGGGTTAGTAGCTACAACCTGAAAAGGATTGAACCAATTGAATGAATGTAGGACGTAATTTGAGAAATTAGCTATTATGTACAAGATCTTGAAATATCGTTTTAGCAATTTCAAAATGATTTCCAAATATATTTCAGTATCAATTATATGTATGTTTTTTGCAACAAATGACTATGTATCTAATCATATATTGGTCATGAATAGAACAGCATGATTTAAGTTGTTGGGGTATACTGCAGCTTCCTTTGCAAATATGCTACTGTGAACTCGAAACAGCTAATTTAGGGCAATCCTTTAGTATATGCTTTGATGTCTATTGTGCTCTGTAGATGAAGACTACTGTGTCACTGATCTCGATTCCCCTGTAAGTGTGTCCTTAGTTGGGAGTATCCCGTTTTCTGTTGAAATAGATTATATATATATATATATTGCCGGTATATCAAGCAATGTTTTTCTAAGGCAAAATTTGTGCACTTTTGCTCTGCTGAACATATATTCTCCTACTTCAGAACCCCACACATTCAACCATATGTATCACAATACATACAAACGCGTCCACACACGAACACGCATGCGCCCATAGATATAGAAATATCCACGGGATGTGTGTAAATATCTGGTGTGTATATTTATATATTTTCTAATGTATGTTCTCTCCTCAACTCAGACTTCAATAATAAATCAGGGGGATAGAGTTCTGCATTGCATATGCCACAAAGAGATCCCGCATACTTCATGCGGTGCATAACGGTAACATGTGTACAACAGATATGCTGTAGGCCTACATCTGTCTAATGCTTTTAGGGATGGTGCATGTGGCAAACAATCACCAATACTCCTCAATCAATACAACTCTGTGTCTAGGATAACCGGAATGCTAGGCCGTAGCTAAGGTGTGTCTAAATCTCATATATAATAATGTGAAGTTATATTGTTAGTAGCGTTATAATTACAAACTAAAACTCCACCGGAGCAGGCAACACACGCGGCGCCGTGTAAGGGAAAAACAAAAAGTGGCAACGATGTCTCAAGCGTCTAGCACGGCATTGACTAAATTATTGTTCACGGTGTAATACCAAGAGCATACATGTGAACACAATAGAGTTGAGTCTTGAATTGGTTGAGATTCCGTGTTTTCATTATTCCTTCACTTTCACGTCACCTCCTATTCACATTTATTACAACAACCTCATTAGAAGTAGGGACCCAACACACACTAAACAGCATGATATCCAGTATGCTCCACCAAACCGAGAGTTGAAGATAAGTGGCTCTCGACCTTAAATTATAGTGCAACTTCCTGAACTAGTAAACGTTCGCAAAAGCGCTGACAAAATATACGAAATCAAAGTATAACCGGGTAACCAGGTCATTGACTGGGGCTCTGTCAGGGATTTTCCCAAGCAGGTTGGGCTTAATGTTTACGCTGGAAAACCTAGGCTTTATAAAGTCGAACACAGTGTCTTGTGTGCACGACCAGCTGATCTGCCACACGGCACATCATTTATGTGAAATCATATTATATTTTGGTACTCAGTGATTCATACTTTGTACGTTTGTTTACGTGAGTAATGACAGTGAACTATTACTATGCGCATTCAATGTCTAACAATATTCAACATGCAGTTTCGGTGCAAGCTATGAATCTGTGTTCGCCCTGTGTAGATTGTTCGACTTCAAGCCGTGAATATGGTGTAGCATGATTCATAGAGGAAAGTTTTGGTTTCTGACCTCTAGTGGTTTATATTAAATATATATTTGTATTGAAATGACTGTTGTAATCTCATTCACGATGCAGGATATCAGATTTGCAAAGTAAGTTGACTAAACTGTTGAATGTTACGTAGATATATATATATATATATATATATCCTTTGATATAGATTTAGTAGCTTTATTTAAGATATAACACTATCATCATAGTCGTGGATGTCGTCATTACTCATCCTTGTTGGAAATCTTTCTTCTGAAGTTTGATCTATTTTAATTTACATAATAGTTTAACATTTATAATTCTACTTCGTCGGTCATGTCGCCGATAACTTAAATAAACGTTTCTGTTTAGCTTCAGGTGAAACATGATACCCCTTAAGTTGAAAATGCTTCATATTGGTAGGCATTATTTTCTTTCCCTCCTTGCTGTTGCTGTTGTTGATATCCAAATGCTGGTGAATAATGCTACTCTTGTCAGCACAATGTCATTCTTTAAAAAAGTGCAGGTCTTCAGGTTGACTTAGTAACCCATATAGTAAGTTAGTGACTGTTAAGAGTGTCTGTAAAGCTAGCTTGCATGTAAGATATGACATGCAGTTTCTGGGATTAGTCAGTTCACGAGTACACAAGTCTTTCTAATCAATTTTCCGTACTTGTGTCTTCTCAGTGTATTGTGTCCAGTTCAGTCTGTATATACTGGTTCTTCTGATATTGTTGATACTGATGTTTATTGTGTGCAATTGATTGCATGAACTTCCACGTTTTCTTCATTTCTCATATTGTCATATTCTTGTAATCAATAAAAGGTAGTAGTGATAGTAGAACAGAATGAAAATAATACTCACGCGGGAGACAGGTAATGGAATTCTACTGGATAATGACTATCACTGTCGATCACATATTCTTGTAGTCGAGCACTACGCTCATATGATCCTATGACAATATATGACTATTTAATTATTTCTTTAATGTCATATGCCTATTAAGAAAGAATCCGTTGTACTCGTACTTTGGTGAAAGATTTTAGCTGCAGTGAACAGAACTGAAGTTAATTCATGAGAGGATGTCTGTAAATGTGGATGTGTAGAGTAGTGGGTTCTAACGTGGACTATATAGCATTCCACTGGAGTCAAGGAGAGATATTTTGAAATGGGGCCACCAGTACCTTTATTGGGGCACTGGACGATAAACAACAATAATTATATCTGTTAAGTTTATAAAGACATGGTGACCGCTAACAAAGTCTGTGATCTGCATCTTTATTTATCGAGGGGTGTGGGAGGGTGCAATATTATGTTTGTACAAAAATGGGTACTCGGGACAAAACAAAATAAGTTGAGAACCATTTTTGTAGTAGATGATTTAAGGTATTTGACATGGTTAGGAAGATTTTACTGCTTTTGTTCGTATCAGTGCTACTTGTGAGCTAATCAGTTGTCTCAATAATGACTTCTATTCTGTTTGAAATTTGTGAAACATTTTTGTTTGTGGGTAGTCTCCATTTCTTCTATACATTGTGTAGCTAAATTGATTCCGTCTCCATCATTTGAGGTATCCATGTCGAGGATACATCTGTATAAACATAACCATATATCTTTATTTGTTTTTAGTATCATGTTATATGGTTTTCTGTTGCTTGTAATAATTTGAAGTGACATTTCAGGTTTTGAAGTGATGACTATCCATGATTTTTGAGAGTTTTACCTTGTACCTAGCTTGAGGCACGCATTAATACAATACTTTAAGGTAGATGTTTATATATATTTTAGCTATATTTTTGGAAACAGTTTCAAATTTGTTTGTGAAAAGTAGTTCGTAATGTGTCGCCCTTTTGTGTGTCTGCTTTTGCAATTTAGTTATTTTAGCATTCTAGAACTTTGTATATGTAAGTATTTTGTCCCGTCTTTCTTATATTGACTTTTTGCATAAGTGTGACATTTCTTTCTACTACATAAATATTTGTATTTAGTGTAGTTTGCATACCCCCTGTTATCATTCTAAAGTGTTGGTTTTCTATATCTTAAAAATTTAATTATTTTTGGATCGCTATTACTTTTAGCAATCCATGCTCATCTTATATTCCAACGCTAGTTTTATATAGCCTGTGTATTCTTCTATGTTATCGGTCTAAAACTCATGTAGATTAGTATGATCTGGTCAGAGAACGGAATGCTGCTTGGTTTACTGCTTTGCAGCGATGTCTGCGCTCTTCTGCCTCTCATCTTCAGAATGTCTTCCAAGTCATTTTGACCCTCAATAGGATGGGGGATGCACTTCCGCTCCATAAAACCTCCTTGGTCATAGCTACGACATGTGTGGTAGGCAAAGGCTGTTCTATTTCCGTGATCCATTCTGGTTGAAACTTTTCATTATGTTGGTTCTATTAAAAGTCAAATGTAACCGATGTATCTAGGTGACGCCACAAAACACCATCTTTTGGGAGTCACATTACAACCGTGTACATTTGGAGTATTACAGATTCATTAACACTATCAAGGCACAGCTCGAGGAAAATACGTCGTTTGAGTTGAGCGGGCTTCACTTTATTCATCGAAGAAATATTGGGCTACATACATATAGTTAAAAAAAAAATAATTCAAAATTCGTTGAGGATTGACTTCACTGTACTTGGTTTCCATATGTACTCTGACACTCAACGAAGCGGCACGCCGCTTGCCGAGCGCACTACTCATAGCGCGTACATACTCATAACAAGACGACACGAGTCGGAGTCCGAACCCAAACCCATGACCTCTTGAACACAAGGCCAACAGCTTAACCACTACTCTAGGGAGATCCCCTGGGCTACATATATTCTTTGTCATGTTGATAGTAACAATGATTTATCATAAACATTGTGCACAATATGTTTTATTTATGCAATAAAGCCTCGGTGGTGACTAATCATTGAAGGTTGATTGCAAATTCCAATCACAGTTGCAAAAAAGACATAGATATTTCGAGATGAAACAATTATTTAAAAATACAATAAATGCGGATTCTCCTGTGGTATCTTCTCCATTGTTCGCTCTCAAAGAAAACATTTGTTGTTGAATATTTTGTCATTTACAAGAAAACACAATACGATACGAAATATTTATTTCCATATAGAATAGACTCATCCAGTTGTTAGCTAAATTTTTGTATGTTTGAGTTTAGATCAGATTTTGTTATGGTTTTGCCCGTAAATTACGTCACCATTGTTTTGCAACACACAAGCCACCCGCTCTGTTTGCCAGCATGTGCCATGAATTCAGACCCAAGTTAATTGTCTTCTTCTCGTTCGCAGTTTGACATGTCTACACAGCAAGTCCGGTTTTCTTAATAAATGCTGCTGTATTTGAAAACTCCTCAGTGCTCCCATACATCTTTCTGTGGATATCCATCTCTGTGGGACAGTGTTCTTCCCTTAACTGGTTTAGTGTATTGCAGTCTTGCATGATATGTTCAGCTGTCTGTACTGCCTGCCCACATAGACACAGAGGTGATGGGATCAGTTTAATCTGTTTTGTCCTAAATGAGGCGGAAGATAATAACCTGCTCAGCTATGTCAAGATAGTGATAGTTGTCTTTTGGGTGGTCGACTTTCCTCATTGTGATGAGGGTCCTCTTTTCTTGGTTGGTGATTTAATTTTCTTTTTGTTCCTGTGTTGCTCCAACCTTTACCAGCCTATCTGCCTCTTCATTTCCTGGTATGCCACAGTGTGATGGCGTCCACTGTAGTACTTCTCTTCTTTGGATGCTCACTTCTCCTATGGCTTCCTTCAGATCTGGCAGTTTATCACTGTCAAGGGCTTCTAGGACAGACAGTATCATTAAGAAACACCACCTGTTGACATTGGCTTGTTGTTTTTAAGGGATAAATGTTCCAGTGTTGGGTAACAACCCTAAACAGGAAGCAGGTGGCTGGAGTAACACCGGGCAAATGTCAAGATAAACAAAAATAGGTAGATGTGTTACCAAAATAAAACATAACACAACCTAACAACGAGATACAGGGACAGACGACGTTTCGACTATTAAGCCTTCATCAGGACAAACGAAAGACAACGGTACAACGAATCTTACATGGAAAGAAACGTGGTTGATAGGGAGGAAAGAGGAGGAGAGATAGTGAATAGATAGTGGAGGAAGTAAATAAGGAGCGGCATATTGGGGAGGAAGAGAGTATGGGGAGAAGAAGTGAGGAGAGAAAGTGCACGGAAGGAGGTGAGGAGCGAAAATGGATAAGGTGTGGTAGTAAGTAAAATAGATAAGGTTAAGTTAAGATACTTACCTCAAAATTGGCAACACGCAATGAGTATAACGAATAGATAGCAGAGGAAGCAGAGATGGAGCAGCCTAGCAGGGAGGAAGAGGGTATGAGAAGAAGTGAGGAGGGGAAAGAGCACAGAAGGAGATGAGGAGTGAAAATAGTTAAGGTGTAATAGCAAGTAAACTAAGATAAATGAGGATAAATTCAGATACTTACCTGAAATGGCAACAGGCAATGAGTATTAGCATACAGTCGTCATGGAAACGCAAAAGAGGATGGTAGGAGAGATCAGATGAGGGGGAGAGAGAGAGATGGAGATGAAGAATAAAGAAGAGAAAAAATGGAGAAAAGAAAGAAACGACCGAGCAGATATAGGCAGTGGAGAGAGACTATAAGTAGGAGTAGATAATGGTGGGAAGAAAATACAGTGATAATACAATGATGTATGTAAGTGAGAGTAAAATATAAAATATAGGTGATAATATATAAAAAAGAACTTATCTGATACGTTGAGAACTGGCTAGCTTGAAACCAACAGTCACACTGGTGGGTCAGGGTCAATGGACAATGAAAGCTAGTAAGACAAGTAGCGTCAATAAAATACCAACATGCCAGATTGTCACACCACAGGAAACCAGAGGACAACAGAAATGGCCGCAGGGAAGATTGAGCGATAAGTATAACGGTCCAGTATTCTGATGGGAGACCGACTGAAATAATAGGCAGGGCCGTAGAGAGAAACCCGAGGCGGGTAAAAGTTAAAACCGTGACTCTTACAAATAGTCATAGAGACAGATAAAAAAAGGATAGGAGGAATGCAGAGGAGAAGAACAAGAAAAGAGAAAAAAAGGAGAAAAAAAGAAAAAAGAAGAAAAAAAAGGGAGAAAAAAGAAGAAGAAAACGGTGGATAGACGTGGGCCCCGAGCCGGAAATACGCCACGCAAGGACGGGATGTGGAAGTAGGAAGGAGCCTACCAGACACAGCAAGGTAGGGTGGGGGACTAACACGGGGAGGCGCGTCGTGCGAAGGTATCAGGCTGATAAAGAAAGAAGGTACAGAAGAGAAGGGTACCAGAGTAGGAGAGAAAAGGGGAAAGGAGGCAATGTCAGATGGAGGCAGACCCAGAACTACAGCCAAAGCATGTGAGGTGGTGGGGGGTCGTATGTGACCAAGTAAGGGTCATCAGTCCATAATGTCGTGGTAATTGGAGGTCGGTGTAACAGAGGTTCCGATAAAATAAATATTGCGGAAGTTGGACCAAGGTCACAACCGCAACGACAAGTACCTTTTAGGCCCCGTGTTCGGAAGTGAGACCCGTCGCATCAACCGAAGATGATAAGATTATGGACTAGCCGCACGTCACAATCCCTATGTGGGTATTGCCCGCACTGTACACTAGCCCATCTATGGGAACAACGATCAACGGACAGAACCTCGAGCCACCGATACACGATCCCTTAGTCCAGGCCATGTACCGTGGTGAGAAACATGTCAGATGAAACGATGTTCGTAGTTGAGTGAGACCAACCGTACATTGCAACCCAGTGGGAGGTGTTGCCCGTACCGCACGCTGGCTCCATAACTATACATAGGGGACCCCTGTATCCGAGCCATCCAAGTCGTGTGGAAGAAAAAAAATAAATAAAAAATAAAAAAATAGATAAATAAATAAATCTGTATATTCTAAATAAATAAATATATATATATGTAGTCGGTGTAAAGGTCTCCCAGCCTCGGCATGCTAAGTAGCTGTAAGGGTAGCCGACCCAACAAGACCAAAGAAGGACAACCAGAGAGCGGCAAAAGGCCAAAAGTAATAAGATGATAGGTACGTGGTGGCGCCCACGGGCCACAGAGAATGGCGCAGAAGAAACAGAGGACACAGCCTCAAGTAGTGGGAATGGAGAAAGTAGACAGAGTGGGACGAAGAATCGAACGGGGAAGAGGAGAATGAAGCCTGGGTAAAACAACCCGTAGAAAGAGAGTGGAGTGTGATAGCAAGAGATACATATGAGGCATAGAATCGACGCGCAAAGCCGCACTAGGCCCACCCCGGATGAAATCCTGCCGGTCCCAGTCCCAAGGCGTAACAACCCACCAACACATCAATAGCAACGTGGCGGGTCACCGTAGCCCCAACCCCTGGGTGGGGGCCCAAGCCGATCCACCACAATGGAGAGGAACAGTAGCAGGGAGAGGAGTAAGACAAAATGAGGATAGGGGATGGCAGAAGGAAGGAATGTAGGAGCAGCAGGGAGGCATAGCAGGGGAGACACACACACACAAAAATGGGGGTGAGGTATAGAGATTATTGAAAGTATAGCTGGTCATTGATGCCATGGGGCTTAAGAGTGCCAAGATTGAGAATGAGGCGGTTTTCTAATGAGAAACGTTGCCGGTCACCTGAGTGGCAAGAGACTAAGCCAGTGACCTGAATGTCCAGCACACCACGGTGAGAATTGGTGTTGAAGTGGAGAGCCACCGGGGAAGATCCATAGTTACGGATGTCCCGTAAGTGTTCGGCAAACCTAGTGGCTAAGAATCTGCCCGTTTCACCAATGTACATCAGGTTGCAGCGTTTGCAAGTGATAACGTACACGACGTTGCGAGAGACACAAGAAAAAGAGTGGTGGATATGGAATACCGACTTAGGGAATCGGATAGAGGTGGTCCGAAAGACAAAAGGGCACGTGAGGCACGGGCGCTGACACGGGGAGGTGCCATTGTTTCTGAAGCACTGCTTAGAACCTGTGCTACTGCAGAGTAGTTGAAGCAGAGTATGGGCATGTGAATTCATTTTCTTTTTCTGGTTATTTTATGTACACTCCAGCACCTCCATTCTTTACTGCTCTGGTTGCAGATACGTCGGTATATACTTGTATCAAATTTATTTACAACATTCTCCCACCTCAAATGTCTAGCAGAAAAGTATTGGTGTTTTCCTTCACATTTTTAAAAGAAACCTTCAAATTTAAATAATTTTTATTATTGGTGTATACAAACGGTGTTGTTGTTGACGGGAACTTTTGCCAAACACCTTCCCCCCACCCCTCCGTTATCAACAACTGTCACAATTTTTTCAGACCCCTCCCTCCCCTAATTATTAACGTAATTTAAGGGTAGCTACATCATTCCACTCGTTCACCATCTTCATCATGAATACCAACTGCGCTATTCCTGAGAGAAATACGTTTTAAGACCATATCAAGGAATTGGTGTAAATTGTCATAAAACTTATTCAACGGTGGAAATAATCTTCCTCAATGGAATGGATCTTGCCAGATTTGGAACAAGAGAAACTATTTTGTATGATGCCAGCATACGATTCATCCTCCTTTGACTTGAAGTAGAAACAACTGTATGGTACAATGCTATTTGATTTTTACGATTGTCACGGAATCCTTAAAATACGTTAAATTTCTATCATTTTATCAGAACGAATAGTCTAAAATGAATATCTTTATGAATTCATAGCCTTAGTGGAAAACGAGTATTCACACATCATGCACAACAACAATTGTTCGTTATGAGAAGTAATCTATTCGTTTTTGCGACAGTCGACACTTTATTTGTGACACTTATATTTTGGAGTTTCTTATGTCATAGTCATGGGTATAAATTATGCAAACAACGGGAATTCTAGAATACTCAGCCAGACAAATACTAGCTAAACAAAGTGTTCAAATATTATAAATTGTTTTTCTAGAAACAATAACAGACAACTTGAACGCTAGAACACTATCCTATCGAGTGCCAAATTGAATTGTCATGATTCACCGCGCTTCTAAGCTAACGCCTGCTATGATGAAATGTTTGAAATAATTTTCACAATCATCAAGTTCCGTCTTCGCAATATGCAATTGAAAAAGTCCCGATTCCAACAAACGCCAAACGCTTTGAAAGATTCTAGTTGAGACCGGTTTCAGAGTTTAATTAATATGAAATTAATTTCACCTTGTCTTAATGTACTTAAATATTAGCAAGTACCTTCAAAGTTTGTTTTGGCCATTTTGGGTTCAGTGTTAAAGCTCCATTGACCTTGCACCGCTCACCCGTAGTCTCCCACTGCCATAATCTCTTTGAGTGATATTGCTTGCTTCAAGACACCCTTTTTTTGGTGTCCGTAAACCCATCTAAGTGACATTCATTCATTCATTTTCCTTTTGCTCTGAAGTTAGCGCATAGGGCAGAGGTCAGATCTCTCCAATTATGTCTGTTCAAAGCTATGCAGTTCTTGAATAGTATGGATATTGGTTGTTTTACTTTCTCTAAGTATTGTTCTTGTGAGTGTTTTTTGGTCTACACCTGGCTCTTTTGCCTGTAGATATCCATTCAAGAGATTGGTGGTGTATTCTGTTGATGTCTGCGCGTAGGACATGCCCGATGTAGGACCAACGGCGGTGTCTGATAAAATCTGTGATGAAATTTTGATGTGTCTTTTCATGATGTGTCTGAGATGGTTGGTTGGTTGCTGATCCAGCGGTCCATGGGCTCATGCTCTTTGACCCAATCTGTCTGAGATAAAACACCATCTCGTTTCTACAAGAGAAAATGTTAAGCTATAACATAACACTACGTTTCTTAACATCACTAAGCAATGACTTTTTAACCATACAAGACCTCCTGGCTAATGGGAAATCAAGCCTTCTTAATGACTCGATGGACTATTTCTGTGATTTTCATTGCTCATTATGATACTTTGTGTGACAGCCAGTGAAAATCAAAGGAATAGTCAAGTGAGTTATGTTAAATGTCTTGATTTCCCATTAGTTAACATGTCTTACATCTAGGGTAGTCTTGGATAAGCACTTGCTGGAGTTAAGACATTTCGACCCAATGTCTTTGTTTTATGTTTGAATGAATATATGTATCCCGATTCTTTGAACATCCAAGGATATGTTTTAGATTGTAGCGTAGCTTTGATAACTCTTACTCCAGGATTACTTGTGTCTCGAGATTTACGGGCTCTACTTGTGAAATCGGGTTTTCCCTCTTCTAGGATGTTTGCAATACAGGTTTTCTTCTGCAATATAATGTGGGATTCACTGCCCTACATCTCTATGCTGATAATCTAATGAGTGTATACCTCGGATTTGTGGTTCGCCGAAACCCATGACCGGGCTCCAGTATACACGGCTGAACAGACTTTATTCGTGACCTTTAATGTCGTGTTTTTCGATGGTCACTATATACTTGCAGTTGCATGCCAAAAAAAACGAAGGTCGACCAACGAAGAGCACGGAAATAATAAAAAATCAGCCTTTCAAATCATGTTTACTTTCTGTACATAGGTCTTATAGTACTGACGACGGTCTCGACCGAATTATAAAATACATATTTTTATGGTAAAAAGCTATGATTTCACTGTGGACTTAACGGACGCGACTGAGAGGATCTTAACCTCACCAAAAGATGCCTTTTACTTAAACCTAAACCAACCTTATCTGCATTACATAAATTTTACCATCTATTTGACATACGTTGCTCATGTTAAAGTCATTTTGTGTGCCATCTACCTGTAGATAATCTGTGATGTTCACTTAACCCTGTCGATACTCAGCCTCCAGAGTGATGTTAGCCGTAAAAGTGAGTATTCGGACGTCTATCGCGGGGAATTGCAATTTTGAGTTTTCCTTCGCACAGAAGAGACTGTGAATACTCTTGTCTCCATTATATTTAATATGCGTTTGTATTTCTATTATGTATTTGCAGTAGTGCATGCATGCTTTTATGAGTGAGTCAATCATATAAGCTATTTCCACCTCTGCAATAAAATATTTCTCCACTACCATAATTCCTAAGCATTATTGTAATGTATATCGGCTTTCTGGTCACCCTTGGTCTGTCACAGGCCGTCCACGTTGACTGTAATTGTGTCAGCATGTATTGATTTATTACTCCGATAAGCTCCATGATTTGTTATTGTAATTCCAGCTGCTTCAGTTATCCTGGATAGTTTGCAAATATAGGGGAATAGCGTTATAATAATTGTTGTCACAGGAGAGGGTGGTGGCAGGTCTGATAACTCGATGATGACTCACCTAGTGTATAAGAGACATCAGTGATACACCGGTTTAGTAGAGGTGAATATACTGCAGTCAGATATATCGGTCAACATTAGCTTGTGTGTATGTAATGTATTGTTTTGTGCTTGTTTTCCTAAGTACTCGTTTTGTTTTCAGCGATCATCTGTGTGTACGTTATGTGTCAGCTTCTTCTGCGGTCGATCTCTGATAAACAACAGATAATTGCGTGTGATTTCAGTCGGAGAGGGTGGAGTACGTTGTGCTACGGTTTTGATTTGCGACGTGTAGGTCTAACACATCTGTTTTCAGCATGTTTGTAATCCAGGTGAGCATCAATAGCCCTTGATAGCCTTCCCATCTGTCTCCAGACAGAAAAGTAAATGAAAATAACATTTTCACTTGTCAAACAGAACAAACCACGTAGTCGATTTCTGTCTGAAATAGAACAAACCCCCACCGAAGACGGATGTGTCGGGCCACTGGTGCAAATAACACGGCGACACAACGCATTTCCATTCTGTGGACTACATCCTGCTGGAAATTTAGTAGGACAACGATCCTGCTACAAGGGAGATCCAGCGTGAGTTTGAGAATGAAAGCTGAAGAAGAAGAACAAACTACGTAGTCGATTTCCATCGCAAACATCGCCCATATTGTCAGAGCCCAGAAGGCTAACAAAAGAACACCAATGATGTTATTTGACATGCGTGTCGTAGGAAGCAACTACGGATAATTTTTTGGAAGTTGCGTTGGCTATCTTATCCTGTTGAGGGTAAAAATGTTATGTCATGTCGGATGTGTCGAATCGAATTATGCACATTTTGCAACCAGACTGTAAACTATGACACACCATGTTTCCTCCTGCTAGTCAGCATGAGTTTGGACTTGAGCAAGGAAGATCTAAATCTTCGGACAAGCAATAAGTTATACATTTCCTTGGATATGTTTGCTCAACAGTAGTTGATCTCATTTATTAATGTTGATTGTTTCAGGTAATCCATCTGTAACAACATGTAGGCATTCTGCAAGTTCTGTCTTCACTACTTATTTTCTTCATTCTTAGTTCCAATACATCTCGTTTTGTCCGATTATCTTTTCAATCAGTTGTCCACAGTCGCCTACACATTCACATCTAAAGACCTCCGTGAATTTCCTCCAACATATTATGTATTACCCGATTCCTTCTCCATGAATGTCAGGGTGTTAGTGAAGTCAAAATCATGGCATCTGTACAGATGCCGCAGCGAACCCTTTTTCAGATGATGCAGGCAGTGGTGCAGGAAGAAATATGTGTTGGACCATGGTTTAGGTTTATTGACATTGTCGCAAACACAGGTGGATAGATTGTAGAGAGTTCAAAATGAGGCCATGAGAGCTATCCTAGGATGCACAAGAGATACACCTATTGTGGCCATGATGTTTCTCCTAGACCTACCTAGCATAAAATAAAGACATAAAATAGCACAGGTTAAAAAATACTTCAAGGTCGCCAATAATGATCATCACGTTTTACACCAATCTCTAGACAGCACAAAAGGAAAGCAAATCAAGAGAGGAAGGTCCTGGATGGCAGAAGCTGAAGATCCCCTACTCACAGTTTGTGAGTTGGAGGAAGTGGGAAGAGGCTGTGAATGGGTAACATTTGGCAAAGAGAGAAAATTGTTGACAACAGTGGTGATACAGATGGGGGGAGAGTGCCGCGACTGGGCTACCAACATAACAGAGGAAATGATCCAAGAACTCATACTGCCGCACTTAAGCCACACGATACAATAATTTACACAGACGGCTCAGTAACTTAGGAAACAAATAGGTGTGTTTTTTGTTGTTTCGTAGCCTACCAAAATGACAAGAAATTAGCTGAGACCGTCAGCTGCCTACCCCACTACAACATCGAGTATGAGAATGGAAATAGAAGCAGTGACAGCAGATCTCACTTGGCTGGCGACGCAACCATCTCATTGATTCTATCGGACTCTCAAAGTATGCTGCTCTGAGTTAATCATATGTGTTGACCCGACTGTTTATTGGTCACTGTATGCATACGTTGTATCGAGAGACAATGATAATCACGGGTAAGTCAATGGACCTTACTTTAGTATGTGAATCACAGTGAGTTCATAGAACTGTATTAACGAGGGACCCAGGTGCATATATCTAGATTCATGTAGATCAGGACCTGTCGCTGGTCATGCATTGTCAAGATATACAAAATATGTTGGTGTGTTACGAAAATAAAACAACTTAACAACGAGATACAGGGACAGACGACGTTTCGACTAAAAAGCCTTCATCAGGACAAACAAAAGACAACAGTAAAACGAATCTTGCATGGAGACAAACGTGGTTGATAGGGAGGAAAGAGGAGGAGAGATAGCGAATAGATAGCGGAGGAAGCAAAGAAGGAGCAGCATAGCAGGGAGGAAGAGAGTATGAGGAGAAGAAGTGAGGAGGGGAAAGTGTACAGAAGGAGGTGAGGAGTGAAAATAGTTAAGGTGTGGTAGCAAGTGAAGTAAGATAAATAAGGATAAATTTAGATACTTACCTCAAAAGTGGCAACATGTATTGTCCACGTTTGCACAAAGCATACTCACTTCATATAATGACGTCAGACGGTTACCACTATAACGTCATGTATCCTGAAGAAGCTGCATCACGGTTATTGTTTATTTCATTTGGATAGTTCGTGCGTATACTTTCTGAATCCGTAATCAACAGCCAGTTATTTACCCTCACCACAAAATTTAATACCAAAGTTGAAACAATGTGCTCCGACTTACATTTTCTTTTTTTTTTTTTTATTAATTTCAATTTAGATTGGCTTGCTGTTGAAGACGTATACGCATTTGGGGGGGGGGGGGAGGTGAGTGGATTATGAACAGGAGAAAATATGCCAGTCTACAGCGGGAACCTAAAAAGAGATAAAAGAATAGCAGCAATGACTTGTCATGCATGTAGTAAGAGACGACTAAGGATTTTTTCTGCGGAGTTGACTTTCCTATCCTTTATGATGAAAGTGACCGAGAGGCAATGCTGATGTCGGATGTTTCAGGTAGAAAATAGGAGATAAAACAAGCAATAAACTATTACACGACACACTCCATTTACTGATCAACATTATGCTGACCAGAAGGAGTTTGGAAAGGAAAGCAGAAGAAGAATGAGAAAATAGAAGCGCATTAAGGAAAAAATTGTTAGGACACTGACAGCAATATAATGAAAGAAATGTAATCGTGTCTGATAATCATCATCATCATCAGGTGCCATGCCGGGTGGCGTAGGCGGTCATGGCTCTCCACAGCTCTCTGTCCACAGTATTATGTATCAAAGTCGTTGTTGTTTCTTTGCCATGCCAGGTTGTGATACTGTCTAATATTTTCTCACGTTGTCGCCCTCTGTCTCTGTTGCCTTCAATCTTGCCTGTTGTGATTATGTTCTCTAAACCTGCCTGTCTCATGAAGTGGCCAATAAAAGAAGATTGCCTTTTTCTTATATTGTTGATTAAGGTCCGTTTCGCATTTAACTCTTTTAACACCTCTACATTAGTTTTTCTGGCAGTCCATGGTATTCTCAGCATTCTTCTGTAGAACCACATCTCCGTTGCCTCCAATCTTCCACTTTCCAGTTTGTTTATTGTCCAAGACTCGCACCCATATGTTAGTATAGGGGTTATATAGCACTGCAGAACTCTCTTTCTCACCTCTAATGACAAGGTCATATTACACAGTATATTTTTCATTTTTCTGAATGTTGTTTTTGCCTGTCCTATTCTGCATCTTATTTCTGTTGAACTTCTTCCATCTGCTGTTATAATTGTACCTAGATATTTGAATTGGTGGACCTGTTTTAATACTATATCATTCACTATGATCTTGCAAGGTGTGTTATTTTCTTTCTTTGAAATAACCATTACTTCTGTTTTCTTGATATTTAGGAAGAGGCCTTTCTCTTTGCTTTCTGTGACTACTACTTTAATTAATTTTTGAAGGTCTTCCTCACTTTTTGCAATCAGAACAGTGTCATCCGCATATCTCAAATTATTTATGTTATGTCCTCCCACTGATATTCCTGGGATATCTACTATTGCACACATTATGTTTTCACTGTATAGAGAGAACAGGTCTGGTGAAAGCACGCATCCCTGTCTGACTCCTTGTTTTATTTGTTGAAAAGGGCCAAATTGCTTTCCTACTCTTATTGCTGCTGTTTGTTGCCAGTACATGTTCTTGATTATTCTTAAATCCTTGCTGTCAATGTTAAGATTCTCTAGCATGTGTATAATTTCGCTATGTTTAACTTTGTCAAAAGCTTTAGTACATGCCCACTCTTTGATGACGTGAGAACCAAAATATGGCCTCAAGAGACAGATCTGAAGGTGAAGCTGTGGGGCAACCGTGAGGACCTCCTGCTGACGACTGAATTCATGGAGGCGGCCCACCTTCCTGTATAGACTTATGAGCATAGGAAACTGATCGCAGAAGAAGAAGAAGAAAAGCTTTAGTGTAGTCTATAAAACAGAGGTACAGATCTGTTTTTACCTCTATAGACCTCTCTATTAGTGTTCTCAATATATAAATCGCATTGTTGGTGCCTTTGCCTTCTACAAATCCACATTGTTCTGGACTTATTTCTGGTTTTATTTTGTTTCTCACTCTCTTAATGATGATTCTGAGCAGTATTTTGGTTATTTGGCTCATGAGGCTGATTGTACGGTGTTCTTCACATTCAGTGGTCCCTGGTTTCTTAGGTAATGCTATGAATATGGATCTCATTAAGTCATCGGGTATGTTTCCGCTGTTATATATGTCATTCAGCAATTTTGTGATTATTTCAACTCCAAAGTTATCTAAAGCTGCTAATTCTTCTAATGTGATATTGTCTGGACCTGGGGCTTTGCCATATTTCATGTGTCTTAGTGCCTCCCTTACTTCTGCTGTGAGTATAGATGGACCCTCGCCGTTATCTTGTATGTTTATTTCTGGTCTATTGTCCTCATAAAGTTCTTTGATATATTCTGACCATCTCTGTACTATGTGATCTATTCCCATTAATACCTGCCCTGTCTTAGATTTTAGACAACCTGTAACTGTTTGCGTTCTCTTTCCTGTTATCATCTCAATTTTCTTATATAGTAATGTTGTATCTTGGTTGTAATGCAATTCTATTTCTGTGCATTTCTTGTTCAGCCAGCTTTCTTTTGCTATTTTGCATTTCTCTCGTATCTCCTTATGTAATTTCTGATATTCCACTATCTTGTGTTTATTTTTCCTTCTGGTGCTCATCAATTCTAATATTTCTTCTGTCATCCATTTTTGCTTTGATGTATGTTTTACTTTTGGTATTATCTCTTTAGATGTTTGGTTTATCGACTGTTTTAGCATGTTCCATTGATCTTCAATACTCTGAATCTTTGCAATGGCATTGTATCTATTTTGTACAATTATGTTGTATCTTTCTTTAATGTCAGCATCTGATTTCAATAAAGCTAAATCTAATTTCATATTCCTTGGTGCTCTCTTGATCTTCTTTAATCTTATACACAATTTCGCTACCAGTAGTATATGATCAAGATAATACAAAAATTAAAAGTATTTACTTTTATGTAAATTAAAAATAATGTAGCCAAAGAAATTAGACTTTTATTTAACTGTACCTGTGTCAAGAAACGAAAACAAGCTAAAAACAAAAATATCGCATACAAGCAGCGTAAAAAACACACTAACATATTCTGGAAAATGATGAAGTACTGCATTTAGCTGTGAACAGGTAGTTCTTGACAGTATTTCTGACAAAAACATATGTCCTTAGTTGAGTAACCGAGGTGGCACACTAATTCATATAAGGTGTGTTCTCTCAAGGCATGGTTTTGTGTTAAGTGGTTTTATGGATGCATATTTAGTTCCCGAAGGGAGGCATGTTCTAGTGCAGCAGTATTCCAGCATAATCACGTCTTGCCAGGAGATAAACATACACGTCTGGGCTACTCATTGTGCAAATATCGGCTGTTACATGAAACTAAGGAAATGCAACATATGAACTTTTTTTTAAAAATAACGAGGTATATTACTTTTTATATATGTAGAAAAGATCATTCGGAATGTACGAGAAGACCTCCCTTGAACAGTTATGACACTCTTAATATCGGAGAACATGAAATTCCAGAAAATAGGAATGCAGAAAGCACGAACATAATAAAGAAGCCCAGCAGATTTAGAAAACATGATTATGTCAGTTAAACATCGTAGAAGGCACATACTATTTTCCTGAATGGAAAAAAAAGATGCACAACACCACAAATAAACTCACACCTACAAAAGTCATTTACAAAACAGAACTAGAGAATGTCAGCAACTTTGAAGAATTCGGGTCAGCTATATTGACAACACAGAAGATTGGTTGCCCATCAGAGATCAGAAAAAGATTAGAAATGACTCTACAAAAACGTATCATAGATGACAAATATATGACAAGAAAGGGACAAATAAACCAAATTACAACTATTTAGAAGCTATATTTTTTTCCCCAAGTTGCAACATATGCTTGCGAGGACAGGGTAATGCCATCCGCACCGGAAAAGAACATATTGATATTTGAAATGAAATGTTTTATGAAAGTCCTAAGAATATCATAGACATAAATTCGAACCAATGCATACGTCCGCAAAGAACTGAACATAGTTCATTTTGGCTCTTCAAAACTATCGAGAAGCGAAAGCTAACATATTTTGGACATATAAAAAGACACACTGGGTTAGAAAGATAATCATCAAGGGAAAATTCCAGAACAGAGAGAAAAAATGCAGCCCACGACTGCTATGGATATATGCTATCCAAGACCTTCTGAACATGACATTGTAAGAGACTGGGAAGATTGCACATAACTGAGAGGTTTAGAGAGGTGCAGTGAGGATAACGTTCTGTAAAGAACACGTTACATAAGCGAGATTACTTATTTGATGTTATTGCTCCTTTCCCCGGTTTTCTTTGGCAAATGGTTATTTGAGTAGGAAATGATGTTTGTTTTAGGATAATAATAAACACATGCTTAATTATTTCTGTTCGCGTAATGTGACTTGTACGATCTGCGTTGCGCTGAGTAAGCTATAAGAAAGCTTTCTCACAAGAGTGTATAACCAACATCTCCAAGAAAAAAAAATAAGCGAATGTTCATTATATGAAGGTGAAGTGTATTGTTATCTCTACACGTCATCGCGTTTTGATAATGACGATAGCAAATTAGACAACTGCTTTGGTTATCTTGGCAGGGTAAATGAATGAATATATCATTGTTTCTCTGTCGCCTGTTTGTATCTGTTTTATTCAGTATCATTTTACAGTTCAAGTGGCATCATCTTTACCATGTATAACGTTGGATATTTGGGATACTTTTACACATCAATCATTCTTCAACCCGGAAAATTAGTACGACTTCACTCAAGTGTTTTTGGGTGGACGGTGTGGGGCGGCTTACTAATTTAAAAACAATCATTATTTAGTTTTGGTAGACTTTATTTTGCAAGAACCACTAAATTTCAATTGTTTCTGTGGTTGCTTGGTATAGTGGACCTTTCACATAACTGCAACTCTATCAAACTTACTCTTTACTCTTGCCCTTAGAGCTCAGAAAGAACATCATTGACATATATACTTATCTTTCAGAGGCTGTGATCCTCTCTCGGGTGTTACACTTTTTCTTCAGTCCGCATTGTAAGTCCCTGTGACCCACGTTGACAACAAACACTATTCTAGCCATTGGTTGCGAATGTTTGCACACTATTCTAGCCATTGGTTGCGAATGTTTGCATAATACAGAGATTATGAGATTCTCTAAAGCACAAAAATGAAAGCATCTACGCCTTGTTGACCAGATCTCACATTCGTTGGGCCGGTCACATCGCCTGTATGCCAGACGAACGTCTCCCAAAGATACTGTTATACTGTGAACTGTGTGCAGGCAAGCGTTACGGCCAGAATAAACGCTTCGAAGACTACTTGAAGACATCTCTCAAGCACTGCAGGATTTACCCAGGCTCTTAGGAAACCCCAACCTTCGACTGTCCAGCCCGGAAGTAATTTCAGAGCGGGTATTAAAAGTTTTGAACAGGGTAGAACATTGCAGCTGATTCAAGAGATACAAACGAAGGATAGATCATACGGATTTCCCTTATTTCAAGATCTACATTCCTGCTCACACTGCGGCATGTATGTCAAAGCCCGGATTTGACTCATCAGCCATCTGTGGACTCATAACCAATCAAATCAAACTTAACCCTTCTTAATGCATGTCCATCCTCGCTTAAGGAGGAACATCAATCTAATAGACGGTATGACTTTGAAACCGTAATGTATAGAGCATCATTTTACAGGATTCGTTACAACATGAAGTAGCGCATGAAGTTATATATTAAGCTTCATATTGGGGCAGTGCAGGCCCGTCCTCACTTGGGAAGTGAAAACAAACGCGGCCGATATGTTATTTATCGGCTGTATTCGTATCTTCCATTCGCTAAGTGTAAACAATGCAACACATGTCCAGGAAAGAAAATACAGTGCTTTTCGTTTTATACATATATCAAATGTATGGTGACAACTAGAGTTAAAAAAGTTGTATCAGGAAAGTTGTATCAAAAAGCTTAGAGAATTAACTTAATTGTACTCTTGTATCCGCATATGTACCATGCCACTATTAATGGAATACCACTTATAGTAGGTAACTGTGCGATAATCCACAGGAAGCTATGAAAAAATGTATTTTTAAACTAAACGTCATGATCTGGGATCGAATCAGCTACCCTTTGAAAGTAAGATAAATGGCTTAATCACTATACCAGGAAGCTTAGTAAAGCATAAGATATAATAACATTAATATGTGTTTGCTGTGTATACTGTCAAGATCCTTCTTAGTAAGCTACAGTTGTCAGTGATATATCACTTACATCGTAGCTCCGCTGACGATTTTCCAGAAATCTCACCAGGTAGCATATCCTGAACAGGATTTAGCAATCAACACAGCGTTTCAAGACTTCTTGATTCTTGATTAGAAACTGGCCTCACATCACTTGGGGCATTCCCATAAGTGCTCCGCCCTCTGGTCCAGCAGCCATTCGACTCGATGGTGTTTCGAGTCTAATGCTGCCGAAATAGACGTTGACATCAGGGCACAACTCTGGCCTGTGCGACAGGTTTCTTTGTTGTTCCGCCCACCCACGCCGTGCCCGTAACTAGTTCAAGCACAAACAACATCGGACTGTCAGAAGAACATAGTAACTGTAATCGAAGGTTACGACTACGGATGATCATGAGCTAGTCTTCTTGCTTCTGTTACTGTCGTGTTCAGGTAGCCTTTGTTGTCTTGCGTTCATCATCTTCTTGTTGGTCTGCTTCGTGTTCGTCTACCTCGAATCATGCCCCCCCCCCCATTATGGTATTATTTAATCCGTCAGGGCGTTTGATATAACCAAGATATTTTAGTTTTCTGGAAAGACCTAGAAATGTATTTTGCCTAAAATCAAACATAACCTGTTGACAAATCCACCGCATTGCTGTTAAGCTGCGGCGACTTAATTGGTAGCAAACTAGAAATGTATGCTGCTTATTTCAGTGATAATAAAGATACGCCCGTGTGTTGTCGCAGCCTGAAAGGGGAGCAAAGAATAGCAACACTGGTTACCTTCCACGCATGTCGTAGAAGGCGACTAATGAGGTTATGGGGTGGAGTTGGCTGTCCCACCCCATATAGGGCCAGTGACCCAAAGCCATGCTGAAGTCGGATGTATCAGGCCGAAAGGCGCAGATATCGCAGCAATGCTGTAAACCATGATACAACACATTCCGTTCTCCGGACTACATCCTGCTATACTGCAGGAGTTTGAGAGCGAACGAAGAAGAAGATAATAAAGATCGTCCATTATCTTTTATACACCGTGTTATAGGCATGGTGATTATAGTAGTTTCAGTGATATAATTTACTTTGTCTGTAAAATATTGTGAGTTCCATATAAGACAACGACGTCTGGTTCAGTGTCCATTTACACACACATCTACCGACCGGGCTTATCGCTTGAGTCTGACCATGTTAAGTCCTCCAGCTATATGGGATATGTAGTCACGGCGTGACCATCATATATATGTACGTGTCTCTCTCTCTGTGTGTGTGTGTGTGTGTGTGTGTGCGTGCGTGCGTGCGTGCGTGCGAGCGTGCGTGTGCGTACTGTTTAAAAAAAATAAACATAAACAACATTATTGCATTGCTAATGGACACCAAATTTCAAACGTGTTCAAAAATTGTATTTATTATTCAGCAACCACATTTGGAAGCCCAGTTTAGTGATTGGGGACTATTCGCATGGAATATGTGGTTTCTTTCTTCATGTGTTAATTACAGATCGCGGTGTAGTCATGTGAATTTCCTGATACAACACTCAGTCAGGATTAGCAAACCGTCAGTGAGAACACAATGCGTTATAGTAAAATGGAGAGTTTTTGGAAGATGACTGCTATTAATATTAAACAACGAAAGAAAAAAAAAAATTTGCTACAATCAACATCTGTGAAATAAAAAATAGAAACAAGACCTGATATATGAAATGAAAAGGAGAAACATCACCACACTAGGGCTAGCAGATACTAGGATTAAAGACAGGAGCTGTAAGAAATTATATCAAAATTACACGTTCCTATACAGTGAAGTTGACTCAGTTTCAAGAGCATAGCACAGGTGGGCTTTTTCCGTAGACCGATATTCGCTATGAACATAGTTTTAAGCTACACATCAGAATGAACGATCAATGTCGGTCACGATTACAATAGACCATGGCAACACATCGTTTATACAGGCCTATGCCCAATGTAACATAACAAACAATGAAGACGAAGGAGAGGATATTAGTTTCTGAGGATGTCAACAGATTAATAAATAACAGCAGCAATGAAGATGTTGCAATAAAGCAACAATGACGAGGCATATCACTCTTAAGCCACATAGGAACAACTTTAGCAGGATACTAGAGAGAAGGATGCGCGCATATATAGAATCACAGCACAACACCACACAATTGGGCTTTCGGAAAAATAAAAGCTGTACAGATGCAATCTTTGCTCTCAAACAACTTTCAGAAAGAGCGACAGAACATAGTTAAGACCTATATTTGTGTTTAGTGGACCAAGAGAAGGCATTTGACAGAGTGGATAGAGCACAACTACGGATAACACTACAGACATTTGGAGGTCCCAACATCTGATAAGCCTTTATATATCATATACGCCAACAGTCATGCACAGTAAGAACGAGCACAGGTACATCCGATAATTTCCAAATTCACTTGGGAGTAAAACAGGGATGTTTGCTATCTCTCCCCCCCCCGCCCCCTATTGTCCATAACATACATATATCACATTTGTGTAGTAGCAAAGACAACGGAAGAAAAAAATATGAAAGATAACTTGAACGAATTGCTATTTGCAGACGGCCAAGCACTAGTAACATCATCAGAAGAGCAACTACAAAGACAAATAGACAGGTTACATCAAACATGTCAAACCTTTAGCATGAAATATAAATATAGAAAAAACCCGAAGTAATGAAGATAGGAAGAGCAGAAAGAAAGAAAGATCTCGGAAACAGACTACGGAGCAACAAAGAAATACACAGTAGATGTAGTATAGCATACCAAGTCCAAGGGTAACTGACACCAATCTTCAGAAACAAAAATGTAGATTTAAACACCAAAATAACACTATTGAAAACGATTATTATATCAACGCTGTGCTACCCAATGTCAAACATGGACAACTACAGCACGTCAAAAGTTAACCTGTGACAGGTGAAATGACATAATTACGCAGGATCCTATGAATATCGCAGAGTCTGAGTGAGAAATGAGGACATAAGAACTGGCACCACCCCAATCTTGGAATATATTAAGAGACAACACATCAAATGGTTTGCACACATCAGCAGACTACCATCAGACAGCATATCATAGCAATCTATGCTACACAGATACAGTGAAGGCAGAATTAGAGGACGACCACGAAAACGATGAGCCACCGAAATAAAAGAGACCACCTATTTCACAATATACTCAGCACACACAAGTGCCATCTCCAGAAAACTCTTCTACCCCTAGCGCTGAAAGGCAACAAATGGTTTAGCGAATAGATATATGTAACAAATGGTCATTATCACTTGTGATGGACGAACAACATAGCAAGTTTACCTTAGTCAGTGGTCACATTGTGTATAAATTGAAAACCAGTCATTGGAATCATGGGAAAATCATAACCAATCATGGGAAAAGTCAAATTTTTTCACATTAGATTAATGATTCAGTCATTGGAATCATGGGAAAATCATAACCAATCATGGGAAAAGTCAAATTTCTTCACATTAGATTAATGATTCAGTCATTGGAATCATGGTAAAAGTCAAATTTCTTCACATTAGATTAATGATTCCAGATGAGCTCTGTGTACTGTATAATCGTTGAGGGACATGGGTCATATAGAGAAAGTTGACAACGTTGAATATATCAGTAATTACCTGTATTTGTCTTTTGGGTTATATAATCTGAAATCTCGAGCATACACAGCTGTAATTTGTAAATTGTTGAAGATGCATAGAGTTGATAAAATAAATCAGACAGTATCACACAACAATAAAGGCATAAAATAATGACAGTTAAAAAAAAACCCCAAAAATACTAAAAATAAATAAATACGGTCAAGCTGGTTCAACACACTTTTGAAAATGGAGAGTAATGATAGAAGGAAATGGGGGGAGGCGGTTTGTGGTGATAGTTGCGCGCTAATTAAAGGATTGGCTTAGAAATATGAGCATCCTAGTAACAGTGTTCCTCAATAGAAGGTATATGGACCCTCAGTTAGATTGGACTTGTTATTGTAGGCGGGCACAAAGAGAAAATGGACAATTGAGTATGGGGCACGGGCTCTCTGAGAGTAATCAAGAGTAACTTTCTGAAAGTATATGATAAATATATAATAAGATGATTGATACTGAAACTTTAATAAAACACAGATCCTCGATTGGCTATTGTCTATCCACAGGTGGATTGTGATCCACTCTTGCCGTTAAGCGTAGGGGTGAATGGAGCTCGAGCTTGCGTTCTAAAACCAGATGTGTGGCATTGGTTGTGCTATGACCGTGTTCTTTTCCGTGGTATTCCTCTGGCTTTGTACCCTAATCTCATTTGGTTATATGCTTGTACGGGCAACTTTTCGTGATGAATTCTCATAATGTGGCCAAATCACTTGATCTGTTCTCTCTCTATGTAATCTGTACAAGATATTATACTTATTCTTTCCCTGATATACTCATTTCGTAATCTATCAATCCTGGTGACCCCGGCAGCTTTCCTCAAACATTTCATCTCACATGTCACTATCTTTCTGTAATGTGAAGATGAGAGAGACCAGGTTTGGCACTGGTAACACAGGTCCTATATGAAGACTGAAAACGCATTTTTTTATAGATCCATTGGACTTGGAAATCAAATTTAACTAAAACGTCCGGCACGGGTGCAATAATGTTGAGAACCATTGCTATGCAATACCATCTGGCTCCATTACTCAGACACCACGACATAACCTTGGCAAAAGAACAGCAAATGATTCATGGTGTAGTCATACTAGTTATACAAAAATATGAGCAGTTCGATATGTTAACACTTGCTCTTATAAATGTAAACGTAACTATGACATACAACACTAAAATCTAAAATATCTTCATAACTTTCATTCTTCCATAACATTCTCATCGCAAGTTAAAGAAAATATATGTACTAATTTCAACAAAACTAAAAATCCAGCAGACAAAACTTGGAACTATGTAAAGACGTTGTGCTAATCACTGGTAACAAATCGACGTGTCGAACAAAAGTCTTTTTATTAAGAACTAATTCAGAACAATACAAGTAAGAACGGCACTATTTAAGAAAAACAAATTGGAAGAATCGTGTTTAATAAGGACGCCCACATATTATATACAGGTTATATATATATATGATATACTAATATCATGCTCTTATATCTGATAGCGTCTGAGCTCACACTATCTCTGCCGAGGATTCTTCGAGAATAGATTGCGGGTTTAAAATTGATACTTGGTACATATTCTCAAATCCAGGTTCTTTCATTCTAGAAAGGTGGCTCCGAACATAACCTGTTAGATACATATTATACTCTGTCTTAAACGGGAAATTTACCCTGCTGTAGTCAGCTCAACATCCGGACCAGTCAGAAAGCAATGACAATCTACTAAATACCAATCAATACCAAAGTCAGTACAGAAATACCAACGACAAAGTAATAGAAATTGTGTGAAATTGCTATGCATTGTCTTAATTATTTTCAACACTCATTTATCTGAAACAAGATACCAAACGTAGAGCAATATCATATTCATTTGCTGTGTAGTTCTATCACCAAAGGCAATTCAATCCCAATAAACCTGCATAAAGGACAAATAAAGCTGTCTCTCTCTCTCTCTCTCTCTCTCTCTATGTGTGTGTGTGTTCGTGCGTGTGTCATCAAACTCATAACTTTTCAGGGTCGTAGGGGCATCACTCTGCAAGCATCAACACAAAATTTCGCCATGCCTCTATGTTATCAGTTCTTTTTATTTGAGTACGATAATCGTAATCCTGTTTAGTCTTTAATATTAAAAATCCATGTTTTCATCTTACCTCCTCTTCTTTCTCCATCCTCAACTGTTCCCTCCAAGATAGTTCTGCAGAGAGAATCGTTCTTCATCAAGTGGCCAAATCACACGTATGCGTCGCCTCATCACTGTCATGAGATGCCCCTGTTGAACTGCATTTATAATATATATATATATATATATATATATATATATATATATATATATATATATATATATATATATATATATATATATATATATATATATATATATATATATATATATATATATATATATATATATCAGTGCGAGTACCTTGTTAAATGTAGTCATGTGGATTCACTTTTTATATATAATTTGTATCTACAGCGAAGGAACATGATGGGGAAAACCCAAATAGCTTAACTTCTCAAAGAGGACACTGATAAGTTCACAGGACTGGTATAATTTACGAGGGACTCGGTCAATGTCTGCATGAACTGTTTAAAATGTGGCAACCAGGAGAAAACACCACCTTTGCAAGGAGGATCAGCAATGGCGGTTGAACATCTGAAACATCGACAACTCGCCCTTATCTTAACCGGGTGATCCTGTCAGTAGATGATCTCGGGCTATCGTAACGCTGTCAAGCACACAATGTCATCGGAGCGCATACATATTGAAGGAATGCCAATAGTCTTGTAGAGCACTACATATACTTCTGTCGTGGGAAGATACATGATGGGTCTATTATCCATCAAATAACGACATTTATATACATAGGATAAAACATACAATGCGGATTTTCAGTGGCAAAAAAGCGTCCACATCCACTCCAAAGGATCTCAAGGGTTCTATACTTCAGTAAGTAGCAGAAGTAACTATTGCATTGATAACCACAGCTGATTCTTTAGGTTGAGGGAAGAAGTTTATAAACTCTGGGGTTGACTTATAAAACGTTACTTGAGAAAAATATGCGATTTTAGTCAAAACTTTCAATGGGATTTAATAAATCCTCAATGTTTCTGTATTATATAAATTTATCCATGTCACCTGAAGCGGCCTTGTTTATGCGTTATTTATGTTTATAAGTAGGTCTAATTGGCTCTTGTAGTACTAAATTGATTTACTGCACGTACTAATGTTTACTATTTGTGGGTCTCGAGAAATTTAAATAAATGAGCAGAGTGTGTGTGTGTTGTTGTCTGTGTGTCGATCGACCGATCCATATTCATAGTAGATTGAGAGTCACTGTGTGGTCTCATACAAATTACAATACACAAAACACAATCAACGTTCAAGATACGCACACAACATCAAACAACCAAAATTTTGTTTTCATATCTATTCGTTGTCTTTTGATGTTTTGTGCTTATTTGTTTTGATGTTATTTATCAATCTTATTTGTTATATGTTCTGATGTTTTGTTATAAGTGCCTTTTGAGCGAAACGTTGAATATGTTTTGTGTATTGTAAGTTGTATGTTTTATTATTTTCATATCATAACCCCATAGTTTTAGTGATAGTCCATCGTGTCTAAGTGAAACGTTCTAAAAACCTGTATTTTACGAAAGCATAATTCTTGAAGTACAAACAGATCTAAAAATTCTCATTGAAATTGTATCGACCCTACACATTGGGAAGCGTTGATCTATACATGACCTGTTTCCAATGTATAAGCCATGTGCACATAAAATGTAAACATGACCTATAATTCCCATTTTGATTATTTCCGTGCATTTCGTTGGTAGGCCAGGACTATTTTTGGCATACGATTCCAAGTATATAAATAGTAACCAATGAAAATTACAATAATAATCAAAAACGTTGCGAATGAAGTCCTATTTAATTCTGAACAGAGGTTTTCTAGTGCCGACGGTTTGAAATAATCGCATTGTTTGTAAAGTCTGTACCGAGGCGAAGCCGTTTAGATACAAATATGTCATAGAAAGATGAAATATTAAGTGAAAGACGTACGCACAAATGTAATGTTGCTACAACTTACTCGCATAGAAGGCTCGACTCATTCATCAGATACTACTCAACTAGTTAACCGCTTTTGCTTAATGACCTTCTGCATGAGGGGAACCACTGCGGGAGAAATAAAGATAGGAAGAACTACCAGAAGCGTTGTGCATATATACTATTGTTACACCTTGTACACAGTGCTCATGTATCCAGAAAAAAATGGACTGCAAGTGGTTGTGTTGTGCACCTACAACTTATCCTAATTTGTGGACTCCCGCGAGGTTCTGTTTTATTACTATTTTAGGAAACAATATACATTTGACTCCAAATTGTCTAAGTCGAAGTACACATTAATAAATATTCGCGGCAGATCTGTGGTTACTACATTGCCTTCCTACTCGCCCGATCCAAGTTTAAATTTCCAGTACAATTGTTCAGATTGTCTTGGAAAGTAAAGGCAGTGTCATTCTGACCCTATCTGTCGTAAGCACGCAGATTGTCTTGGAAAGTAAAGGCAGTGTCATTCTGACCCTATCTGTCGTAGGCACGCAGATTGTCTTGGAAAGTAAAGGCAGTGTCATTCTGACCCTAATGTCGTAGGCACGCAGATTGTCTTGGAAAGTAAAGACAGTGTCATTCTGAACCTATCTGTCGTAGGCACGCAGATTGTCTTGGAAAGTAAAGGCAGTGTCTTCTGACCCTATATGTCGTAGGCACGCAGATTGTCTTGGAAAGTAAAGACAGTGTCATTCTGAACCTATCTGTCGTAGGCACGCAGATTGTCTTGGAAAGTAAAGGCAGTGTCATTCTGACCCTAATGTCGTAGGCACGCAGATTGTCTTGGAAAGTAAAGACAGTGTCATTCTGAACCTATCTGTCGTAGGCACGCAGATTGTCTTGGAAAGTAAAGGCAGTGTCTTCTGACCCTATATGTCGTAGGCACGCAGATTGTCTTGGAAAGTAAAGACAGTGTCATTCTGAACCTATCTGTCGTAGGCACGCAGATTGTCTTGGAAAGTAAAGGCAGTGTCATTCTGACCCTAATGTCGTAGGCACGCAGATTGTCTTGGAAAGTAAAGACAGTGTCATTCTGAACCTATCTGTCGTAGGCACGCAGATTGTCTTGGAAAGTAAAGGCAGTGTCTTCTGACCCTATATGTCGTAGGCACGCAGATTGTCTTGGAAAGTAAAGACAGTGTCATTCTGAACCTATCTGTCGTAGGCACGCAGATTGTCTTGGAAAGTAAAGACAGTGTCATTCTGAACCTATCTGTCGTAGGCACGCAGATTGTCTTGGAAAGTAAAGGCAGTGTCATTCTGACCCTATATGTCGTAGGCACGCAGATTGTCTTGGAAAGTAAAGACAGTGTCATTCTGAACCTATCTGTCGTAGGCACGCAGATTGTCTTGGAAAGTAAAGGCAGTGTCTTCTGACCCTATATGTCGTAGGCACGCAGATTGTCTTGGAAAGTAAAGGCAGTGTCTTCTGACCCTATATGTCGTAGGCACGCAGATTGTCTTGGAAAGTAAAGGCAGTGTCTTCTGACCCCATATGTCGTAGGCACGCAGATTGTCTTGGAAAGTAAAGGCAGTGTCTTCTGACCCTATATGTCGTAGGCACGCAGATTGTCTTGGAAAGTAAAGGCAGTGTCATTCTGACCCTATCTGTCGTAGGCACGCAGATTGTCTTGGAAAGTAAAGGCAGTGTCATTCTGACCCTATCTGTCGTAGGCACGCAGATTGTCTTGGAAAGTAAAGGCAGTGTCTTCTGACCCTATATGTCGTAGGCACGCAGATTGTCTTGGAAAGTAAAGGCAGTGTCTTCTGACCCTATCTGTCGTAGGCACGCAGATTGTCTTGGAAAGTAAAGGCAGTGTCTTCTGACCCTATATGTCGTAGGCATGTAGTTGGACCCGAATGTACATGATTGCCCGTATAACATATAAGACCTACAGGCTAATAGGGTATCAAGCCTTCTTAATGACTCGTTTATATATTTCCGTTACATTCATTGCTCACTTTGATTATACTTTGTGTGCCAGCCAACTAAAATCAAGGGTGTACTCAAATGAGTCATTTTAAAAGAAGTATTTCTTCATTAGTCAATATATCTTATAATTACTAGGGTCACGATACAGGCATAACACATTTTTCCTAATGGTCCTTCACGGCGTTGAAATTGTAAAATACTGCTGCTGCTGCTACTACTACTACTACTACTACTGCCGCCACCACCACCACCACTACTACTACTACTACATAATTTACCATAGACTATTATTTCGTTTATAATAATTACATAACGCAATATGATAACATTTTAACGTGATTGTTACATTGATTATTTTACAGCATATGTTTCTTAATTAATTCTGTGTTATTCGAATTCCTTCTTGACGAGTCACTCAGTGCAATACATTCTTGACGTGTTTTCTTCTGACTTTTACTGACCTGCTCTGCCGCATCTGTGTTCGTTCTTGCCTATATATCATTAATTCGAAACGTGGAATGAATTATGGGAATTCAAATCTTTCACGAGTGACTCCCTTTCAAGTGTAGGTGCCAGTTCATTGTTCTGTCAGTCAGAGATAAATCACCAATTTCTGAATGTCCCAAAAGCTTGCAATATAGACAGATGACGGCTGTAGAAAACTTAGAGTATCAACTGAAATAGGCAAATTAAAGTGTTACCAATAGTGAAAAACATAATAATATCATAGCACAAGGAAGGACATTTCTACAATCAAAGTATACAATAGATCAATAAACATAACAATCTACACTAGAACACACATATAGTATGGTCGTCATCATTTCAGCATCAACAGATTCGGTGAAGGATTCGGTTTCCTTCAGGTCATCTGCGGAATCTCTAGTACAAATTGCTGTCAGGGTAGTCCATTTCATGTTTCTCCATCCATTTTCTGTGTAATTTTTATCCGGCATGATATAAGGTGAAGATGTAAGAACGAATGGCGCAGATATCGCAGTTACGTTTTTAAACCATTGCACAATGAGTTTAGTTCTGCGGACTACATCTTTGCAAGCTGCGGGAGTCTGAGAATGAAGATCAAAGAAGAAAGTTCCCCTTTGTGTTAGTTTTTAAAAATAAAAATATGGGGTTTAGTTTTTTTATTTATATTTTAGTAAAAAAAACAAACTGGTGCTCTCTAAAACTAAACAAATCATTTTGGTCTCATACTAAATGAGAAAAGCTCAGATCAGTCCGCCGACAAAAAATATAAAATTACTCGTCTCTTTTCTACATCATTACTGAACTTTTCCGTGCCATCATATTTCAAATATTGTATTCTTCTTCAGTGTTCATTCTCAAACTCCAACTGGATATATCTTGTACCAGGACAATGGTCCAACAATATTTCCAGCAGGATGTAGTCCAAAAAATGATAATGCGTTGTGTCGCCGTTTTATTTGCGCCAATGCACATCCGTCTTCGGCAGGAAATATTGTATTCAGTAGTCGTTATTCTACGTGCTTTTGAGACACAGAAAACCAGACTAATATCATGATGAATGGACATAAGCTTGAGGTGGCGAATGCCTTCAAATACCTCGGATCCAGTATATGCAGTGATGGTAAATGCAAAGCAGAACTAAAAATAAGGCTGGGGATGGCTTTAGCGTCCTTGTCAAGGCTAACTGTGATTTTGAAAAGCAACATCAGTGTAGGAGTGAAAATCAAACTGTATAAGTCGCTGGTGCTTTCTGTTGTGTTGTATGGTTGTGAGAGTTGGACACTCACTGCGGACATGGAGAGAAGATTACAGGCTTTCGAGTACAAATGCTACAGAAGAATTCTACGAATTTCCTATAGGGAAAATAAGACCAATGTGTACGTAAGAAATAAAGTAGAGATGTGTGCAGGTGTCCAGGAGCTATTGCTTTCAATAAAACGACGAAAACTAGCATGGTTCGGACATGTATGCAGGCACGATTGCTTGTCAAAAACAATACTGCAGGGAACTGTCGAGGGTGGAAGAAGCAGAGGAGGAACAAATAAAGACATGGACAGACAACATCAAGGAATGGACAGGGCAAGATATTTCAACACTCATCCGCACCGCTGAGGATAGAATTCACTGGAGGACTGTGTGCTGAAGCATCCAATGTGGTACCCCTACGACCCTGAAGGGTTATGGGTTTATTGATTGATTGATTCTACTTGCTTTTATGTCCTTACTTAGCACAAACGCAGAGCAATGTCCATCTGACAATGCTTCTGCTCGTCTTCTTATTTGTATTCTATCGCATCGTAAGCGCCATGTCTTAAAACTTTCACTTTCTCTGTGCGGGAATGTATTTAGTATTTTCTATGAAGTTCGAAATCCACGGTCTTATACCATTTCACATATTCTATTCATTGCAAGCATGAATTTGTCAATTTATAAAGTACTCGAGCTAATACCTGGCATTGCCTTGGTGAAAATATAAATATATTAGTACAATATTGCAAAACGTGTCATTAGCACAATGTTAACATATGTCTGTTTCATATTTGTATGTGTATATGTTGATGTATAAAATGTTGGTTATACCAGGGTTGCCATATTGTATGTTTTATCGTTCACTTGCACCAAATTTATGGTAAAATTGTTGATTTAGCCATTTTTATGTTTCCGGCCGATTTTGAAAATATATATACTTCACATATTTTCTTATTTAAATTTTTCTAAAGAAAAATATGGTGTGATTTTTTTGAGAATATTAATTGAATGATAAATCTTATCTATCTATAATCTCATAACCCGTCAGTGTCGTAGTGGAACCACATTGGATGTATCAACAGATGACTCCAGCGGTTTCTATATTCATCATTGTGAATGAGCGAGGAAACAAATCGTTTTATCCATTTGTTGATGTTGTCTGTCCATGCTTTTTATTTATTCACCTTCACCTCTTCCACTTTCGACGGTTCCACGCAGTATTATGTTTGACAAGGAATCATGTTGTCACATTTGTCCAACCCAGACAATTTCTTGTTGTTTAACTATGATAAATAATGTATATCAGAACCGTGGATATGTTTTGAGCGCGTAAGGTCCAAATCCACCCAACATCACACACAAATTGGTGGGATAAATTTTTTTTATTTAAAAAAAAAAAAGAAGGAAAATTCGCTTTAGTAAAACGGAAGCTGCGACCCTGCTGTTTATCATATTCATGTGTAAATATAGAAGAGTGCAGTTTTCTCAAGATGTTTAAGTGGAGGTTTTCTTACGATAGTGGGCGACAATACAGCAAACAAAATGCGAATATAAGCTTTCATTGTTCCAAATAGCACACGATTATAAAGCTGATAATAATTCAGCTGTAAACGTCATTCTTGCGTAGTGAAAAGTAAATTGTATAATTTTGCTATGCATAAAACTCCAAAGTACTCTTAATTTCTTCTATGTCTGGAGAAATTTCACTATTGCTTGAAATAACATTAAAATAACTAAAAGGAAGATTGCAGCATCATTCATTTTTATTGTGCAGTGAATGAATGTTGATAATTTGAGAGGCAATGCAAGTTTTTACAAAAGGTAGTGTTCTTGAAAATATAAAACTGCACTGGAACCAAGTGCATTCTGATACTTAAAAAAAGGCTAACAAAGATTTACATATACATTGAAGTAGATAATAAAGACAACCTATTTATTTTACTTAACGAGGACTCGTTTAAAAAAAAAACGTGTAGTGTTTCTATGAGTGTTTTGTTCATGTTTTAAACTCGTGTCTCCATGTTTATTTTAGGATTGATTAATTTAAAGATTCATATTTTAGAGTTAGTTGATGTAAGCGCAGTGTGTGTATGTGTGTACACGGACACTGACACATCCCTCAATGTTTCCGGAACCTGAGAAATGATACTGAGAAAATCTACCACAAGATCTGAATAGCTGGACCCGGATATCCTTCTTTTCACTCAGTTGTTATTTCTTCACAATTTTTATCAACTTCTACAACATACAGACATTGAGTGATCGTTTACAAATCCATGTTTTTTATTATTGTTATAATATATTAAGTGGTCAAATTCAGTCCCATGGAATTTATGGATGCTTATTTCTTTTTCTAAGATATTTTTGCCTATTCTCAGCTGATCATCTCGGCTTTGTCTGAACTTGGATGTCCATGTGCATCTCATGGATATCGTTATTTCTTGAATGTCATTTTGATTTAATTCATTAACTCAAGTTTCTGTTTCTCCTCAGTAATACATTCATTTCAAGATGAAGATGATGTCAATGAGACTGAGAAGGTACACATACAGAGATTGTTAGAAATGGGAGTATCTGGAGGTGAGGGAAGAAAAGTAATTTTTTGTTTGGAAAGTCCCGAAGATCACACAATCAACACCTGACCGGGACTCTGAGTCTACATACACTGGGATGGACTACTGGGACGGAGCACTTATGGGAATGTCCCGCGTGCCGTGAAGCCAGTTTCTAATAAAAAATCAAAAGAATCTGTTTCTCCATTGTTTAAGTCAACCTCTTTTCTCCTGTGCCCCATTTCTTGTGAAAAAAATTTCTTCCCTGCTATCTAAACAAATTATGGAAAATTTCATCAGGCTTATTGTTTTATATATGATTAGATATCATCAAAATATTTACAGATACTTGTCATTACTGTCTCTTCGTTTTTCACTGTGGCCCACATCAGAGTGTTGTTGCCCCCCCCCCTTGTGGGGGGGGGGGATATGACCCACGTTCAGAACTTTTGTTATAAATAATTCGTGGTCTGAGTTCTAGATCGATCTTTATGCAATATCTCGACTGTGTGCCGCTGAAATACAAAGGAGACTTGACACTATGAATGTTGTTATGAACTTCTAAAAGACTGACTAACCCTACTTGTGGAAGATCATTCTGACCGAAAATATTATGCCGAAGCACAGTCTTGTCGAATGGTGCAGGTATCGGAATGAAGTTTTTAGTATCGGCCTAGTGCATTCCGTTCACTGAACTGCATCTTGTTATTTAACCAATAGTAGTATGTTTTATTGTACTTTAAGGTAATAGAGATCAAGCAGATACAATATTTTGGACGCATTGAAACGAATGAAACCTTGTTGAAAACCTTACTGGAAGATAAAGTCCAAGGGAGACGAGGAAGAGGTAGTCATGTGTATATATATATATATATGGGAGAGTAACATCGCACTATGGACAGGTTACAGTCTAGCAGAGTGCACCACCAGAACAAGAGAAATGGGATGTTGGAGATCTGTCGCAGCCAACTTTCGTTGCTGAGACGACACATAATTATGATTCGTATGTAGACGGAGGGAGAAGTAGTATCTTAGGTACTGATCATTGAGATTAGTTTCCCAAAAATAATCAGTGTTTATACACAACACTTCAAATCTATCGCACGCATCAACGTTTATCAATAATTTTATTCATATATTCATATATTCATTTGGACACAATTACGCGCGCGCGCGCACACACACATATATATATACATACATACATACACACACGCAAACACTATAAAAACACACGCTCTCACGTAGATACACATGCGCAAGAATACATAATCTTCTATAAATCACTAGTGCATTACTAGAGCCAAAAATGGAAGCAAATAATAGTATCGCCGTTGTCATGAATGTCTTAGAGGCATTGAAGTGTTACGAATTATGTTGACGAATGTCATGACTAACAGTTAGTTAGTTAGTTAGTCGTCGGATCATCATCACTGCAAACTAGACGCATCCATATGACTAACAGTGTTCAGGAGGGGGAAAAAAAAGAATCACACATATACGTAACACAACCGGTATAAAAACATTCGACGAGTTGTTATACATGGGATAGTAAACTCAACGCAACATGTTAATGGGGTTAGTATACATGGGATAATGACATTGATAAAACAGAATAGAATATGCGAGGCAAAGTTACAATATGATATCAGTATAAGAGTATTGAGGTGAGAGAAATCATTCAAATTAAAAGTAAATGAAACAGCTTCGTTAATTGTCGCTTATGCATCACCTGTTTGCACTCATACTTTCAATATTTAGCGTTCACTGATGAGCCGATCATTTGACAGCATTGCTCAGCTGCGTTTTGTTATCTGCTCACACATTCCATTTTGCTTCAGTGCGCCTGTATACACATTGCAGTCTTATGTTGTGAATTAGGCTTTACTTGAAAAATAGTTATTCCGAGAATGGGTCCAGATTTCGAAGCAGGTAATGCAGGCTCTAAAACAGGTAATACTCACTGCGGACATGGAGAGAAGATTACAGTCTTTCGAGTACAAATGCTACAGATGGATTCTACGAATTTCCTATAGGGAACATTAGACCATGTGTACGTAAGAAATAAAGTAGAGTTGTGTGCAGGTGTTCAGGAGTCATTGCTTTCAATAGTGAAACGACGAAAACTAGCATGGTTCGGACGTGTATGCAGGCACGATTCCTTGTCAAAAACAATACTGCAGGGAACTTTCGAGGGTAGAAGAAGCAGATGAGGGAAAATAAAGATATGGACAGACAACATTAAGGAATGAGCAGGGCAAGATATTTCCACACTCATCCACATCGCTGAGGATAGAATTCGCTGGAGGACTCTGTGTACTGAAGCATCCAATGTGGTACCCCCACGACCCTGAAGGGTTATGGGTTTATAGATAGAATGCAGGCTCTTCCTCTTTTTTCTTATATTGCACAGATAGGGAGGTTGAAGTGACGCAAAGATAAGAGGAGTTTGCGATGTTCAAATCCCCTGCCATAGGAATTCAGAACATGACCTATAGTACTTTGATTTATCCGCAGGTTGGGGGGGAAACCCCCCCCCCCCCCCCCCAGCAATTTTTTTAATGAATAGGTCATCTAGTGAAAAAGAGAAAGTTAGATGCAAGAATGCCGAGTGACAATATTTTTGGTTAAACACTCCCAAACTCTTACCAAATATGTATCTGCGACCCTAGAGTGATATCAATTTCTTTATTGATAGAATTGCTGAAACTAATTTTTTTTGAATAACCGCTACCTTGTTGTTTATTTGGGGCGTTGTTGTCTAGACTAGCGTGTTGAGTTTGGCAATACGTTTCGACGCAAGTTGGAATTTTTATGGAAGTTGAAAGCTATAATTCAGGGCTATTCAACTGGCGACCCGCGAGTCAAATCCGGCCCGCTGAGGCCTAGTAAGTGGCCCGCGGATCATTGCTAAAACAGTGAAATAAAGTTATACAAAAACTAAATGTATAAAATCATTCGATGTGTTTTTTTTAAAATAAATCTAGCCCGTGATGATCCCCAAATCTACATTTTGACCCTCGAGTAAATATAGTTGAACAGCACTGCTATAATTGTTTATGATTATGTTTTGTTCACTTATTTTAAGATGCATGTTTCTCTCCCCACGGACGTTCACGGAGTCGTGTAGCCCTGAAAAAAAAACAAAACTGAATTTCTTAGCTAGTAGGTTTATGTGTTGAGATGCCCTTCAGTGAATGGAATAAATTTACCTTGTCACAATTTCTGTCATGGTCACGTTAGTGTTTCAGTGTTTTTCTCTTCTCAACTTTTTATGTATGAGTTGCCTCCGTTAAAACGAACAAAAAAATGCATCGTTGAGAACTTGGTCTATATTCTTGAATGTGGTGTTTGATGCTGGTGTTTGATACATGATATGGTCGCATAAAATACTGATTGATTTTACTAAATATATTTTCACTTGTTGTGGTTCTACTGAACTTTTTCAGGATGGATAACTTCCCATTTAGTCGTTTGTTGTTTTAATTGATTGTTTTCACGACATTCTAATTTTTCGAACATATGACTCCTCATGCCGATTATGATATTTCAGAAACTGTCATGTGACCCAGTGGTTCTAAACTGTCGGGAGAGGGGGGGGGAGAGGATGCGCAGCAATTTGGGATAGTGCATTAAAAGCATCATTGCTTTTCAGTTAAAACTATAAGTATCCAACAAGCAAGCATAAAAACAAATCTAACTGAATTTGGTGTGGATATTATCACATAAGTTTGCAATGACATATATGAAACACCACATACCTAAAGACCTAACATCATCAATATTCATACCATTACCTAACAAGCACGGGGCTGTGGACTGTACAGAATATAGAACAATAAGTCTAATGAGTCATTTAACTAAAATACTCCTCAAGATAATACATGCAAGAATTAAAGACAAGATAGACACGGAGGTCGGTGAAGAACAATTCGGTTTTAGGAAAAACACAGAAACCAGAGAAGCTGTGCTTAGTATCCGACTAGTGATAGATAAATATATAGAAATCCAAAACAGTATATATATTTGCTTCAAAGACTACAGCAAGGCCTTTGACAGTCCAACATAAAAAAATAATAAAATGTCTCCAAGAAATAGACATAGATGATAAAGACATCAGCTCGATTAAAAATATATACTGGGAACTGACTGCATCAGTAAGGTGTGAAAACAACTACTCACCATACATAGAAATAAGAAGAGGGGTAAGATAAGGCTGCATTTTATCACCAAGCCTATTTATTATCTACATAGAGAATATCTTTAATAATATAGAACAAATGCCAGGACTCAAGATCAATGGGAAAATAATAAACAACCTGTGATTTATAGATGATACTGTTCATTTAGCAGAACGTGAACATGAACTACACCGACTAATATATTTATGTCAATAAATCAAGTAATGAATATGGACTGGATATAAATATCAAAAAAAAAAACCATGATAATTAGCAAGGATACAGAACAAAAGCTAAATATAAACATACATGGAGAGAAACTACAACAAATAAAACATCAATATCTTGGACACATAGTCACAAATGATGGCAGATGTGAAACAGAAGTTAAAAGGAGGATAAGAATGGCCAAAAGTACCTTCAATGACATGAGGAAAGTAGTAACATCTAAACAAATTACAAAGTTGAAAATGATAATTACAAAATGCTACATCTATTCTATATCAATGTATGGATCAGAAACATGGACACTAAATAAACAATTAGAAGACAGAATTGATGCCTTTGAGATGTGGGTATATGGGAGAATAGATAGAACATCATAGAAAGAGAAGAAAACAAATAAAGAGGTGCTAAAACACTCAATATGAAGAAAGAATTACCAAGAGAAATAAAGATCAAGCTAATAAAATATTTTGGACACATTAAAAGACCTTATTGAAGACATTACTTGAAGGTAAAGTCAAAGGGAAACGAGCAAGATGTAGACAGAGATACAAGTGGGAGAGTAACATCACAAGATGGACAGGTTACAGTCCAATAGAGTGCACCACCAAGACAAGAGACACAGTATGTTGGAGATCTGTTGTAGCAACCTTCGTTGTGGAAACGGCACTTGATGATGATGGTAAAGATGTTTACGGCGTATGTCCATATATTACACCAACACGCTTTCATCAATAGATGACTTTCCCCCAACTTAATCTTGTTAAAAAATTACCTTCTCTTTTCCCCCTCCCCATAAAATATATCTCCCACCCCCACACCCCCAATGCGAATAAGGGCCATATGTTTTCCGGATATTTATATTTGTTCCCCCCTTCAAATTCACAATTTAATTGGGATATAAAAACCCTTTTGTTGACGTCAACCGCCTCCATTCCGCTTGTCACCAACTGTCACACTTTTCTAGACTCTCATATTCCCCTAATTGTTGATGCAATTTATGAACGAACCCTTGAAAACATTGCACTTTAAAAAAAAAAGCAAAATTAATAATGATCATTGTTTGAAATATAAATACTTATTATAATCGCAACTTATCTGGCTATGTTCTTATGATAATACTGTACTCACTGAGTGAAACTGTTTTACCTACGTCACGCTGCACGCTCTATTTGATCTGTAGTTACCCGGAACTATGACCTGGTTGAACAAGAAGGATGGGGTTAAATTGTGGTATATAAGTGGGGGTGGACATACACACATAAACACATGGATTTGGGGTCTTTGTTACCTCTAATATTTTATGGTAGTGTGTCCTGATATAACCTAATTGGACTTTGTCCGCTGGTTGAAAGAGCACGCCTATCCAAAAGAGAGACATACTCATTAACTAGCTACCAAGATATTTGTAAAATGTCTAAGGGAGCAGCTCATGGAAAAGTTTGTGAATCACTGCTTTAACCTAATGCTTTAAAGACATATTTGTTTTGGTGAGCACATTTAACGCTCATAATTTTTAGTCCTGTTGATATTGACACGTTATTTATTTGCCCTTGATGTGCAGGCATCTTTCGCTCTTTGTATGTTGTTTGGTTGGTCACTGTCGAATGTATTTCTATGTTATCTATTACATATCTTCAGTCAGCATGAGCATCTTTAGACTAGATAAAGCGTGGATGCTTATGGCTTATCACTTACATACGTGGATGTCCATCTTATAACAGGTGACAGAACGTTTTAAATTTAAGACATAATTTACATTGCTTCTGGGAGTGACATGATTGACATAGTCTGCTGCATCCCGATTGCTGCAGAGATCCTCTTGGGTTAGTTGCCCCTTTCAGTACATGTTCTCGTCATCGTGTACTGTGGGTATACTTGTGGGCCTGGTCAGCTTTAGTATTTCATTCCTCCCATATATATATATATATATATATATATATATATATATATATATATATATATATATATATATATATATATGCATGCGCGTGCGTGCGTGTTTCTCTCTTTGTGTGGTCAAATTCAAGTCAAACAGTAAACACGATTTAGACAATAAGGATAAAAGTTAACAGGCTTATATCAGACATGTACTTCCAGTAAATGTTAATAGATTACCACTACAGTCATTCAAGGTGTATTATGGCTGACGAAATAGAGGAAGACCAAGAGAAAATCTTTGTAGAACAACCATCAAAGAGGGTATAATCATGTAAGACCTACACAAAGCAGCATCACGTCGTTCGTTACGAAGATGATTGATTTCTGTCCTTTGTATCTTTTTCGGTTCTGAAGGAAAATAGATAAGTGAATAGTTGGGAAGAAGACATATATCATATTTATGACATAAAGTCATCATTTTGTGGTTGTAGTGACTATATATATATATACTGTTACATTCAATAGGTTGTCATTACTTTCTGAAACGTATGTATGTATACTATCTGTGACAGAAAATGGAGCTGGCACCTTGGTTGTCCAAGACGTGATCTCTACCTCCTCGACATAGAGCCGTACCCTCAGATAGATATACTGTATGTTAATATTATAGAATACGAATATTATAGAATATAAAATAAAATATGAAATATTGTGGTGGGAGTGGGGTGATGAGACAAAAATGTTTGAGAAACACTGTTGTAAATAACTTGGTACTGTAACAGTGAAGTGAAAACATATGGATAAGAACTACTAACGTATTTGCTCTGCTATCAGTGGCAGAAGTAATGATATTGTTTCACGCTGCAGCAGAGATTACAATAATTATCAACCGAAGCATAAACCGTCATCTCTACCAAGGAATGAGCGGCATAACTACCTAGACATTGCCCCCAGCAAATACATCGACATCTGATCTATGAGTTGCACCAGTTACCAACCAACTGGAAGGACACCAGCGTAAAATGCCACTGCACACAAGAACACAAACACGCACACGATATTAAGTAATGTCTTATTGATTTGCGGTCGGCAAATTTCCACTGTGTTTAACCTGTCCCAACAGATATCACAAGGAAGAAGACCAGGCGAGAGATAATATCACCTAGTTAATCAATACAAACGTAACCGCCAGTTTCTTATCGCGCTTTACTCAAGGACGTTAACAATAACGCCCCAGGTTTGTCAGCGGATGTCATTACGAAATCAGCAAATGGCTAACGAGGTTTTCATAGGTCGGCGATGGTTCAATGGTAAAATAGCAAATAATATCCATTTATATGCCAACACTTTTCAGTTGTTTGCTCAAGCGTGTCATATTCCCAAAATTTTATGGAGCCGTCTTCCAATATCCCCTTGCTATCTCAAGGTCGGCATCTTCAGTACCCTAATCTTTACCTGACGTGTTTGGAGTGAGCTGGATGTGAAATGCATACAAATGAAACCTGATCTGTGAACCTGGTAGGTTTTGGAAGTAAAATAAGATATGATTAGAATTATGTAAGAAGAAACACCGCAGGTGTCACATGAGCCAATAAGATTAGCTAACAATTATATTAATGGCTGTGTATGTAGTCTTTATAAAGGTCTATTGGTCGAAACGTCAACGTTTGTGTTTGTGCTATAATGTGTGTTAATGTGTGTTTTCAGTGATTAGCAAAAATGCATTACTCTGTTCCAAGCTTGTTATATTGATGTCTACCGGGCATATCGTAAGAGGCCATTAATTAGGTTGAATATGAGTTATCACTCGATATCGTAAGAGTCGACGAAGGAGCGAAAGTTTCGTTATCCCACAGTCGGGTTTCGGTGACGAAGCCCGATAAAGACCAATATCTGAGCTGAAGACATTCATTTATATGTAGCATGTCAAGGGCTGTAGATGCAATTTCAGTAAGGTGGGAGGGGAGGAGGTTACCTGTAAAAAAGATTGCGTATTTTCATTTTTGGTGACTTTGTGGGAAAATTGAAAATTGTTATGGAAAGGGGGAGGGGAGGTTTACCCGCTTTTTGGCTAAACTCCTAGTATTTAAAGAAATGTTATATTTCCAAAGTTATGGGGGTTCTTGAGAGAACCCCGCCCCCCATCTACGCGCATGACCATGTCTGAAGATTGCAGGAGCGTCACGACAAGTGTATACGGTTGCTCAACTTGTTACATTATCTTTCAACTCCATTGAGTGCAAGCGTCATCCTGGTCTTGGAAAAAGTTCAGGAAATTATCCATTTCATAAAGAGTGTCAGGGAAAGACCAATCTACAGCTGAAAATAAAACTTCAGTCTTGGATTAAGGAACACGAGGGTTAATCATGCTCCTTCGGGTGCTATCATCATCGTAATCATCATGTCAAAAAATATAATGACAACCATCAGTTAGTTAAGGTGGTTATGACAGCAGTCATTGTCATTTACATCATACATGCTTGCGATTTTGTTATTGTTTACTTCGTGTAATAGCACGTATCTGTAAAGTAACTTATTGTCCAAGTGTGCAGAAGTAATGATCACATAAATAGCGATATGCTTCTCTCTAAATAGAATTGACATGCAGAGATGATAAATATGGACTATTGATCAATTTCTCATTGTCTGCTCGCTTCGGATAATTTAAGATGTATCACATCACCTGTGTGTCAGGTGTAACCGAGCAAGATGGAAATGTGGGGTCTCAGGTGACAGGGGCAGCTGCAAGTATGAACGAAAATATAAACTTAAAGCGTTACCAAAAAGTCTATTTAATCAAAAAGGTGTTCATTCTTTGCTTGGTTATTAGTTGAAAAGGCGTAGTGGATTGACTTCAATGTACTCGGTTTACTCCATATGCACTCCGCCTATTTTAATGAATTACAACGCACATGCCCATAGTATGTAACCTCAGTCCAAGTGATAATCGCTAGCGATCTTTGGGGAAAAAACATTTTAAAAGAAGCAGATTCGAAGCCGAAAACTCTTGAGGAACCCAACACGAGTGACCCAACCTTTGCGCCAGGGATTTTACTAGTTTCCTGAGTATGAATATCTTTTCTATTGACGAAACTTTAATGTACCATTTTTCAATAATACTCGAATAATTGAAGCCTGTATTCTTATATTATCTGTTTTCTTTGTGAGTTTCTCATGGTTGCCATATTTCTGAAAATAAGTTTTCCATCGAGAGAAACGAAACAACCAAAGAATGAGTCAGCGACAGATCTAGACAATACCAGTGGTCTGTGTGGTTTCTGACAGTAACGTTGTCACATAACGAAAGACAGCTTTGTACTTTGGAGCCAACACGCTTCGTTACATACTATAATATCCTCTATCTTGTGTACGCTTTCTATATGTGAAAACATTACACATTCGGCCAGGTTTAGAATCGTCTGTGAATGAAACGCAGCGCACAAAGTTCCCGTCCTACAAGGAAGATGGGCAATCGTTCAAAATGGACGATTTGCCTAAGTGTCAGTGTTTTCCATCCTTTTTTTAAAAAACAATTTACTATATCATCCCCCCGAGTCTTTCTAACACTCAGATCTCTCCCCCCCCCCTCGTAATATGTACATGATTTTTCAATAAGAAAGAAAATTGTACACTTCATTCCTAAATTGCCCATCAGAACAATCAAATCCCCCCCCCCCCAACAATCAAATTGCGCTTCTGTGAGGCGAAGCTATTTAATTGGTAGTCTTATTGGTTGACTATCATTTTTTTAATAATCTAAAAATTTAACATCGACATCTGTGATAGGGGTTATTGAGACAGTCTAGCATTCCTAACTAACGTGAACCAGGTTGAGATTGGGGCTCATCCGTAGCATATGTTGCAATGAGCATACTTCTGAAATTCTGTATAAGATGAGTCAAACAATCTAACAATTATTGAAAATCAATGTTCTATACACTGTAGACATCAATTATTTTTGTTTTATTCCTATAATAAAACACATAACCTCCTCATATATGGCAGATGCTTAATGATCCAGCTCGTAGATTGTAAATATATAGATGCTCTTTGCAGGTCTCTGCGTACCATTCCCATCAATAGGTAGGTGCATTCTATTTCTTAATAGTTGTGCTTGAACAGTGATACCACATCGAAGACGGATGTGTCGGGCCATTGGCGCAAATAAAACTATGACACAACGCATTTCCATTCTCTGGAACACATTCTGCTGGAAATCTAGTAGGACTGTGATCCTGCTGTAAGGGAGATCATTGGTAGTTTGAGAATGAACGCCGAAGCAGAAGAACAATGTTACTATTTATTATATACTATATATAATGATACTTCCATGATACTATTCTTCACACTCTTTCAATTTCTTTATCTATTAGAACATTGGTTTGAACGCACTTTACCGTTTATGTCTGTCTGACATTTTCCTCGGAGCATCATCAGCTGTCCATGTTTGTTTTTCTAAATGAATTATTGAAGGACACAATGTTCTGGAATATGGATATTGATTTTCATGATTTCTCATGTGTTTGCAACTATTTCTTGAGAGTTATATTGTTTCATAATATCTCGCATTAAGTATTCGTATTTGTATAAACGCTAGCGATAACGCGATTTATGATCGAATCACACGTGTATGATTTCTACCAATCGTGATGTCTTCTCCTTTGATAACTATGAATGACTACCAATGCTCTTGATTTTCATAAACCAATGGCATTAGCCCAGTCTTATTGACTACCAATAGTATCATAACACAATGTATTGAATTCTACAGCCCGTGTACCAATTCATAAACATTCTTCCAAAAATGATTTTCCTCGGAAACTACCTGTTCACAATTTAGGAATGAAGTGTACAATTTTCTTTCTTATTGAAAACACTTATAGCATATGTGTTTTGCATGCAACTTTCGAATATCAATGATAATAAAATATTGCTATTATTTAGCCATAGATGCTGTGAAACTTCCACATCGGTCAATTCTTTGATGTTTTAGGACCCATTGCAAATAAATGTAGTAAAAATTTAGATTTTACAGTACGCAGGTTATTTTCTAGTTACATTGTACTCATATTCATATCTCTATGTCTCCACACGTCAAGTAATTGTATGCGTTTGCATTTAAGTACAATCGTAAAAGTGGCTCCAATACGCGACAGTTAGTCTTGCCCATCGACCACCATTAGACCCCAGGGTATCTTTACTGCACTAACAAATTGTATGATTATAGACAGATTTAGATAAGGAGATGCATGTGTTGCCACTGTATGTGCACTTAATGGTTTGTACAACATACGCTTATTTATCTCTGGATATTATTCCTTGTCAATACAATTTAGTCATCATTCTGAAACTGATGATTCTAAGCGTTTGATAATTGCTAATGGCGAAAAGATGTTCTATTCATATTACGCGCCAATTGTGTTCGATTCTAAGAGCTGGGTATTTCAATATATATGACCCCATCTTAGATTCCCTGCAGAAATTCTGGTATAGTAAAACAGTAACCTTCTGGACAGTTATAATTGTAAATCCAGGAAAAGTATAATGAAGATTTGCTAATCACTCAAGATACACATAATAACACACACATCGACTTTTCGACCTAAAGGTCTTTATCAAGACAAATATTGAAACTGAATTTAAACATACAACAGAAAACGGACATTTATAATTCTTTTTATTGTAAGTCTATTGACTAATTCATGGGAAAGTAAGTCCTTTTAATGACTCATTTGAACATTCCTGTGATTTTTATATTGGTTACTATGATATGATAGCCAGGACCACTCATACAGGTCGGTGCGCTAACCACAACGCGACTGTTGTTTAGGTAAGGACGTATTACAGATTCGTGGCATCTTGGTTTGAACAAAATAACACACACACACGCACGCACGTACACACACACACACAACACACAGACACAGATATATATATATATATATTATATAACACATATAACAAATATTTAACATCCGAACACTAATCGAAAAACATATTCAGCACCAACGTGATCTATACCACAACTTCATTGACTTTACAAAGGTCTTTGATCGTGTTTGGCATGATGGTCTGTGGCACATACTGAGGAAATTTAATTTTGACACCACAATTATAGACATTATTGAAGCTCTGTACGAAAATTCAAATAGTGCTGTCTTGTCACACAATACAATTGGAGACTTCTTCACAACAACTGTGGGAGTTCGACAGGGATGCATAATGTCCCCAGTATTTTTTAACATATACTTAGAGGACATCATACAAGAGACATTACATGACTACAACACGTCTATATCGATCGGAGGTCGCCCTATTTGCAACTTGCGTTTCGCTGATATTGATCTTATAGCTGGGTCAGAACAATCATTGCAAGAATTAACATCAAAGTTAGAAAAAGTTACCAGCAAGTACGGAATGGAAATCAATTCAGATAAAAGCAAAATCTTGGTAAACAGCAGAGACACAGAAAACCAGACTAATATCATGATGAATGGACACAAGCTTGAAGATACCTCGGATCCAGTATATGCAGAGATGGTAAATGCAAAGCAGAACTAAAAATAAGGCTGGAGATGGCGTTAGCGTCCTTGTCAAGGCTAACTGTGATTTGGAAAAGCAACATCAGTGTTGGAGTGAAAATCAAACTGTATAGGTCGCTGGTGCTTTCTGTTGTGTTGTATGGTTGTGAGAGTTGTACACTCACTGCGGACATGGAGAGAAGATTACAGGCGTTCGAGTATAAATGCTACATAAGAATTCTACGAATTTCCTATAGGGAACATAAGACCAATGTGTACGTAAGAAATAAAGTAGAGATGTGTGCAGGTGTCCAGGAGCCATTGCTTTCAATAGTGAAACGACGAAAACTAACATGATTCGGACATGTATGCAGGCACGATTCCTTGTCAAAAACAATACTGCATGGAACTGTCGAGGGTGGAAGAAGCAGAGGAGGACAGACAACATCAAGGAATGGACAGGGCTAGATATTTCCACACTCATCCACATCGCTGAGGATAGAATTCGCTGGAGGACTCTGTGTGCTGATGCATCCAATGTGGTACCCCTACGACCCTGAAGGGTTATGGGTTTATTGATTGAATCATTAACATGACTTGCTTTCCCGTTAATTAGTCAATAGGTATCTTACTGTCGACAGTGGCGTATAATCAATCACATACCCCCCTCCCCCCACAAGGGTCGTAGAGGTGACATTTTTAGAAACACCAATACAAAAATCACTTCCATGCCTCTGTTCTAAATTCCTTCGTTTTTGAGTGTGGAGAAACTGAATTATGCAATCTATATTATAGATCCACACTTTCCGGTGTCCCCAGTTTCGTCTTCTGCCCTCAATTGTCCCCTGTAGGACAGTTTTGGAAAGAAAATTATACTTCATCGTATGCTAGTTTGCGACGTTTCGCCATTGCCAGTAGAAACTTTGTTGTTCTAACAAGATAATTCTCTCTCTCTCTCTCTCTCTCTCTCTCTCTCTCTCTCTCTCTCTCTCTCTCTCTCTCTCTCTCTCTCTCATACACATTGGTTTTATGTTATGCATAATTTATATACAAAATTCGTCTGTAAAATTTGTGTAAAAAAACTTGTATTCTTCTCTCGATTTGTGCTGTAATTGTCTCACATTCGTATACAAGAATAGGTATTGTTTTCATACTTGCAGTCTATTTCAAGGTTTCCGATTCCCAAACATGAGTCACATCTTTCATTGAATATATCTCACTGATGGCTTCCAGTATATACACTGTCTCCATTGCTTGCAAAAATCCCACGATATATATGCATGGCTAATTTTGTTTATATGTATCAGACTCGGTTACTGCAAAAAAAGTTAATTGTTTAATCTCGGCAAGGATCGCATTTTTGTGATCTCACTGACGTAGCCGTTAAGCTGTTCGTAAAATGTCGTGGGATTGAATCCCGATCCCCGCCGAAGACGGATGTATCGGGCCATTGGCGCAAATAAAACGGCGAGATAACGCATTTCCATTCTCTGGATTATATCCTGCTTGAAATCTAGTAGGATCATTGTCCTGCTATAAGCGAGATCCAGCGGGAGTTTGAGAATGAACGCTGAAGAAGAAGGATCCCTATCGTACCGTCCTGTTTATAAAATGATTTGGTTCCGAAATCCCTGTGGTGGACTATCACTTGCAGCTACGGAGTTACTTGCTTGAATGGCACCCTCGACAGGAGCGCATATGGTGTAACGCGAGTACAGTGAACTCATCTACGACTTGTGAACCTTTCTTGTCTTTCGTGTCGTCATAAATGAATTATCGACCGATACATTTACACACAGTATACATATGCACCACAGATACACATAACAAGCAGCTCACAGTTGTTTGCTATATCGATGTAAACACAGCTGACTATGAGAAGTTCTTGCTGTAAATCATGTGTTCCCCTGTATTTTCAATCGGTATGCTACGTGTAATTTTCTCCTCTTTCTATTTGCATCTCATAAATATAATTTACAGCAGCCATTCCGTCGTAACGTCTGTTGTATTCTAATTATATGCCTTTTGTCTGGTATATTTTTTATTTCTTTACGTCTGCTTTGTTTTCACATTACCATCTTTTTCTTATTCGTTTCACCGTCCAATATTGACTATGCAAATACGCGCACGCACGCACGCACACACACACACACACACACACGCACATCTATTGTTATCAATTCTGTCTGCTGTATATTCTGTGGACGTGTTGATTAATCAGGTATGTGTATTTCATCTACCAATCTTAAGTACTATTGTTCTACGTTCCTTAAAATCATTTAAACTAGCAGGATCTAGTCTGAACCGAATGCACTGTGTCATGGGAAGAATAGCAACACTGTTTACCTTCCACGCATGTCGTAAAAGGCGACTGAGGAGGTTATGGGATGGAGTTGACTGTCCCATCCCATATAGGGTCAGTGACACAAAGCCATGCTGAAGTCGGATGTGTCAGGTCGAAAGGCGCAGATATCGCAGCAATGCTGTTAACCATGACACACAACGCATTCCGTTCTCCGGACTACATCCTGCTATCCTACAATCTGCAGAAGTTTGAGAACGAACGCAAAAGAAGAAGAAGCTGCTGCAATATATGTACCTGTCAGCCTGTCACATCCGACTTCAGCATAACATCCGGAACATAACGGACCGTCTATGGGATGGGATAGCCAACTTCACCCACAAGATTCCCCTAATCATCTGTTACGACACGTATCGAAGGTAACCAGTGTGTAAAAAGTTACAGGATACAAAAACAAACACGGAAAAATAAAAAACAATTATTAAAAAAAACTACGATATTAATCCTCTCTATGCGTTATTATGTAGTTGCCGGGCCGAAATGACAGCAAATAATAGCCACACTGTAACCTTCCCTAAGCGCCGACTAAGGAGGTTTTTGAGAATGGAAGTGGTTGTCCCGTCTCACAAATGGCCAAAGTGTCTCATAACACGTGCTAAAATTGGATGTGTCAGGTCGAAACGTGCAAAATATCACAGCAAGGCATTACACCCAGGTATATCGCATTCCACTCTCTGGGCTGGATCCGGTTAATCTGCAGGGGTTTACTGTAGAAGTATAAAGAGTAGTTCAGATCTCAATTGAATAACTAATTGGAAATAGCATAATGAAAATAACTGAATGGATAAGTTCTGCCATATCTATAATAGAGTGGTTAGCTGTTCCCACCTCACGAACCCAACTTATGTTCCTTCTTAGCAAACGAAGATGTGCACGTCTTTGAGATAGTCAATTAGGCTTGGTGGTTTGGAGTCATCAGACGTCTTATAATTAAATCGGAGTTCTGAAAACTCAGGTACGGTGTGGACAGGAATGAAGACAGTTTTGAGCTAATAGAAAGCAGTCTGACTTCATTTCCGTTTTTATGTCTTTCGAATTGATTGCAGTGTTATCATCTTTTTAAACAAATTTTAATTCGTGTATAGATCTGGTTATGGCAGACTGGGTGGTAAAGAACTATATTTTCACAAGAGCTGGGGTAAATGCTGCATTGCTTGAGAGATATCTTCAAGTAGTCATTGAAGTATATTTTTTGGCTTCACCTGAATACTTAGGTGATTCACTTACATAGCTCACTACGTCTCTTTAGAAAACGCTCCTCTGTCGTGACCGAAACACCAAAGTTAAGATCTGATGAATATCCACATATACTTTCTTTATTGGACTTTTGGAGAAGGTTTTTTTTCTGTCATGATTGTAGTCCTGTCATCGCTCACCAAGGAACGTTCTCGGGCACAAAATGTGCAGTGTTCTTCTTCAACGTTCATTTTCAAACTCCAGATTTGCAGGATGTAATCCAGAAAACAGAATACATTGTGTCATGCTTTACAGCTTAGTGGCGAGAACTACATCTTTCGGCTAGATACATCAGACTTAAACAAGAATTTTGGGACACTTTGACCAGCTATGAAATAGACAATCATCACCACCACATAACATCTTTAGCCGCCTCGTACAACATGCATTTTGGGTAACAGTGCCGCTATTATTTGTTCCAAGTTCCAATTTCCACCGTAACACACGGATTTACAGAGTGTTACGCTACCATGCATGCCTAGCAAAGACAGTCAAATTCAGCTACATATAGATTGTGGAAGAACGACTGCACTGTAGACCTTCAAGTTTGTGTTTTCATACTCAGACATCGACACCAACGTACACATGCGGCGCTGTGATCAGTCTCAATGAAGACATGAATAATGGAATTCTTGGAGCTGTTGTGAATTAACAAACAAAAAAAAAACGTTTTTCCTAGCGAAATTATTTTTTTCCTATGACTTTATTACCACCCACCATAACTAGTTGTGATTTTTTGTACCTGTCTTTCTTCCTAGTCGAAATTGTGACTTTTTTCCGTAACATTTTTACTTGTGTGATTTATTATCGTTTACCTATAAAACAGGACTTGATAATGACTTCAGAAAACTATTAGTGGAACTCCGTATAGCACATGCTTTTATAACTAATTCCCCCGCACAACAACGCTTTTCAAAATCCCCAATTATGTTTAGTATTTAATTGTTTGTACTCTATATAGCGAATTTCTGTTATTACATATTTGTAGTAATTTCCATATTTGTAGTAATGTAGAGGTGTTGAAAGAGTCAACTGCGAATCGGACCTTAATCAACTATATAAGAAAAAGGCAATCTTCTTTTTTTTATCCACTTCATGACACAGGCAGGTTTAGAGAACATAGTCACAACAGGCAAAATTGAAGGCAACAGAGACAGAGGGCGACAACGTGAGAAAATATTAGACAGTTTGACAACCTGGCACGGCAAAGAAACAGCAACGACTTTGATTCATAATACTGTGGACAGAGAGCTGTGGAGAGCCATGACCGCCTACGCCAGCCGGCATGGCACATGATGATGATGATGAGTAATTTTTAAAACTTCATTACCCTGTTCCTAGCTGTGTTTGTTGGATTTCAGCTTTGCTTCATTAAGTACATGTTATAACCTGATTTGACTTTTAGTTTGATAAAGAAAATCCTGACAATTTTTTTAGAGCTGTTTCCGAGAATTGACAAATTCATTAGAGTAGACTTTTATTGTGTCCATTGACAAATTCATTAGAGTAGACTTTTATTGTGTCCATTGACAAATATAAGACCTTCTGATTCATCTACACGATACAGACATTGATATGGAATCGTAGAAACAGGATGCAATGAACCGTGTTGCGTGGAAGGGAAAGATTAGAATTGGTATATATGAACCGTGTTGCGTGGAAGGGAAAGATTAGAATTGGTATATATGAACCGTGTTGCGTGGAAGGGAAAGATTAGAATTGGTATATATGAACCGTGTTGCGTGGAAGGGAAAGATTAGAATTGGTATATATGAACCGTGTTGCGTGGAAGGGAAAGATTAGAATTGGTATATATGAACCGTGTTGCGTGGAAGGGAAAGATTAGAATTGGTATATATGAACCGTGTTGCGTGGAAGGGAAAGATTAGAATTGGTATATATGAACCGTGTTGCGTGGAGGGGAACGATTAGAATTGGTATAGAATTGGATGAACCGTGTTGCGTGGAGGGGAAAGATTTGAATCGGTATATGATTGGTATATATGAACCGTGTTCCGCGGAGGTGACAGATTAGAATTGGTATAGAATTGGTATATATGAACCGTGTTGCGTGGAGGGGAAAGATAATAATTGGTATAGTATTGGTATATATGAACTGTGTTGCGTGGAGGGGAACGATTAGAATTGGTATAAAGACACATGAGAAAGTGATATCAGTTAGTTCAAGAGCTGCACCTCTAAGAAGACACAACAGCACACGATGGTACATGTTGCCCCTAGTTCCTTGTATATTGCGGAAGAGTGTCTTAGATTGGTATGTGAGTCACATTCATCATCGCTATGGGCCGTTGATTATATGTGGCCATATGACCCAGCGTAAAACTATTGTATAGTAATGCTCTGTCTTTTATAACCATGTGAGGTTAGCACAATATTGTCGGTGCCCTGTTCAAACAAATGATATTTGTCAACTTATATCCTTCTTTCGTTGTACTATTGTGTTAACACTGTAAGGCTATTATGCCATTTCTCATAGTCTCCGATGCATTTTAAATAATATAAGCCTTCATAATTCGCCGTAGTCGTGTGTCTTGGAAGTTGGTAGTACATGAAACTGATACACAACACACATCCGTTATCTGGACTACATCCTGTTGGAAATCTATTATGATCATTTTTCTGCTACAAGAGAAATCCATCGGGAGTTTAAAAACGAACACTAATAATGTATACACCATAGTTTTTATTTTCTTATGTTGGTTGTCTGTTTTGTATCATCTGCACTCTTGTAATATTCTTCCATAATTATGTTATACTTACAAGTATTTGTATCACATATGTCTTATTACCGATTCCAGAAAAGAAGCGGAAGCCTTTGTTTGCTTGTCTTCCTTTGTGTGGGCGCGACAGAAAACAACAGAAATCTAAGCAAATACACAATGTATGAAAATAGAAACAAAACAAAAATTATAAATCCATTTGGAAAAGTCCTGAGACCCAAACACACCAGACACATTTGGTGGAAATATGAATTATCGACTAACTGTGTCCAGTCTGCGTCATTTCCAGATTCCGGCGTAAGGAAATATGTGTAAAAACAAAACAATAGAAAAACAAAATCAGATAACGTGACGTGTCTTCTGGTGTAAGACCCTGCTTGTTTCGCTTTAAAACAGATAATAATTAGCTACGTTATAGAATAGCTTTGCCGTTGTTGATACAAATTGTACAAACACTGATAGTTGTTCTTTTTCCTGTTGTGATTTATCCTGCCATAAACCATAGACATGTGTTTTATTTCGGTTTTGTACAGTCTATGATGTCATAGTGGCACATGCAGTATACTAAACTTTACTAGTTCCTTTGGGGAGACTTTCAATGTATCTGCAAATCAATTTTTCAAACATTTTATTATTTTGATTCCACAAAGATTATAGTGTAGCTCGTTCGGTTGATTACGCTACTTCAAATGATTGCAACACTGTGTGCCCCGAAACAATGTTTAGACCAGTTTTTAGACCAACACGTTCATCATCGGGCTGCACTATTTATTTACAAAGTCAAAGGACTTTGTGAACGCACAACCCACAAGGGGCATTTTGTTTGTTCAGACGGGCAATTCGAATAAAACTTGAATATTAGGGAATAGTTCAATTTTTTATTATAAAAAGATATATGTTAAATAGGAGAGACCATCATAATTTTAGAAAGACGTAGGTGGGACATGGTAAAAAAAAAGGTTGGGAAACACTGCTTTAGACTAAGCACAGGACACTTCATAGTTACCGTGAATGCATATAACCAAATGGGATCAGGATACAAAGCCATTCGAAGACCTCAGAAAAGATGGATATAAATCGTCAGGGGCATCTTGAATAAATACGGTTACAGCATAGCCGAGGCAACACATCTGGTCTTGGAACACAAGCTCGAGCTCCAATCACCCCCTACGCGTAACTACAAGCGTGGATAACATACCACCTGGGGAAAGACAGACTGCTGCCTCAGAGCACACATGTACATATCTGCCACATAATTCATATTTTATATATGGAACGGGCTGCAAGGGTCATGACAACAAAGAATGCTATTCAAACCTGCCTAAGTGTATCTGTAGACCCGACGTTAACTCTCACCGCAAGGAATCACACAAGAAAACAAACACTGAAACACAGATGACCTTCAGTGGCACCAAATTTTATCCAAGAAATTAATTTTGAATTCTGAGGTCGAATGTCATGAAACGCAGATGAAGACATTGACTTATATTTCAGACTAGTAATCGTTTCTCTGATCTTTATAGGAACAATATATTTTAATAATATTTCAAGGAACATGTTGTAAAATGTAATTAATCGAGTATTATTATAAACAATCATTACAACCACAAGATAGATACTGGTTAATCGATACCTCTCGAATATAATATACAACGAATAAACTTAAATTATGTAGCGGATTGACTTAATTGTACTCCGTTTTCAGATGTGTAATCTTTCTCTCTAAGCAAGCTGTCCACCGAAAATGTTGCTCCGAGCACTAACTATGATGCTTAGGAACAATCAAAATTGTACTTGTGAAAGATTGCCCAGTACAGGATTAAGAACCCGGGACTTTGTGAACACATGTAAATCGTTGTACTTACGTAAATCACAGGTTTATGTAATCGCTTCACTCAGATGAGACAGACTATAACTAAAACTAGTGGATAAATGATGTGCACACAAGAAAACATACAAATTACAATACAATATAAAAAATACTGTTAACATCCGTTTTTGTCACCTCTCTTCCCTGTCAACGCCTGTAACAATTTTTAGACACCCCTCTCCCACACCTATTTCATTGACGTAATTTATGAATAGCCCCATTGATGGGGACGCTTTCAAGAACAGTTGGAAGTCTGAGATGACTGTTTCACTCAGTGTGGCAGTATGATTCAATGCCACGATATGGACAGTTTCCTACTTTGGATGGAATTTCGTCATGACTGTTGTGCAATCTCGAGACATGATGCAGATAAAAAGATTGATTTCAAACATCGCAGGCATGATTAGTCAGCTGGCTTTATCAAACTAGTGATAATTGAATATTGGAAGCTAACTAAAACTCAACCTGCATAGCGGTACCTTACTACATGCATAAAAGGTGACATGGCTTTATCAAACTGGGGATCATGCGACATTAGAAACTAACTCAAATTGAGCATGCGTAGCCGTCTCTTACTGCATACATAATCGGTGACAGTTTCACTATTATGTGATCCGCTTTCAAGCCAGGAAGCACACGAGCAAACACTATTTGTTTTGCGAAAGATACAATCTCATCTTCATAGGAGCTACTACATTCTGTATTCAGATAAATAGTGCAGTAGTTAATATAAATATATTTTGTCGGTGTAGCTATATCTCATTGCATTCACCTGTCTGAAACATACATACACATAGTTCTGTAAGCACATGATAAGGACAAGAACGATGTCCGAAGTGTAGATACGACTGAGCTGTGAGGGTAGTGGTTTACCTATAACAAGAAAAAAATTTATTAAAATCACATCACTCAGGAGGGTTGGCATTTTGTATGTGTGTGTGAGGAAAACCGTAACTTTTTCCCAGTGTGAAAAGTTGTGTTCTGCTTTAATTATTTTGGGGGGGGGGGGGGGGGGTCTGAGAGATTTCAACACTACATGCGTAACCCAAGATAATTGGCTCTTTTGGCTGTCGGAATCTGAAAACAGCGTTCTAAAATGACTAATTTTTCTTTTCTAATGAAATTAATTTGCTATGGACAAATAGTATTATTATAATGACCGATGAAAATCATGGGAAAAGCCAGTTAAATAATTCTAGAAGGCCGTTTTCCAATAGTCAATAGGACTTCTATAGCTCACTGTCGATCTTGATCACACATTTGAATTGGAGAATTAGTTATGTCTGGCCGTTCTAGTTTATGTATACAGTTATTAACGTAATGTACTTGTAACGTACCGTTCTATTTCTCTAAACCACCCAATGAAATGTGTGATCAAGCGTGACAGTATGCCATAGGCCTATTGATGAATTGGAAAACAACCAAACAACCTTCTAGAATTTTTCATTTGACTTTTCCCATGATTTTAATTGGTCATTATAATTATACTTTTTGTCGACAGCAAATGAATTAACTAGGAAAGTAAAATGAGTCATTTTGGAAGACTGTTTTCCAACAGCCAAGAGATCATCTATTGCCTATGGTCTCGGGCTATGCCTGTAATGTTGAAAACACAGACACTCTCCCGACCCCACCCATTACAGGGGGACACCACTGTTAATACTTGGAAAATGATAAATTGGAAGGTAAGTCACAACCCTCTTAACGGTTTCCCCAGAAAAAAACAATCACAACTCACAGAGCGATGTGGTTGATTTAAAAAAAAATGTTATAGGTTTAATTAATTCGCCAAAGTTAAAATGCTATAGAAAGTACTAAGAATATCATGTTCAAAAAAGACAAAAACAGACGCAGTAAAGACATGAACATAGAGGACTGATTACTGAAACCACCGAAGACGGATGTGTCGGGCCATTGGCGCAAATAAAACAGCGACACAACGCACTTCCATTTTCTGGACTACATCCTGCTGGAAATCTAGTTGCACCATTGCCCTGCTAAAAGAGAGTCCAGTGGGAGTTTGAGAATGAACGCCGAACAAGAAGAAAAATCCTGAAAACTATCACAATACGCAGATAACATATTTCCGACATATAAAAAGACAATGATTTAGATAGATTTATCATGGATTGAAATGTTCTAGGAAGAATAACAAGAGACAATCTAAAACTGTGATGAATATGACATTGGAAGAGGCTGGACATTTTGCGAAAAACCGAAAGGCTTACAGAGTTGTAATACGGACAACGCCTACAGAGTTGTAGTACGGACAACCATCTGCACGGGACAAGTCACAGATTTGGAGGTTATAGAGATTGTCTGGATCTTTTGTGCAAGTTTTTGATATCCCTTAACACACTTTGTTGTAACTATTTTTCTTATTCTCCAAGTCAAAGTCAGACGCTGATGTGGATTTCATCAAAGAACTGTACTGTACACACAAGCCTGAGACAGGGCTGTTGAGCCTGTCCGTCGGAACTTTTTCAGATAGCCAGTTTTATTCTTGGGCCTTGGTACAGTGGACAGTTCTGTAAAATATGTTCTGTTTTCTGCAATTGTCCACGGCGGCACATATAGTTGTCGCGAATTCCAAATCTTATATACGTGTGTTAAATCTTTTGTGGCTTATTCTCACAAGAATCCGACTTCTTCTTCTTCTTTCACAATAGTGTACAAGGTAACACATTCCCAATATCATGATGTCTTTAGTGTGTATTTTATATGGAACACGATATGACGTTAAAGATGTAGAAATATTGAAACACTTTCTCTGTTAGGGGTCAGGACAATTAATGTAAAAGAATGCTAACGAATAAGAAGAAAGTATTTCGTATTATCAATCTTGTAATTGTGTGTGTTGTGTGTGTGTGTTTGTGTGTGTGAAGATTGAGAATTTGAGTAGTAGGACTGTGGTAAATTATGTAATAACTTGTTCAGTTAAGAGCGAGCACACAGTGCCTTCACAATAAACATATGAAACATGATCACCATTAACTGGAGTCTTGCTAGCAGATTTTTAGTTATGTAATATTCTTTTATAAAAATGCGTTCTTTTTAAAAATTTGTTATTCGACATGCTTTACATTGAAGGCTTTACATACAGTTTTGCTGTTCGGTAGATGTTCGGTAGATTTAAGATACTGTGTGACTAATGTTCGATTGAGAGCAGTAGTATTTGTTTTGTCAGTTATACAACGTTATGTGGTAGCGTGGCTATTATTCAGAATTGTTTAGTATTTTGTTAAGGAGTTTAGTAGTTTTGCAGTATTTAGCCTACACGTTGATAATCTCTAGCATTAGAATGACTGCATGATACAGTAGCTGCGGCACTAAAATTAATATCTATGGGTGGCTGAGATATCAGCGAGTGGAGTAAGTTGCGTCTAATCAGCGGATTCGTGGTGGATTTAATGTCCTGGACATGCGGGAGTTTGGCTCAATGAATGAGCAAAGTGCAGATACTAGAATTAATTATAGACAAGAGGGACATTCAAAAATATTTATTTTTTTCAAAATAATGATAAAAGACTGGAAGAAGATACAATATGGTAAATGTACGAGCTGTTCATAAACTACGTCAACAATTAGGGGGAGGTTAGGTGAGGGTGCCTGGTTGACAAAGAGGATTGAGTGAAAACAGTTGATGCCAGCAGTCATATGTATATAACCAGCTTGGTCCTTGGGACATATTTTTCTGTCCCATCCCATCCCATGGAAATCTATGCCTGTCCCATCCCATCCCATGGGATTACTATTATAGTATTAATATGGAATACATTTAAAATAAAATTATGAAATTTATGAATTTATGAAAGTTTAGGTTTAGTGTCTACTAAATAGGACTACATATACAAAGAGAAATGCAAAACGACAAAATTTATTAACTTTATGACAATTCAGTATCATTCTGACACTCTCATTTTATTAGACCATTTCTGTCACTCTGCTCATTCAGCACATTATCAATTTCCCGCTGATCGACTGCTTCTACTAATTCAGTTAATTCGGGTAATCCGTGAACCATTTCCACAATGTTCATCTTACATGCAAATCTGATGTACACAGAGTTTATAACGAGAGCTGGTAACATCCGTTTTCGTAACTTACTCAACAACAATCCGGCCGCACTAAATAAACGCTCTACTGCTGCCGATGACGCTGGTATGGCCAAAACAATTTTCGCACTTGCTTTTAACAGTGGAAACCTATGTTCATTTTCCAATAATTTAATGGTTGTGAAGTTGATCGCCGTAATTTTAGTGTTACCGCTCGTCAAATTGAGAAAAACCTAGACATGCCTTTAAATACATGGGAAATACAAATATGTGCTATCCCATCCCATCCCATGGGACGTTTCCCATGAGAATAACATTCCCATGGACAAGCCTGTATATAACACTTATTATAAAACATTATTTGAATTTAGAAAAAAAAGTTAAATCTGTCTGCATACAATTTAAATTTGTGAGATGAATTGAACATTTTTTTGGGGTATATAATTAATCACGTTGAGGTGGGGGTGAGATTCCGCATTTACTCCGGGCGACATGAGTAGACCGAGGGGTTTCAGGGAATAGCTAGATGGAGTGTTGTGTAACAAGTGTGTTATTGAAATCGCCAACATGCATAAATTGTGATTTTTTAATATACAGATGGAGAATCTGTGGGTTACCCAGTGTGTCAACAAAAATTTGAAGACTAAACTGAAAAAAAAAAACCACACAAAAACCAACAAACTGTTAAATGTCTCCTAGTGACAGCAACATTATTTGTGTGTACGAGTATAAGGATTACAAATACATTCCACAACTGTTATTTATTGGTAGACAATTGATCAAAGCTGTGATTCTTCGTAGTTCATTCTTAAACTTCTGACCATTAACAGAATGTACTCCAGAGAATAGAATGCGCCGTGTCATGGTTCACAGCTTAACTGCGATATCTGCGCCCTTTGGCTTGACGCATCCGACTTCAGCATGACCTATGAATTATTATGATCATACTTTGGATTGGACAGTCAACCTCACCACAGAACATCCTTAGTCGCCTCTTACGAATTGCGTGGAAGGTAAATAGTATTGCTATTATTTGTTCCCCCTTTCCGACTCCGGCAACACACAAAGGATTAAAGCAATGATTCTCAAAATGTTCTCAGTGAGTATCAAATAACAAAAGAGTTGTATTCTAAATTTTAGAAACCCACAGTTATTTATATTTCTAATACGCCCCTGGAAAAAAAGCCCCTTTCTTGTTAGATATTTTCTGCGTATATGTTCTTAAAAAAACAGGAATACAAGGACTACGAAGGAAAAATTGGATATTTGAAGGACCACTGATCAGTCTCGAGAGGAGAAAACCAAGACAGTAAGTATGTATGAAATATATTTAATGAAATATGCAATAATGTGCCCTGAAGAAAGTGTTTTTTCAAAAAAAAAAAAAAAAAAAAAAAACAAGCAGTTTAAAAAAAACAAAAAAACAAGCAGTTTAAAAAAAAACAAAAAAACAAGCAGTTTTTTTTAGGTCCACGGGAAATGAGTACGGAAGAGCATTTGTCGAAAAAATGACATGGTAAAAGTTGATTAAGAACCACTGTGTTTTATGACAGTGAATATCAGTCATTATCATTTAAAACTGGAGTTACATTTCAGCTGGCAGCGTACAACTTCGTTTAGTAGACGGACAAGCATATATTGGTGAAACCGAGTGCAATGAGGTCAACCATGTACATTGAACTATTTTTAGCAAACATAAACAACGTTCCTCCGTATAACTGTATGTGTGTGATGTCGCCTATTTGTAATGACTTTATTATTTTCTATCTTAACACATTTCGGTACATTACGGACATCAGTGGCCACTATTTTAACAAAACGAATACGTACATTTTTTAACGAAATGAAATTTCGATACAGACGCATTTCACAGTAGCTAAGAACACTGGAGGATCTATCGATCTGCCCGATACACACTAAAAGCTCCCCCCCCCTCCCTCTTGGGTGATAGCTCTCATTGCATATCGCGCAGATCGATGCATATATATCGACTTTTTAATCTGGATTCAGCGAGGTCACAAAGCTGAATAAAAATACGTATAATATACGTTTAAATCTGGCCACTGTTGCTCGTAATGAACCCACATTTCTTTCTTATTCTGTGTTTTTCGGTCATGTGTAGTACATTTTCAAATTTCTAGTTGCATATTTGGATGTTATTTGATACACATTATTGAAACAAGTGTTTCGCTGTGTGTCCTTATCACGAGCACAGACTGATCTAATAATTTAGTAGATTTCTTATGAATATGTGTTGATGTCATTCATGTACTTACAGAGTATGCGAAACATACGTTATGTTGTCTGATAATTGTTGTGTATTCGGTTAGTACAAGTAGCATGCCCGTCTGTGGCTATGTTGATAGCGACAACACAGCGGCAAAAAAGATCAAGCATGCGTGAAGGTGATTAGATATGAGCCTGGATACCAGAGTGTACGAGATCAGTTCTCTGGTGCGACTGGTTTACTATACAGACTTTATGGATTCAGACGTCCATCGATCAGTGGAAGGAAGGGATACATATCCTCTTAGTTTTAGTTACTAGCGTCGAAATCTGATGTGTCGGATCATTTGTGCAAGTAAAACGGAGACACAACGGATTTCCGATCTCTAGACTAAAACCTGACTAAAACTCTGGTAATCTAGTAGGACAACTGACCTGCTGTAAGATAGTTCTGTCGTGCGTTTCATAGAAGAAACATAGTAACACGATCTGATGGGCTGTTTTATCAATACACATGATGTATCTATAACTGAAGCATATAGTTTTGAAAGTAGTAGTGTCAGTAGTATTTGTAGTAGTAGAAGTAATAAATGAGCGCAGACTATGTAAGTAGCACAGACGATCTCTAGTATGGTAACATAAACTGTTCTAGTGTTCAATGCTCAAACTAAGAATATTCTATTACTGTAATATGATAGCTGGAAGAGTCACCGCTTCTGAGTATATATTCAACCGATTGTTTCTTCTTATTGTTTAATGACCGTTTGCAAGACGCACAAGGCCATACAATGTGGTAATTTATGTATACTGTTCTAGTGTGGTAACTATATACTGTTCTAGTGTGGTAACTATATACTGTTCTAGTGTGGTAATTTATGTGTACTGTTCTAGTGTGGTAATTTGTGTATACTGTTCTAGTGTGGTAATTTATGTATACTGTTCTAGTGTGGTAATTTATGTATACTGTTCTAGTGTGGTAATTTATGTATACTGTTCTAGTGTGGTAACTATATACTGTTCTAGTGTGGTAATTTATGTATACTGTTCTAGTGTGGTAATTTATGTATACTGTTCTAGTGTGGTAATTTATGTATACTGTTCTAGTGTGGTAATTTATGTATACTGTTCTAGTGTGGTAACTATATACTGTTCTAGTGTGGTAATTTATGTATACTGTTCTAGTGTGGTAATTTATGTATACTGTTCTAGTGTGGTAATTGATGTATACTGTTCTAGTGTGGTAATTTATGTATACTGTTCTAGTGTGGTAACTATATACTGTTCTAGTGTGGTAACTATATACTGTTCTAGTGTGGTAACTATATACTGTTCTAGTGTGGTAACTATATACTGTTCTAGTGTGGTAACTATATACTGTTCTAGTGTGGTAACTATATACTGTTCTAGTGTGGTAACTATATAAAAGTGTGGTAATTTATTTTTACTGATTTAGTTTGGTAACGTATATATACGGTTCTAATGCCTTTAAAATGCCTTTACTTAACTTAGCGTCACACACACGCACTCGTGCAAACATAAACACAAAAAACCTAAGCTTCTGAAGTCAGTCAGGCTAAACTTTTACCTTCATTCTGAGACTTGTATTGATTAACATAATGTAGTCACGTGAATAGATTTCATTGTCACGGTTTTCATATTTGTTGCAATATCTGCGTCTTTCCACCTGATACAGCCGACTTCAGCATGACCGATGGGTCACTGTGACTCTTATGTGTATTGGTACCACCAACTCTATACTCTCACATCTGTAGTCGCCTCTTTACGCTATGCGTGGCAGTTACATTGTCGCTATTCTTTGCTTCCCTGTCAAACCACGTCACCGCACGAGTGTATACACACACACAATACGTTTTTCCCCCCCGACAAGTGCTCTCTTAGAGTCGTAATTAACGCATTTAGTATTTGAGTAATTGACGTAAGCTAACATATTATGTACATATAAAAAAGACAATAGAAAGTATATTCGTGGAGGGAAAGGTTACAGGTAGAGAACAAGATGCAGACCAAGACTGCGATGAACGCAAGCATCTCAGAATAGGATACTGGAAGAGGATGAACAGCCTGATCTGAACCTATGTGCTTACAGAGTGACAGTGAAGACAAAGTTTTGCAAAGGACTCATCATATAGATATATTTGAGTAAATTTGAAGTAGTACATAGTTCTTTGTGAATTTGAGATCAACTGTTATTCTTCTTGTTTTCTGCAATGTTTCACAACTATATGACCTTAAAATACCCAGTTAATGACTATTTGTTTTTATGACATAGTGAGCTATTAATGTGAATAAAATTGCTTTTGGTGCATCTAGTCGCTATAGACTGTTTACTTGTAAATTAGAAATTTGTGTCTGTTTACTTAAAAGAACAACTGACTGCTCGTGTTTATGTTTATGAGACGAAGTTTCAACATTCCGTTAACCTTGACATTTACTGAATAATGCGGTTAAGATTGCATTGTATGTCAATATATCGTATATTCTGTAGTACTGTTGTTGTTTCTGTCCTATGGCACCCCATGTTGTCTAGTCTTGAAGGGGAGCAAAGAATAGCAACACAGTTACCTGACATCTTAGTGTAAGAGGGACTAATGATGTGACGGGGGGGGGGGGGTCAATCTTCCGTCCAATATGGGATCTTAGTTGGCCATACAGTATTAGGAAATTTGATGTTTCTGACCTATAATCGCAAATAACTATCGAATCAGTAAACAATACTAACGAAATACGACCCGTAGTTCACAGCCGACCCGACCCGCCAAGCCATTTGGCCGTATTAGTCCTGGAGCTCACAGTGCGAGTTTAAGCTATTGCTGACAAGCAGTATAACACGACATTATACAGTGATAAATATAACATTTGCGTCACTGCTGTGTGTGTCAAAGTTGCTGTCAGAAATTAGTGTCACTGCTTTGCGTGCTGAAGTTATTGCAAAAGATTAGTGTCATTGCTGTGTGAGTCACTTACTGTTAGAAACTAGTGTCATTGCTGTGTGGTACACTTACTGTTAGAAACTAGTGTCATTGCTGTGTGGTACACTTACTGTTAGAAACTAGTGTCATTGCTGTGTGGTACACTTACTGTTAGAAACTAGTGTCATTGCTGTGTGGTACACTTACTGTTAGAAACTAGTGTCATTGCTGTGTGAGTCACTTACTGTTAGAAACTAGTGGCATTGCTGTGTGGTACACTTACTGTTAGAAACTAGTGTCATTGCTGTGTGGTACACTTACTGTTAGAAACTAGTGTCATTGCTGTGTGGTACACTTACTGTTAGAAACTAGTAACATTTCTGTGTGGTACACTCACTGTTAGAAAATAGTGTCATTGTTGTGTGGTACACTTACTGTTAGAACGTATTGTTGTGTGGGTCACTTACTGTTAGAAACTAATGTCATTGCTGTGTGGTACACTTACTGTTAGAAACTAGTGTCATTGCTGTGTGGTACACTTACTGTTAGAAACTAGTGTCATTGCTGTGTGGTACACTTACTGTTAGAAACTAGTGTCATTGCTGTGTGGTACACTTACTGTTAGAAACTAGTGTCATTGCTGTGTGGTACACTTACTGTTAGAAACTAGTGTCATTGCTGTGTGGTACACTTACTGTTACAAACTAGTGTCATTGCTGTGTGGTACACTTACTGTTAGAAACTAGTGTCATTGCTGTGTGAGTCACTTACTGTTAGAAACTAGTGGCATTGCTGTGTGGTACACTTACTGTTAGAAACTAGTGTCATTGCTGTGTGGTACACTTACTGTTAGAAACTAGTGTCATTGCTGTGTGGTACACTTACTGTTAGAAACTAGTAACATTTCTGTGTGGTACACTCACTGTTAGAAAATAGTGTCATTGTTGTGTGGTACACTTACTGTTAGAACGTATTGTTGTGTGGGTCACTTACTGTTAGAAACTAGTGTCATTGCTGTGTGGTACACTTACTGTTAGAAACTAGTGTCATTGCTGTGTGGTACACTTACTGTTAGAAACTAGTGTCATTGCTGTGTGGTACACTTACTGTTAGAAACTAGTGTCATTGCTGTGTGGTACACTTACTGTTAGAAACTAGTGTCATTGCTGTGTGGTACACTTACTGTTAGAAACTACTGTCAATGCTGTGTTGTACACTTACTGTTAGAAACTAGTGTCATTTCTGTGTGGTACACTTACTGTTAGAAACTAGTGTCATTTCTGTGTGGTACACTTACTGTTAGAACGTATTGCTGTGTATCTATAAAGTAGTACCAGTGATGTGTGTGTCAGTTACTGCTAGAAAATAGTGTCATTGATATTGCTGTGTGTGAGATACTGCTAGAGACTAATGTCATTGATGTGTGTGTATCAGTTATTGCGAGTGTGTCAGTGGAAACAGAAGTCATGTTACAACCAGCACCTGGCAAAAGTTATCTCGAGCCCTGCATAAAGGTAAATGGTGTATCACTGAAAGTTGTGAATATATTCACATACCTAGGTAGTACGTTTTCACATGATGCCAACGTTAATGATGAAGTGTATATAAGGATAGCCAAGGCAAGAAGCACTTTCGGCAGATTGTACGCAAATGTGTGGCGTAGAAATGGTATTAACCTACCACTGACAGACTAAGTTGAAAGTCTACACAGCAGTGGTACTTGCACTAATGCAGACAGATATTCGTTAGGCAGGTCATTTTGGTACGTATGCCAGGCAATCCCCTGCCAAAGATACTTTTCTATGATGAGCTGGAAAAGGGTAAACGATCTCAAGGCGGCCAGAAGAATCTCTACAAGGACTCGTTAAAGACCTCACTGACCGCGTTTGAAATAGACCGAGAAACATGGGAAGAACTTGCACAAAATAGATCTACATGGCGCTACAGTAAAAAAGAGCGCATCATCTTGTGAAAAGAGGAGATCTGCTGCAGCCCAACAGTGGAGAGTATATAGAAAGTCACTGATAGACCAAAATACGCCTACAGTGGTCATTCCATGCCCTAACTGTCCAAGAACATTTACAGCTGGAATAGGGCTCATTAGCAATCTACGAATTATTAAGCATGGTCATAATTCTAACTGAATTATCAAAAGTGGATGTAAAAACAATGGTCATCATCACTTGTGACGGCCGAACATACAGTTATACACTATTAATGATACAATGCTTATGACTGTTATCTCAATGTACATTATTGCTAGTACAACATATATGACTTGCTACTATACACCATTATCGTTAATACAACATACATCGATGTTTCATATTATATATATATATATAACTATATCATGAGTGGATATTATTACTTGATTTATTTATATTATTTCAAAACGCATGGATAGTAGTGCCCTCTAATACACACTTACATTCTTACTATTGTATATATTTTGATGTTAGTAAATCTGTTATCAATTGTCTCTGCAGCTAAATCGTTGTAATTTTTACTGCTATATTGACAGTGTCTGAACTGATGATTTTGGTTAACGCCACAGAACGTCTCGTATTGATTTTAAAACAAAGATGTGCAGTAACATAGTATTATGGGCACATAGATTAGACTCAGTTAAAATACTTATCTGGAGCAATCTCTTTGTATTTCAGTCTGATCTGTACTTTCTTTTCTTGCAGTCACGATTATTGTTGAGAGTTTAGTCAGATAAAAAACAAAAAAAAACAACAAAGATGAAATGCGTAAATGCAGCGTGGTTATTTATTAATATTTACAAATAATGTGTATAACATGTTCATGCAGTTATATTAAATCGGAATGATATGTTTGCATACGATACTTGTTAGTTTAATATATGTTGTCAGTTTATCTTTCTATCAAATACTGCTGTTTCCGCAAACGAATGTTTCAACGGACCTCCAACATCTTGCCTTTGTACTGAATGCTGCAAGAGTGTAACCTGTCCATTACGTGATATTGTCTTCCCACTTGTATCTCTGTCTACCTCTTGTTTCAAATCTACACTCAAGTTAGGTATTCAACAAGGTATTTTGTCTTTTAATATGTTCATATTATTTTGTGTTTGATCTTTATTTCCTTCAATATATTTTCCATATGCCGTGTACTCAGAACTTTATTTTCATTTTCTTCTATTTCCATGATGTTCTCCCTATTTCTTTCTTTCTCTCTCTCTCTCTCTCTATATATATATATATATATATATATATATATATCATATATCACAGTCATCAAATCTGTCTTCTAGTTGTTTGTTCATTAATCATGTTTTATATTAATGCAAAATAAATGTAGCTTTTTATAATTTCCACCTTTAGTTGTCTAGACGTTAATATTTCTCGTATGTCACTGAAATTAATTTTAGCCATTATTGTTCTCCTTTTTAACTACTGTTTCACATCAACCATCATTTGCGATTATGTGTCCAAGATATTGGTAAAAAGCCTTACTTGTTGTGGTAGTATTTCTCTATGATTTTCTCAAAGTTAATACGTTTGCATATCTGGCTTAGTGGACGCAGACTCACATACAAATACGTAGTTTTAAATATATCTCTATTTTCTTGTTTTACATACATTATAAACCGAGTTAATGTTTCTAGACTGAGCATTTGTAAGCTTCTTTGGCGTCCAATGTAAATATGTTTTCATAGACTAATTGGAATTGTCTTATCCTTCGAAATCACGTGCCAGTTAAAACTTTATTATTTAAATAATATGCTCTAATCAAAGTACTACACCCTGTGGCAATTTCACTTTTTCTGCTCTGATTTCATATAATTGTTTTGCTTGTGCCATAGCCTAAATACTGCATCTGCGATAATTTACACACAAAAATGTTTCCTGAGTATAAAGTATAAGACATAAACATTCCTATAGTTGTGTTGACATTATAATTGTGTGAACATTGTTGACACACCTTTCTAAAGCTGAGTTCTGAGCAGATTAACACAGCACTAATTCCAAAACAACGTGGGAGAAAAACAATGTTTTTTGGTCCGCTCTACACAAAGAAAATAGCTCGGGCACGAGGGGGAGGTCTTTGCTCCCGAAGTGGCACGTTATGGTTAAATCGATGATATTGTGCAAGTCATTACCTGCCCAAGATGTACATGCTTGACGCGGTGAGCAACTGTCGCCTGTGGGACAGTTTATAAGTTCGCACCTAACAGGTCTGCCACATTGTTTTGTGGAGGTTACAGCGATAATACATCCACTGTTGTTTGTGGATTTGTTTTCTCCACTGTTACAGTGACTCAGCGCACGTGCGTAAGTACGTTTGAATATATTAATGTATATCTAGGTTGTGATGGTTCTCATGTTGAAAAGTGAGTCAGATGATTCGTCTCATCCGTTTATATTATTTAATGCGGGTTTTTTTTTTCATCGAAAGCTTATTTTTTCTTATGTCACCTTCCCTCCTTCAATATTTTATTTGTTCATTTACAAAAATCTTATACAATGGGTTTATTTTGTTAGAGTATAATTATATCAGTCTTTAGTTCTTCTGTGGAATACTTCATAGAATAAACTATTTGTCTTCACTTTTACTCTATTAATTAGGTATTTACAAATAATAATTGTCACTCGAAATAACTTATATTATGTATTTACAGATATGTATCCTGTTACCCGGCATAATATTTGCTGTATTAGTTGTACCATTAGTATTAACAGATATGCATATTGGTACCCGGTATAACATTTGCTGTATTAGTTGTGCCATTAGTATTACCATATATGTATATTATTACCCGGTATAACATTTGCTGTATTAGTTGTGCCATTAGTATTAACAGATATGTATATTGGTACCCGGCATAACATTTGCTGTATTAGTTGTGTATATTTATAAACGTATATATTATAATTGTACATCTATAAATATGTATCGTCACCTGACATAGTTGTTTGTACTTGTTTATAACGTTTTGGTGACTGATCCTGTCTGAATCTACAATCATACACTTTTATTCCACAATTCATTGCCTCTCTTACTAGATTCTAGGATAACCGTATACGTATTGTCTAGCGGTTTTCTAGTTTCATTTTCAATTTTTTTCCTTCTTGATTTGTGATTTGAGTCATTCAAAATTTCCTATGATTTTGTGGCATTTCAGTGTCCGTTAAAATATACGTACATCAATCAAATTGTGTAGTCTAAATAATGAAGTCTAAAAGATAACTATTAACTTTGAAACCATGAAAGTGATGCCATTTATCGACCTTTTATTGGTGATGTCATTGTGTGTCAACCTAACGAATGATATCACACACGCCCATATGTATATATTATACTGGTGTATCTATTACTTCCCTGTCTGTGTCTCTGAGTCATACAGAATTGCAATGAGATAAACATACACTGCTAATAGAATAATGATATGATAGCTTGCATTTGTTGAGCCCTGACTGCTAATATTATTGACAAATAGTAAATCGATGTCTCTACTATTTTTTTAATTTTTTTTAAGAATTGGGGTTTGATTAAGGGTTTCAAAACAATTCATCCTTCGTAAGTAAAACATAATGTGTAGTGTTGCAAATAAATGAGAGAAAAAATTATTATTAGGGATATATTAGGGAAATGAATTTTATTAGTTCTTGTGAGTGGCGATAGTAACGTTTTATATATAATATACAAATGAACAAGAATAAAAGAAAAATGCAGTAAAACTAGGATTACAATTGTAACGTGCAGCTGTATTGTGCTGCCCAAAGTAGTTATATATATCCAGCTATAAAATCCGGCATAGTAAATTGTTGTAAGAACATCAAGTTACGAACACACAACTTAAAAATATTTACATAGTTAGTAGTTCCTATAATCACGAATACCACTTAAAAAAACCCAACTACTATCGACATTACTCTTCACATCTTTTTAGTTCCAAATTTAATATGTATATATGTATCTTGTCTTAAAATAAAGTTGTATATTGCATTGTTTTTTTCTGGACCATCTGCGTGTCGGCATACTGATATACTATTGCACCACTAGCTAAACCTTTTGCCCACTGAAAGACTACAATGAAAACTAGCATGGTTCGGACATGTATGCAGGCACGATTCCTTGTCAAAAACAATACTGCAGGGAACTGTCGAGGGTGGAAGAAGCAGAGGAGGACAAATAAAGACATGGACAGACAACATCAAGGAATGGACAGGGCTAGATATTTCCACACTCATCCGCATCGCTGAGGATAGAATTCGATGGAGACTCTGTGTGCTGAAGCTTCCAATGTGGTACCCCTACGACCCTGAAGGGTTATGGGTTTTATTGATTGATTGATTGATTGATACTGATATACATTCCTTGATTCCAAAGGAGATATAAGAGTGCCCAAATTGACTTCGATACTTCAAAGCTGATCTACGATTCCAATATCCCCTTATTTTTTTTAGTTTGGCAGTTTCAGTAGTCAATTATTAGATACTTAAAGACAAATGTTCTAAACCGTATATTTCCATTCTACCTGTTATGAATGTTCTCTTCTCTATTACGCGTTAAGATTTCCTGTTGCCATCTACTGGATGAAAACTTCTCCATTCAGGCGCACCATTTAATCGTCATTGTACATTAAAAAGAACAAATAACTTACATATGAAGACCAATGAGCAGATTCTTAGTGTATACACTCTTAGAAACAACCATAAATAACACAGCTATGATTACGCATGAAAAACGTACTATAATTGCACAACACATTTTGTATATTGACAATAGATACCGCAATAACATAGTCAGTTAAGCAGAACATAGATAAATGATATCTTGACAGATGGATAAGAGCAATTAATGTCGGAGAAAGGAAAAGTGGAATGTTCTATGTATAATAGAAATATAAATGATGCAATCAATTTGTAACATGGGATTGAGTAGAACTCATGTATTACTGTAATACCTAAACATAAAACATGAAATGGAATCGAAAACATCTGGTTTGATTAACGATGAAATTATGTTAGTACGAATTTAATTTTTTATTGACTAGTGAGTACGAATAAAATTTTGACTAGTGACCAATAAAGCAAACACTGGGGAATATTCTACATGTGCACTGTATATCGCGTGACGTGAGGTTACTAGAGTACATCAATTGCTGATATATAAACATGGATGAACAATATGGGAATAAAAAAAGCAGAAGTTATATGACGTTGGTTATTAACAAATATATTCACGGTTTTTATTTTGGATTACAGTGAATATATTTCCCCTATATCATAATGTAATTAAGTCAATGCGCAGTGTGCCATAAACTAAAACACTTTGCATGCAAATAAATAAATTATAATTCATATGCAATCCAGTGATTTGCAAGAATATAAGTGACGTTTAAGTTTGATTTAAAAAAAAGACCCACAGTGGCGTAAAAGATTGACTATTGTAATATGGTTACCTCATATGTACTCCGTCACTCTCAATGAAGCGGCACACCCGCTCTCGAGAGTACCGATCATAGAACTTCACTCTACAGCTTCAATCGACCTACCACAGGGATCTTCGAAAGAATCCACTTTTTAAACAATATGTCGTAAGAGGGGTTTGTCCCACATCTGTTGAGCACAAAGCGAGCGACTTTATTCCTTCGTTGTCAAACTCCTGCAGATTAGCAGGATGTAGCCACGCGAGTGGAATGCAATGTGTTATGATTTGCATCTTAGCTGTCAAATCTGCGCCTTCAGCATCTGGTACACCCGACTTCAGCATGGCTTCTGTGTAATTTGTACCCTATATGGACAGTCAACTCCACTCCAAAAACTTCTTAGTCGCCTCGTACAACATTTATGGAAGGTAAACAGTGTTGATATTTTACTTTTTATTCTGGTCCCGTCAACTCACAAGCGAACGTTTCATAAATTGTGACTTATTAAAACACGAGCGAACATTTCATAAATTGTGACTTATTAAAAAAAAACTACATATCTTATTTTAAAAATTGTTGCCGCTTGTCAGATTTGTTATATTTTATGTGGTTTCAAATCACCACCGAATTTATCTTGTATAAAGACAATGGCCCAACTAGATTTCGAACTTGAATTACCTCAGGAAAGGGAAATGTGTTGTGTTGCCGATCTATTTGTGTGTCAATGGCCCTCCATCGACATGGTAAATAATACGTTCGGTGTTTTATCACTTCCACTGAAGTCTGAAGCAATACTCCTAGTACGCCATCCGTAGGAGAGATCAAGCTTCCCTTCTTATCACTGGGCACCATCTTAAAAGCTAATCACAGTCAAGAATTCTTTACATTATTGCCGCTGTAGGTATTGCTATCGATATAGCCAGACTCCCACACTTGAATATACATTTTTTTTTTCAAAACGGACCTGTCCTCCCTATACTCTGGAGAAAACCACAGACATTTAGGTGTTCACGAGAGGTATACATTACTGTAACAGTGCTTTGTAAAATGTATGCAAATTATATTTAATAGGTCAATAAACCCGATCTGAAAGTAACAAGATTTTGTTCTTGCAATCCTACGTGTTACAAGTCGCCAAGATTTCATAATTAAAATTTCTGAATGTTTTTGCTATTTTCTTACATAACATTTCTTTGCTCTTTGTACGATTTCGAATTACTGTACCCCTGAATATAATTTTCAGTAATGTAACAGTAGCACAACATTGTATACGCCATAGATGTATCGTCAATAATCGTACATATTGGTTTCAATAAAACAATGTATATTAAAATCCATTATAGTGTGCCGTACGTTTTATTTCAACTGAACGAACATCTATGTGGTGCAATTGTTATTTGATATTTACCTCGTAAATATGTACCTAGTTTCTCATAACAATGGTGCGTCTCGTCTAATTATTAAGGAAATAACATATTTTTTTTAAGCTGTTCACAAAATTAACATTAAACATGCTGTAAATGTGCACATTTTCAGTAGGATTTTGTTATTCTATATTACATAACTATGGCATTGAAAGTGTGATACTAGTTTTTAACTGAAGTTGTTATATTGGGACAGTTTTTTGATTATTTCAATGCACGTACACTATTCATGAATATAAATTTAAAAGTTACCAAGTTGTACTCTACATACGCACATAGATTAGCTCCGGGTTGGAGGCGTCTTTTGAAGGAACAAAAATAAAACAAAAAACAACAACACTTCATACTGCAGATAGTTGTAGTCTTCTGGGTATTAAATAATACTCTAGGCTCCCAAAGCTGCTACTGCACATAGGAGACAAGATCGTCATCAATCATAAGTTCTGGGGACTGAACAAAAAAAAACAATTAGCAGTAAACATATTGAAACTACAATATAATGCGTATAGTTATATGTCGACCCTTACCTTCTACTAAGGAAAAATCAACGCCGACGGGACAATTAGGTGTATCACCAACCAACATACGGCGGAGATGTGACTGTATTGTTTATGATGATTGTAGTTGCATGACATTGCAGTTCATAAATACTACATGAAAACTTGTTATCTATTGATTGAGTCGAATATATTGTCATCTGCAGTTGTATCTTTAGTGACCAGTGATATCTAAGTGTTTAACACAAATACACTATGTTCATTGATTATAGGGCCACTTAACAACAGCTGGTCAAATGTATGTTACCACACTGTTTACCACATGTTCCCAACAAGAACCGTAAAACAAATATTTGCGAACATCTCCTTACATAAGTGTTCATGTTGCTTCGAGTTGTGTAATATTCAACCAATTAATACTGGAGGTCGAGGTAAAATTAGACTTAAAGTCATCTGTTAAAAGAGGTAATCTTTTTCTATAATAGGTATTCTTTTTCCATAAGAAATAATCTTTTTTCCATACGAGGTAAAAATTTTCCCCATTACAGATGCCATAGGAGGTATTTAAAAAAAATAAAATACATAAGAGATACTTTTTACTTCCCGGGGGGGGGGGGTGTAAACTGGACACAACGTGGTCGCTTAAATAAATGTCCAGACTAAGCATACATATTCTATATAGGGAAAAACCGCCTATCAAAAACGAAAGTGGACACAATTCCATATGAACTGCAGCGTGTCATAATTTCATATGAACTGTAGCGTGTTTTGGATTTCTGGATAGAAATAATGCAACATGGCGCTAGCCGCCTGAAAAAAGTGCACCCAGGAGAGATAGATACATTAGTAAGTGATAGTGTGTTTTTGAATTGCTTGTAATGACTTACGTATCAATGGTGGAAATGTGTCGCTGCTTCATTATACACGATATGGACAACGAGGAGATACAGGGACAGACGACGTTTCGACTATAAAGCCTTCATCAGGACAAACAAACGACAAAAATAAAACAAATCTTACATGGAGACAAATATGGTCATCGTCTAGGTCAATCTGGCCTGAAGAGATTGGTACCATATATCATGTGATGCTGACACATCGTCGCTATGACATCGTTCAATGAAAAATACAGACATAACAACATATTTCTAAATACGCATCAAATGCGAGGAAATGGAAACATTTTTTTAACCTGCTTTAACACTCGTCTTCAGACTATGTTCTCGCTTAGTCTGTTACACCATGGATTCCTTAAGTGTGCGCAGCGGCGCCCGGGGGCTTCGCAAAGAGTCTTCAGGAGCGCCAAAACGAAAATAAAATGAAAATATATAAGTTTTGCTTCATTTTAAGGGCGCCATGGTTTTAAAAAGTTTGTGTTACACCCTTCTTTAACACTCGTCATCAGACTATGTTCTAGCTTACAGTGTGTTACACCCTGCTTTAACAATTGGTTCAAGACTATGTTCTAGCTGCTTAAAGTCTGTTACACCATGTTCTAGCTTATTATACATTTTGACATGCCGTTTCTTTCTTTCTATTTGTCCTCATTGATATGACGTATTTTGTACTCATAAGCAATGCATGAATAATGTTAATTTCGATCCGTACTTGACTGCTGTCATGAGTCATGAAGTCATAGTCGGATTTGAACTCATTACTGAAGTCGTTTATACCCATCAATTTGTCATCATTTGGCGTTGGTACTATTGCAGTCTTTTTCAATAATTTTCTCTCTCTGTATCTCTATCTCTCTCTATCATTCTGCCATGCTTCTTCTGTCACATACACGGTATAAGCTATACATAAGGAGGTTCACAATTGATTATCATTATTCATTCCAGGTATGTCAATGACATTGGATAGAAATGTCGCAATATATACGTTGAGGTACGCTTGTACCAGACTTAGTTAACTGTAATATGTGACCTGCCTACTTGTTCTCCCACTATGTTCTTTCGCCGCGGAGCACGGTGCATAGGGCCTAAACCAGAGCTCTCAATTTCGATCGATGTGATGCTGCTGCGTGTAATTTGTGTATGTTGATGAGACCCATAGTCATACCCACTATGATTTTTTTCTGAGAACAGTCTCTTGGTGATCTTTTTCTTTTGCCATCTGGTGTCCATTTTAGTGATTTTTTTTGACAGTCTGTTTTGATTCATTCCAAGTACATGTTCCTCGTCTTCTTCTTATTGTTATACAAAGATATTGCTGTTTGGTGTCTTCTCTTTCATATTTGACGTGACTTCTTGCCAACCAATATTTAAGACTCCCACTAAGTTGACCATAAAATGTCTTGATTTATTTTCTTATCCACACTAATCTGAACACCGAAACATTCATATGTTAACTTATAAACAAGAATATGGCAATGATTCTTTTTTGTGTTATTACTGTGTTATTGTATTAAGTTTTTCGTCTTCATCTGTGTTCGTTCCTACACTTCTGCAGATCAGCGGGATGTTAAATGGGAATCAGATCGAGCTAAATCTTGGCTGTGATTTCTGCGCCCTTCGGCATAGCACATCCGACTTAAACGTGACCTTCTGGTTCGCTTTGGTTCTCTATAGTATGGTACCGATAACTTCATCTCCAACCCTCTGCAGTAGGTCTCTTTCGATATGCATGACAGGTAGTGAAAGACATTTATTGAACAAAAATTGCATGTGTTGATGAGGCCAAAATAAGAGCAAATAATAATAACAATACTACCTGTCATGCATATCGAAAGAGACCTACTGCAGAGGGTTGGAGATGAGGTTATCGGTACCATATATATATATTTTATCGCACAAGATATGCAACTTTTTTCAGAAATACGTCTTAAATGATTTCTTTTATATATATCAACATGACTGTGTTTATATTAGTTATCAAGACAACGGAGATAACGACTTCAACTGTTGATATCTTTAACTTGTTGGAGTTATATTACATAATTTGTCCATACTGTCCCAATGTTTACATTATTTGCCGTTTAACACCTATCATGTTCACACAGGATGACTGGACACTTTGCTAACATTTACATAGTCGAGAGACGAGTTTTATCTTACTGGTAGTTTTTGACCTTCCCATTTTCCAGTTTTCTATTATACACATGATTCATTTCTCGTTCTCCTACTTTTCATATCTGTTCATCCACCGCAAACATATTACTGTATCAAGATGTCACACCCACTGATTTATAATTATAGATATTATATTTACAAAATTAAATATGTCCATGGTGCGTGGTCTTTCATATCTTGATAAAGACTCTGTGGCCGAAATGTCGATCATGTGTATTTTTAAACGTTAAACGGCTACTTACTGTTACGGTGCAGTTTTACTGCAGTTTCAAGTTCACACAAACATTACATGCAGTGAGTTAGATAAAAGAAAATATGAAGAATCTACTGTGATGTCCATGGACAGCCAAGAAAATTAACCTAGAGATGCTAGGGTAAAATATCAAATTATATCACAAATTAGAAGCAAACACGATTTTTAGTTCGCGCGATGAGAACAAAACCGTAATATTTTAATAATCACCGGAGAGATTAAGAATAAAAGAGACAGAAAAACACGGAGAGAAGTTGCTGCAACGCATGCGTACACAGTTAAAAAAAACAACATTTGTGCGAATGTACTGCATCTATAAACAGAGAGCTAACACTGGGATAATGGAGACGCGCTGAAGCTACTTCATGAGTACATTCTGAACACAGATGCTGCGATTGATTTGTATATACTTTCATCTGTATATACATATATCTGTATATACATATATACGCATAATTAGAGGTACTCGGTATTTAATGCAGTATATGATGATGACTACGGTATGTATAATGTATGTTTGCGTTTATTTTAAATTGACGAGATTGTAAACAATAATACAATTATATAAACGTTTAACTATTAAATTTATATCTCACTGCATATAATCTCAATGCAACAAAAGAAAAATATTACAATTTGAATATTTCATTTTACCCATGCTATAGATATTATATAAATGAACGATATGCAGAAAGATATGCAGAAAGAAATAAATGAACGATATGCCTATACCAGCAATTCATGTAAAATTTCTTTTCCACATAAAATCAAATCATCACTACATTAAGAGCAAAATTCGTAGTTGCTGCGATAAATCCGTTCAGTCTAGATAAAACGTAATCATAAATATGTAACGTGGTTATGAAATAGTGCACTCATGCAAAATATGAAGCATATACACTCAGTAATTACGGAATAAGTAGACAGTATCGGTGCTCAACTATATATGAACGCACTATAGTATACATTTCCGTCATCTACATAATTTTAAGTGTATGGGAATGGCGAGCTCCATGAACTATAAGCGTTCATGATCTTCGACATCTTCAAGACATCATATATGATTCTGCTCAGAGGGCAATGATGTTCACCTATACCCAATTGTTTCACAATGAGTCGGGTGAATTATGTGTCATTTTTTTCTCGTGATGTTCGTGTAATCGCATTAATTTCGATTGCATTAAAGTATTTTAAGCATTGTATCTGATAGTGAACGGTGTAATATGCAGAATTAATGGAAATTGCTGCTAAATTCAAGGGCCTCTTGGAAGCATGGCTTGTATTGAGACCACATTTTGTGTTTTTTAAATATTTATTTAATACATTTTTATAAAGGACAATGTCCACTTGATGTGTGGGTTGCTATTAATATTTTTGTGTGGCACGCTGGCATTACCCCATTTATCTGAATGTGTGGGTGCACTATTAAAAACAAAACAACCACATATGGGGATAACAGTCCAAATTAAAATTACCCATGCCATTGTAAATACTAGGCATCTGACAAAGTAAGACATATCAAGAATATGTTGTCTTTACAAGTAACAATGTTGATTGTTTCATTTATGTTAGTGTTATCTGAAAATGTTTTAAAATATATGTATATATAAGAGTTGGACTTCAGAACTTTGTCTTCAGAACTTTGTCTTCAGAACCTTTCTGTTTTCGAAATGTTGAATGTTAGTTATGATTGGACACACAAGCAGCACATGATATGAAATTTGATATGAAGGACTCTTCTGTCAAATACTGAATGCATGTGATTTTCTTGTCTGAGGAGTCTATTCAATAAGCAACTAGTTAATTCGTATTTAATTAACGGTTGATGGCAGTTCCAGAAGATGATCTTCAACTGTCGTTAAAAGTTGAGTCATCGATAATTAACTTTTTGTCTTGTCTGCTTATCGTTTAAGGTAACATTGTTCAGGGTTGAATTACATACTTGCCGTTTTGTTATCATTGTTGTATTATAATAGGAACAACTGGCTTTAAACATATCACTGTTGTCTTTATGATTTTGAACTTCAATAACAGCAAATTCCTCAAGACTTTAAACACATTAGTATCACCTTTCTTCCTTTTTGAACTTCAACAAAAGTTAATTCCGCATGGCTTAACCACATTATTGTTGTCTTACTTTCTTGATATATACTAATAAATAACACTTTATGGTGTGGCTGTCTAGTTGCAAAATGTCGAATGATGACACTCAATGTAATTAAGAGAGGTCACTGATAGGCAGTTTAAATATAACAAAGTTTAATTTAAGATCTTAATAGAATTTTTTTCCTCTAGATTATCTGTAGAATTACCATTTAGCGTATGCATTTTGACAGATCTTTAGCGATATTGTGTTCATTTTGGTTTTTTTTCGTGTATACAGTAAACTTGTCATTGTACATATTTTCTTTTGTGCCCCAGTATTGAGAAATATAATGAGGATATTTTCTTTTATAATGAGCACACTTTGTTGTCAGCTTATCTGCCTATCTATTCGCTATACCATTTGTTGCCTTTCAGCGTCAGGTGTAGGAGAGGTTACAGGAGACAGCACTCATATTTTCTGAGTATATTGTGGAATTTGTCGCCTTTTAAAAAAAAATCAGTGCTTCATCGTTTTCGTGGTCAGCCTCTAGCTCTGCCTTCACTGTATCTGTGTAGCATAGCGTGCTGTGGTATGCTGTCTGATCGTTGTCTGCTGATGTGTGCAAACCATTTGATCTGTTGTCTCTTAATATATTCCAAGATTGAGGTGGTGTCTGTTGTTTGTCGAATGTCCTCATTTCTAACTCTGTCTCTTTGCGATATGCCTAGGATTCTTCGTAAGAATATTATTTTAGCTGTTACAAGTTTACGTTTGTCTTGTGCTGTTGTTGTCCATGTTTGGCATTGGTAGCTCAGCTTTGGCTTAATAGTTATTTTGACTAGTGTTATTTTGGTGTTTAAATCGACATTTTAGTGTTTGAAGATACTGAAGCATTTGTATTTATTGCATCTGTACAGCTTATATTTTCCCGAAAGCCCGTTTTTGTTGGTGATCGGTGGTTCTATATATGTGCGCATCCTTCTCTCTAGTATCTTGCTAAAGGTTTTCCCTATGTGGCTTAAAAGTTATAGGCCTCTGTACTTAGTGCAGTCCTTCTTAATGCCTTTTTTCTTCCATATGGGAACAATCACCGCTGTATTCCACTTTTTTGGGTGTCTTTCGTGCTTTCCATATCACGTTGAACAGCCTGTGTAGCCACTTTATACTTGTAGCATATTCTTGTTAGCATTTGCATTAGGTATGCTTATATTCCTGGTGTTATGTTATTTGGTGCATCTTTAACTGCATCTTCAGTTTCGGATTTCAGGATGTATGGTTCTAGGTCTTCTTATGTTGTATTTATTGTTGTAATCGCTTCTCATTCCTGTAACAGTTGAATGAAGTAATTTTTCCATCTTCCATGATTTCTTGGGACCTATTAGTATGATATTGCCGTGTTCATCAATGATTATTTCTGTTAGCTCATGTCTTTTTTACTTCTCATATTTTGTACTTTCTTGTAAAACTATCTATCCTTTAGCATTTCTCCATATTCTTGCCATGACTTAACTTTTGCGGATATGATGGTTTTTATTGGTGTTAATCTTAGCTGTCTTGTATGCTAAGTAATCTTCATGTGTTTTGCTTGTTGCCCATTTAAGTATGTAAAAAAATCTTTTGTTGCGTTCTTTACCTCTTCTGTCCATCAAGCTGTTATCTAAGATTTCGTACCTTTAAGGGTTTTTATATCTGCATATATTTCATGCTGTTTGAATGATGAAATTTGTAACATATTTTTTTAATGTGATTTTTTCCCCAAATATTCGATGTTTAGCTGTCTCCGGGGAAAAAAAACCTCAATTTAACTACAAGGTCATCGCGTTCTCACTGTTGGATTGCTAATCATGTCGCAGAGTTGTATCGGGAAAACCTCACCTGGCTACGCCGTGATCTCTAATTAAGAAATGTCAGCTTATATCTCATTATACTCAATATATATATATAATTTTTCTGCAAATATACTAGTATTGCAAATAGATATTGGTCACCTATATCTGACATTGATTCTAATTTATTTTCCCTATATATAGTAAACGGAGAAGATTCTTTACACTGTAACAATTCACAATAAACACAATATTGACAGACAGTGATTGGACATGGCAGGTTGGGATAGTTGTGCAATACTTGAGATAATTCCTCATCATCTGTATATTTCATCTTTTATTCTCACTATCCCTCTGTTTTTTTTCCCTCGCATCCAGTCTGTCCCTCTCTTCTCACATATTCCACAGAATCGTTGAGTATTGATGTCAGCACTGACGTACATTCCTTCAATTATCCAGATGCCTTAAAGCCCTCCTTAACGACCCTGATGTGACATTACAGTTGCTGCAAGTGGGCCAAAGGTTTCACCATTTAGGTCACAAGTAACATCCATCTAGAAGGGTGAAGCAGGGCGTCACTATACAATTGATGTATTATTCTGTGAACATCACAACTTAAACTGCGTGGAGGTTGAGAAATTCAAACAAAAGTCGAATATGATCAATACCATAGAGAATAATGACGGTGTTGAAGGTGGACCCGTGTACTTCACAAACATGACAAACCTGTGGACACCGCGAGCGGGTGGGGAGGGGGTGGGTGGTTGGATGCAACGAAAGAAAAAGAGTGATGCTGCACAACTTTGATATTAATTGAGTCATTGGTTTGTATCACACGTAATGAGAATCATGCAGAAGTTCATTAAATGACCATTGTGTTCGTATTTCGTATATTCTTGTTGGTGGTTTCTCTCCAGTGTACATTTTTATGTGTGTATGTATATATAATATAATATGTGTGTGTGCGCGCACACACATACACACACATAGAAAGGTTGTTAGGTCTGGTCACATGCTGTTGTCTGTACTGAAATTTACCCAACTTAAGTATTTTTGTTCTCCTCATTGTAATGCTATATTTTGAACTTAATAGCGAGTTCTTTTAATAGATGTCGTGAACTATAATTGACATTTCAGATAGTCTACAATCTTTATGTCTCTTGTATTGGTAGATACATGCTGTCGAAGAATGATAATGATCATATATACATAGATTTTAGAGTTCAAAAACAATTCACCCTTGGGTAAATATAATATCATATTTAGCATCATGATGCAGCTAAAAGTGAAGGTTAACCCCCCACCACTTCAAGAGAGATTCCTAAAATAAAGAACATCAACTAAAAATAGTATATCCTTACATATTTGTTGTGTGTCCTATCAGATTACATATATACTGGACATTTCTTTGGTGTATTGGTTGAGCGAATCCGTCGTTAATTTTACAGCCAGAGGCGCGACCTCTGGCTATAAAATTATAAAGACGATGTGTTCGTAGATGATCTAATCTATCACAAGTGATGATGTCCATTTGTTACATCCTCTTTTGAAAATTCTATTAGAATTATGTCCATGCGTAATAGTTCGTAGATGACTAATAAGCCCTGTTCGGGCTGTAAATGTCATTGGACAGTTCCGGCATGAAGTGACCACTGTAGACGGATTTTCAGTGTATTCGTTGCTTTCTAGCTGCTCTCTGCAGTTTATCTGCTGCAGTTCTCCTCTTTTCACAATATGAAGCGCTCGTTTTAACTATAGCGTCATTTATATGTTTCGTGCAAGTTCTTCTCTCGTGTTGGTCTATTTCAGAGGCTTTCAGTGGGGTCTCTAATGAGTCCTTGTAGCGCTTCTTTTGGCCACCTTGATATCGTGTGCCCTTCTCCACAAAAACTTGTCTAATGCAAAAGCAATCTTCTAAAATGGCATATTTGAATGCCCCTACGATTTTAATTGGCTGTCAACATACAATATATAGTGGCCCATGAAAATTACGGAAAAAGTCAAATGAGCCATTTTAAAATTCTGTTTTTCCAGTGGCCAATATGTCTTATATTGTCGACGGTATCATCCGAAGCTTTCCTTAAAAGTGGCTGTGAACTATTTGACGTGTTCTACGATTTTCCTTGGCGGTCGACTCAAAAGTATCGTGTGGCCTATCGCCAATATAAAACACGCTAGCAGAATTAAACAAGCATTTTCATGTCATGTTTTTCATTATTGTCGTGATTTTCGTTGATCATTATTTATGTAGGGCATAGTGTAGCGCAATGCTGAGAGGTTAGAGCGTTGTCTCACACTAGTGAGGTCTAGTTCGATCTCCGGTAAGTACTGGGTTTTTTTTTCTGTCGGAGAGTAAATTAAAAAAAAAAACTCACCCTGTACTTGACACGGCAACAGCAAGAACATAGAAGAACATTCATATTCGTACACAAGGGCCTAAAGACCTTCTTGTAAACATAAATAAAGTGAATGTTCTATGTTTGTGTTATTGAGGATACTTTAATACTTGTACGAGATATTCGTTGGTGTAATAGTCCTTCTCTCAATTGGTCCGTTCTCAGTGTCTTGAGTACACAGGTTGAATGTCTTGATGAGATCAATTTTTTTTTTTTGGGGGGGGATGTTGTTGGTCAAGTACGGACAATCTGTTTACTTGTATTGCAACGCGATTCGGTGCTGCTAGAACGGACCTGGTTCAATTCCCGTCAGCTGTAAGAAGTATAATGAAAAGTGGGGAAGGTGGTGGTTTGTCCCAGGCTGTGCACACTAAGTATAAGGTTAATGGGGTTTGAGTACCCACTACAGTTATGGTGATATTATACAAACTGTCCCTGATATATTCTCAGAAAATATGCTTTGAGATTAAAAGAACGTATGAAATGCGTCTGGTGCAGAGGTGAAAAATCATTGTGTATCGGTGTGTGAGCTTTTCCACGAGTGATATGAGACACACTACTTTTTCTTTTAGCTTTATCGAGTCGCAAATAGTTCGTATTTCCATATTTCGTGGACATGTGCATAAATGATTGTTAGATCAGCCTGGCGAGCCAAAAAAAGTAATTTGCTGGCCGGAAGTGGTCCGCGAGTAGTACTTTGCTCAGCACTTGTTTCTCGTCTTGTATCACTGGTGATATTTGTAAGCTTGACTACGTGTTCTCAAAGGACAAGAGTGGTGTCATTTTTAGTTAGATGACTTTTTGTTTTTGCGAATCTTGCCATTCTTCTTCTTCTTCTTCTGCGTTCGCTCTCATATAACCACAACAAATATATCGTGTGATTTCCACCGGGGAGCGTGAAGTACGTTGTGCTGCACGTTCTACAGTAATACTGTGTTATTTGCACCTCGGTTGGCCACTCTGTGGTTCGGACTTCCGAAGTCCAGCAAATCCGTTTTCGCTATGCCTTTAATTCGGGTAGGTTGTAATGTATTATGTTACAAGCTGTTGATTTTATCATACATAGAACGAATTTATGTATGTAATCATGCACGTAAATATCCAACTAATCAAAGAGAAGAACAAAATATTCATACTTCGCAGAGCAAAATAAGTTAAAACAAAAGTGTTAACGATGCCCCCACCATCTCCTCACTTCTTTACCATAAAATTGCCAGAACTATTGTGATTTAAAAAAAAAAATGATTTACGAAAAGAAAAACAAGTATTAAAAAAAATATTAGAAGTATGCCTGAAATAAAGCCACGAAGTTGTTTTAGACATTTACATTCTCTATACTGGAACTAAAATAGAGAAATACAAATCAAGAAGTGTTAAAATCAATAATGGTCGAAGAGAACTGACTCCGTAACAACATCTGAACAAGAACGCTGTGATTTTTCTTGTCATATAAAGAGACATAACAGCATGGAAAGATTAATAGCTGAAGGCAGAGTTAACGGCAACAGGGGAAGAGGGTGCAAAAGATGACATTGGTACAGTGATATATCAGATTGTTTAAACATGTTTCTAGCTGCGCAGGTAAACTCGCACAGAATCGTGGAGTGTTCAAAGTCCATAAAGAAAACCACGTTCTGGAAAGAATATGTCACATGATGATGATGATACTCGTATATACGACCCTGCATTACTTGTTTTTAAGAGTTTCGATAGCTCAGTAAATAGAAGAACTGTTGACTAAAGGGAGATCCAGCCTTCTTGATGACTTATTTTAGTATTCGCGTGATTTTGTTTGGTCACCACGATTATAATATGGGTGGCAGCAAATCAAAATCAAGGGTATTTCGAGTGAGTCGTCAAGAAGGCTGTATTTCCATTTAGCTAACAGATCTTCAGTTGGCGAATGCCACGGCTCACTACAGTGGTTTCGGTTGGTCGAGGTTCGGTTTTTCAGTTCAACTGAAATGTTTTTTTACACCAAAAGCAGTAGACCCAACCTATGGAAATGGACAATATATCATCTGGAAAAGTTAAGTTAGTGGGAGTCGAGACCGTCGGCAGTATAAAATCTCTGTCCAGAATTAATTAGGACTTCATTCGTTATGTTTTTATTATTGTCGTAGTTTGCGTTGGCTATTATTAATCGCATGCCAAAAATAGCTAATGCGTACACACGAAATGTACGGAAATAATCACAATGGTGCTTTCAGGTCGTGTTTATGGTTTCGTTGCACACCTTGTACATACTTGGGGCCGATCATGCGGGAGTGATACCGACCATGCATTTTCTAATCATGCTGTTGGTCAGCGAAAAAAATGCGGGTCTAAAGCTGAATTCCCTAATACATACTGCTACATTTTGCAGCTTATAAAATTTATTTCGCCAACTGGGGCATGTGTGCCTTCTTGAATCTCACCCACCGCCGAAGATGGATGTGTCGGACCGTATGCGCCAAACAAAACGGCGGCACAACGAATTTCCATTCTCTGGATTACATCCTGCTGGAAATCTAGTAGGAATCATGTTTCTGCTGCAAAAGAGATCCAGCGGGAGTTTGAGAATGAACGCCAAAAAAGAAGAAGAATCTCACCCCGAGAGATAAAAAAACGAACTTGAATATACATATTGACAATATATTGAAATGTTGAATTGAAGTTGGGGTCATGGAAGCGCACGCGAGTGCGTATTTCTGGACCAACGTACACACTTGGTCAACGCGGGATGACGTGATAGATGGGATGCGTTAGGATTGGTTTGAGTTGAGCTTTTATAAGCTAAGTGGTAGACAATATAAATTGAGTGGAGAGCTACGCAGGCTTACTCTGTAATCAAATTTGAAAGTTATGCAAAACACTTGTAAAAAGTGAATGTGAAATTATAGGTGATAAGTCAAGTAGATACAAGACCAGTGATATAGTACTTTTACATACGTTATCCTTGTATTATCTCTGCATAAGTTTCCAATATTGAGCCATATGAGTGCAGCAATGTTAACTTAATAGAAATAATAGATAATATCATATACATGTGATTGCATGTGTGTGATTTGTAGGCGTTTAGGGAATATTGCCAGTGCTAATTGAAGCAGTGCGATCTAAAATGTGCAAAGATACACTAGTTCACAATATTTCACTTTCTCACTAAGTTACGGAGACCGTCGTTCTGCAACATAATATATATATATGAGTGTGTGTGTCAGTCAGCTTACTCTTCCTTGTATGATATGGATAGATGCATCTTTTCTAATACATACTGTTTTTTTCTATTTCTCAGGTGGTGATTCAGCTATAGAGCACAACATGCGTGGACAGTCAAGCAGCAATGACATTACTGGATGAGCTCTAGCCAGTGTTCATACTTATCAGAATAGTTTGCATTCAACTATCCAACTTGGATATTGACGACATAAGATAGCCTGATTAATTTACTGGGATATAACCGTAACAATAAGTCAAATTATTACATTTTGTGATGCTTATTCATCATATTGTGAGTGGATATTAATGCACCTTGCTAGCAGAATAGTGATTCATGGATATATGGTGCCATAATATCTCAGTGACACCCAGTTCATTTTGAATGTCTATAGAGAGCGATTGAATGATACATTCTCACTGTTTTTCAAAACAGAGTGTGGCTTATTTTTCCTAGAGTACACCTACGACGACGATGCCGAACTAACAAATAATTATCTAACATCCGAGGAATAACTGTATTTTGTAAAATTTGTTAGAGGATTTCCGAGTAGTACTTACTTATCCAGCGCTTAATCAGGCAGGAAATTCATGATTAACACTACAGGAGGCATACGCAAATTTAACTACAGTTGATCATGGCATAAGCTTTGTAACGTTACTGTGATTTATATGAAGCTAGTTTGAGAGACTTGTACTCTGTAACACAAGATTTATAGACGGCAGCTCCTGATTACTTAGTGCACGTATATCTTAGTTGGATTGATAGTAATTGATGTAGCTAAATACAAGAATTATTTCAACAGTTATACTTAGCATGACTTATTCCCCACGTGACCAGCGAAATTCTGGTTCGGATCATTACCAACGTAGTCAAGAAGAGCATCGCATCTCCTTGCACATGTCGTCACGTCTTCGGCGAGAGCACGAAGAGAGTACGTCATCATTTCCTGGGCATGATAGCATTTGTCGAATTTTTTCTCCAGGACCACCACAGCAGTTTGTGCATTCATCCACTTCTAGGGGAAGTACCGAGGAGACATTCTTCTTACATCAAGAGATGCAGCAATGTGTTCCAACATCGGCATACAGCATGCACGGTGGGGAGCTAGCAAAGTCTCAAACATGTCAGGAATATCCAGGAGTTTATCGCCAACAAATGATAATGAGACCTCAATATGTTTATGGAGAGGAGATTTCATCTGAAGAGCGCATGATGCAGGATCAACAACAGTACCATCAAGCTTGTGTCAGCAGTCATACTCAAGATCGATGTCTGGAGTTATCTGAAGAAAGCAAAAATAGTTCTCAATTTTCTTGTACACATGAATCAGTACCAACATGGACAAGTAATCAGCCTTCAGGAAGAAGGTATGAGCATATACTAGAACATTCACAAATCCATCAACAACAGACCCTGTCTATTCAGAGCACTTCAGAACGTCACAGAACTGCAGCTGGTGACTCAAAAATGCTGTGTTCATTTTCATCTGGGCCTTCAGAATGTATACATTCAAAGGGTGTCTTTGTTCCGTCTCATGCACTTGTGACTCAAAATCTACCAGAAATCCAAATGAATGATATATTATCAGAAGCAGAACAGTCAGTGCCGTGGTTATCTCATACGCCGGATAACTTGTCACCAACAGTTCAGATTGTACAGAAACTATCACAGGCAACTGTTCATGACAGTAGAGGCATAGATAGTCCTCTGTGCACTTCACCATGCAATTCATCACCCAGGACAGTGTCTAAGTCAATGATACTTCAAGTTCCAAATCATGATCGTTCGCCATCGCTGAGCCCAGCAAGTGTCAGTAAGCATAAACAGCTGTTTGTTTTTCCAGACATTAGCCAGACGATTATCAAGTCTAACAAATCAACATTAGAAAGTGCCGGACTGAGTGTCTCTGTGCTAGGTATCAAGTCTGATAGTCAAAGATGGCGCCATGTATCATCGGGAAGCAGCGGGGATTCATCAACAGCAGGTGACACGGCTACCATGTGTAGATCTAAAACTGGCGGTGAACCTAGCACGAGCCCTGTAGATGGAAGTCAGAGACAAAGATTATCTAGTGGTGATCCCAGCATCGATGATACTCTTATCGACTCAGAGACTGGGTCAAGTTTAGTTGAGGACAGTTGCAGCAGCAGAGAGAACAGTCCATTCTCAGGCATGTCTGAGCACGTTCGTGCACTCTCACCACACAGTGCCACAGCATCGCCTATAGGACATACGTGCTCGCCTACGGGAAGACGCAGTTTACATCGTCAACATGTCATCGTAGGCGAAGATGAAGAAGGGGGAATTGTGGGAGACATCGTGCAGAATATAGACGATGACCGACTTCAACCACCAAAGTTCAAACGTCGTCTTCACGAACGTTATGTATCTAGTCTCAAAGAAGAGCCAGGACGACATGAAGATATCAGCGCAGAAAGAACACAATATGGCACTCAGTTGTCATCTCCAGACCCTGTCGACATTAAACCAGTTCTCAAACTTGAGAGTGCCGTTGATGTACATGATATTGTGGAAAGTTCCATGCCAAAAAGTCCAAGAAGATCTTTGGCTGATGAGAGTTATAGAGGAGACTCAAATGATCTTAGTGCAGATGAAGGTGATGTTTTTATGGAGCCCGTTAGATCCTTACAGAGAACCAAGCCTAAAAATCCTCAACAACCTCTAGACTTATCTCGAGGAATATCTGGCATACAGGTATTTCATGGTACATACAGATCCCCATCTTTGTCAGAATCAGACACGCCCACTAGTTCTCCAGGGTCCAAGTCTCATTACTCTCCATTATTTCGCTCTGGTCACCGTCTGAGCTACTCTCCTCATGGCATTATTTCTCCCCAGTCACAGTCCCCATTGTGTTCAGTCCCAGAGGGAGGACGTATATTTAATTTCAATATGCAGAGTTCATATGAGGCTGTCGGTGCACACTCTGACAGTGACATCATCTCTCCAAGCCCTATGTCCCCTCGTGTTTTCACATTCCCATCCATTGCTCCGCCGCACTCTAACACCCCGCTACTAAACCCATTATCAGAGGTGAACAGATTAGCGGTGTCACCACGGGCACTATACCCAACATCACCTATCCAGTTCTCTTTGCGGTCCAAGTCCGTTGCGCATGTCAAGTGGGAACATTACTCAAAAAGATCGTTCTCTGACTCTGATGTTGCATACCAGTGTCCAGTATGTGGTCAAGCATTTCCGTCTAATGACAATCTTGCTAAACATATGGCGAAACATCTGCCTACAGAAACTGTACGCTCGGCAGATAACAATAAGATTCACTACTGTAAGGTATGTGACCGTTCATTTTCTAGATCGGACATGTTAACTAGACATATGCGTTTACATACTGGTCTAAAACCATACGAGTGTTTAGACTGTGGTCAGGTGTTCAGCCGTTCCGATCATCTCAACACGCACAAACGAACTCACACAGGTGAGAAACCATACAAATGTCCACAGTGCCCATACGCGGCTTGTCGGAGAGACATGATAACACGTCATATGAGAACACACGTTAAACGTACCCCTAAGCGTGGCCGCTACCTCTCCGTATTGGACTTTGACGCAGACAGCAGTAAAACATCAGTGTTGAACATTGAAACAACAGACACGAAGCAACATTCAGTGGGGCGCACATGTTCGTCTTTGTCCAGCATTGACAGCCTTGATCTTGATACAGGCCAGGACCATGGGCGCGTAATAAAAGATAGCGTAGAGTCACTTTTGTCTGCAGATGATCCAAACGCTTATCCACGAACATCAACAAGCAGTAGGGAGTCTGAAGATCCCGATGACTACACGGCTGACTTTTCTCCAGTTCATTGGGCATCTACGCGAAAAGTCAATGAGTCTTCAATACAACAATGCACAGAAGATGCAACATTTTTACATAAGGATAACATCTTGGCTAAAGAATCCCGGGAGCTTAGCCCCCATCCACATGGCTACACCTACACTAGAGACCTTACGCACAGTCATCACCATTATCAGCTTCACCCTCATAAGTCAACATCAGCTTCAATCCAACAGTATCATGGCAGCAGTACCAGCAGCAGCAGCCAGTCACAACAATCCTGCTCTACATCCCGCACACGAGGCCTCGATTCTTGATGCTTATTATTTGGCTTATTATTGAAATGTTCTTCTCTTGTAGTAATGTTTCATGTCTATATTACTCTCTGGACATGACTGTTCATTCAGACTCGTATTATTACACGAAGCACAGTCTATGACAGAATAGGTCAATTCTCCGCAAAATTATTATTATATTGTATTGTAGCCATGCAGTCACATAGACTTAATCAATACCGATACCACCGAATGGTCGCAGGCTTACATGTTATTGTATTGCTGCACATAAAATAGCGGAACATGCATTCTACACGCACATAGATCCCATCAGAACAGGACGTTTGTTCTCAAAGCAGCGCGTTTCACAAGAGATTTCTAGGTATGGAAGTCGCCTCTGTAGAAGTCGCCTTTCTCCCCTATTGAACACACGAACGAGCTCAAAGTAAATACTTTATATTTTCTAAGCAAATAATACAGTGTTTCATTTGACTGGATTTTTGTTTTGTTCTAATGAATCCGATAGACTTCATTTAGATGTGATCAGTTATGTTCTTGTTAATAGACTGCTTCTTAACATAATCATCCAGAAATCAAAATGCAGCTGGGCTGACTATAGTGTTCCAAGACATGGCTACTTTAGTTGATTTCAGTGAAACAAAACAATTAGCTTTTTATTCATATTCAGAGTATTGTGATTGTTATACTATAATCATTATGACATGAGGTAATCTGGTCATTGGAAGAATGGTAGTCATAAAAAAATAGTCGTATGTGCCATACACACTTTGATTAAGTGAAAAGTAAAAGTAGGACCCACGGCAGAAATATCCCAACCCACGGCAGGGATGAAGATAACTCTTCATGTATTAAGACGCAGCAACTATTAGGTGGGGGTGGCATGTTCCCTTCCCTGTTGTCTTTAGCTCCCCTAATTCATGCATCAGGTACTCATTTTACAGTTGGATGAGTGGTCGTGTCAAGCGAGAAACTACGACCCAGATTTTTTTTGTCTGGGCTATTAAGTAAATTGTGCCTCCAATGGTGAGCTATCTTTCAACCGTGGACATTAGCCCAAATTTTTTCACACCAGTCTTTCACCATAAAAAAATTGGAGGCCATGATCAGTGCCGTGCTATGGCCGCATCAGGCAGCACCAATCAAAACAAACGTGAAAGAGGTGGGGAGGGGGGAGGGACGCCTTCATTCCAAATACTTGCACCATACTGAGAAAATCTAACTCGGTGTCCTGGTTTGGGTAATCATGTCGACACGACCACCGAGTAATTTTTTGACTGCCGATTAACGGGTATAGTATTATGTAAGGGAGATAATTCATCTTTCTCGCTTTTGGTGTAGTAGTGAGTGACATACCATTACTTGATGACATTCATTACTCTCAATTGCCAATACGTGTTCTAGTCTTCTAACCTCAGTAAAGACATTGTTCCATGTCACAGGTAAAACACTTAATTCATCATCAACTAGCATATGAATTTTGTTGGTAGTCCTTTATTGTTTCTTCCTGTTACCATTGGTTGTTGCTGAGAGTTACAGAGCTTGCCTTGGAAGATGAAGTTGCCCAGTTCAATTTTCACCACAGGCAGTGTTGCATCAGGATTGTTCAAAAAGTAATGGCAAACTAAGCACTTAAATATTGTTTAGAAAGATGCAACAGCCATATCACATTACATTAATCACTACAACCAGAATAGAGACTATACTATCAACAATCATTGAGTACCCAAGTTAATGTTTTCATGGCTTTATCTCATGACATGTCGAAGCCACTTACACATATTTGGAAGTGTTTTTTTGTTTGTGTGGTTTCTTGATACATTCTGAAGGCTTCTACTGTTAGATATTCTCTGACCAACAAATTGCAGTGATTTTTCAAGGTGCAAGTGTTAAACGATATGAGTAGCTTCCTGGTTCATTTGTAACCTTCTGAGGATTAGGGTAGAACTGTTCAGATAAAACTAGCCCGAACTTGATTTTTTAAAAAGTATATGCTGAAATTTTAGAAAGGGTAATAAATAAAAACAATGTTGTTACCTGTGATGCTAGTCATAAGAAGCAACTATGGAGGTTTAAAGGTGTGGTTGGCTGTCATATCCTTTAGTAGGTCAAAGAGACCCACATCCATACTGAAGTTTGACAAGATCAGGCTCAAATCTTGATTGTGTTACTTTCTGAGTTAAATTTCAATGAATGCTAATGTTAAATTAATATATCCAAATCATAAAAATAATCTTCATACCAGCATTGTGTTATTGATGTCTGACATGGACACTAACTAAATAACAAGAGAGAAAACATACTGCATGTGAAATGAGATGTCTAAGAAAAGCAACAGAACATGAAGAGATCATGTGAGGAATGAATATATTACAAGAACTGTTGGAACAAAGTGTGTGATCAAATAGGTTAAGAAACAGAGACATTTCAGCAATTTAATGAGAATGAACACATATTGGCCAGCAACAGAAGCATATAGCATGAGAATGGAATCTGCAAGATGCAAAGGTAGACTAAGAAGAATATGGATTGAAAGAGTTACATAAGACATCACAATATTACTGCATATTAGTTGACCAAATATGCCATAACTTGAAAATTGATCATCATTCAATTTTGTGGCATATAACAGCAAAAGCAGATGAAAGAATAGATACCGGTAGATATCGCCTCATAAAATCAGATTTAAAAAAACAAAAAACATTTTCTTGCTGAGCCCAGTAATAGTGAACGATCATGATAATATTAGACTTTGTCTATTAGACATAGTTTATTAGACATAAACTAGTAGACATAGTTTATTAAATCTTTGTGGCCCGAAGAGAACCCCTGACAAAGATTTTAAAAAGAGTAGTGAACCAACAAAGAACCGGAAAAATCAGCCGTTATATCCTGAGAGATTAACGGAAGCAGAGATCTGAGCATCTATGGACGTGTCCGGTGTGCGAAGATGATAATCAACATACATAATACCTAATTAGACTTTGTCTTTGAAATGTTGATATATTTGTAAGAATATAATACATTTCATGGAAAGAGAAACAAATGAAAAGATCCTAGAAATGAGAAATTATGAAAGGAAAATAAGACAAATAAAATATATTGAGCATGTAGGACACAAATAACCTGTTAAAGACCTTACTAGAAGGGAAACTTGACAGATGTTGAATAAGAGGTAGACATAAGTATAGTATGTGGAGAAATGTCTAGAAATAAATAAACAATAGTTTGTTAGAATGTACCGCCAAGACAAGAGACAGAAACTGAGGGTTCTTTACAACCAAATTATCTGGAGGAGAGATGTCACCTGACTAGTTGTACCTGGCAGCTTGTTAGAAAAATTGATATATTTGATTAAGTATTGTGTAAAGCTGGGATCTTCCAACATGATAAAAGGACTCCATCTTGGTGTCTGTTTAATGATGCTGTTTATTTGGAAGTCAGCTGTCATGTTGCTTAAAAAGGACAATATTATCCTCTATATTAAACATCCCCGTCTTACATACAAGACTTGAATGTTAGGATATATTTTCCTTGCTGGTATATCTAATCAATTGCAGTCTTTCTACAATATGGCCAAATTGTAACTCTTCTTTATGTACATACAAACACAAATGAGTATCTATTATAAAATGTTTTGAATTTTATGTTACTGTTATATTGTTTCTTGTTGAAATTGGTAATTATATATCACAACATGCCAGCCACATTTTTTATTTATTTTCGTGTGAAAAAAAAAAATGTAGACAAGGAACAATTGAGGCATTAATTGAGTGATTTAAGTGTTTTTGTCCAGTTAATATCTGTGTACTACATACAATAAAGCTAGATATGCACAGAGTGTATTCGAGAAAGAATAAAATACATGGAAAAACATGCTTGAAATATGTGGGAATATTCTAGCAGATAGTATTTGAGAAAGAATAAAATACTTGGAAAAACATGCTTGAAATATGTGGGAATATTCTAGCAGATAGTATTTGAGAAAGAATAAAATACATGGAAAAACATGCTTGAAATATGTGGGAATATTCTAGCAGATAGTATTTGAGAAAGAATAAAATACATGGAAAAACATGCTTGAAATATGTGGGAATATTCTAGCAGATAGTATTTGAGACTATGATTGCCTAGATTACCTGCAGACCAGACTATAATGAAACAATAATATGACTGACCTGCTTGTCTGCATTACAGAATTATACACCTACTGTTCTTTATTGTAGTAGCCATGTTTTAGTAGCCTACTTGTGAACTGTGATGGTAATATTTTCCATCAGTTTATAGACTATGAAATGAAAGAGATATAAATGAATACTCTCGAAAATATTGGTCATTGATTATGATACACACACAAGTGTGCATGCGTGCGTGTATTAGAATCAATGACACATTAGCTTAAATATTTTGTAGAAAGCTGCTACAGTCACAACAAGATGCACTAATGACTACATCCAGAATAGACTATCAATAAACCACTGAGTACCCAAGTTAAAGTTATCTCTGCATAGTTTCATCTCATGTCATATCCAAGCCAATTAAAGCCACATCTAATTTTGTAGAGATAACATGTCATGTAGGACTAAACATCCTCTCTCCCTACCACTGCTTACTCATGTAGGACTAAACATCCTCTCTACCTACCACTGCTTACTCATGTAGGACTAAACATCCTCTCTCCCTACCACTGCTTACTCATGTAGGACTAAACATCCTCTCTCCCTACCACTGCTTACTCATGTAGGACTAAACATCCTCTCTCCCTACCACTGCTTACTCATGTAGGACTAAACATCCTATCTCCCTACCACTACTTACTCATGTAGGACTAAACATCCTCTCTCCCTACCACTGCTTACTCATGTAGGACTAAACATCCTCTCTCCCTACCACTGCTTACTCATGTAGGATTAAACATCCTGTCCCTACTACTACTTACAACGGTGCTTATTGAAGCAGCAAGAAAAGGTCCAAACTACTAGCTCATCCATATTTGAATATGACTTTAATATGCAGGAGCTCCAACACTGGCTTAAGAAACTAAGGCCTTAGAAAATCTCCTGGACCAGACAAAATTTATAATGAAATTTTAACACACATGGGAGTATTAGGGAAAGAAGTAATCCTTAAACTAATAAATATGACTTGGGGGAAATGGAAAGCTGCCTAAAGACTGTAGAAATGCTCAAATCTTTCCCATACTGAAAAGTAACAAAGCTCTAGATGAACCCGAAAGCAATTTGCCTTTCAAATTGGAAGAAAAAATGGTTAATGTGTGACTTTACTGGTTCCCTGAGAAATAAAACATCTGACATAATGGATGCGAAAGTTGGAAAATGACAAAGGCGATGGAGAAGAAATTGAACTCATTTGAACATAAATATCTTAGAATACTCTTAAATAATCGTTGGAAAGAATTCAAGTCAAACAAGCAAGTAAGAGGAAACACCAAACTATAATATGTTTCCACAGCAATAAGAAGAAAACAATTAATTCAGACATGCACTTAGAATGAATGAAAACAGACTGCCACTACAAGCAGTAAAATTGGTACCGGATGGCAAAAGAAAAAGAGGAAGACCAAAAGAGACTCTTTGCAGAACAACCATCAAAGAGAGTATGACCGTGAGTCTCATATAAATAACCCAAATATTGGAGGATGACCGACAAAAAGAAGTGCTGCAGTAACCATACAAATAGAGGTAAATGCAAATAAAGTAAATAGGTTACTAGAAAACTATCAATATAAAATAATAAAATATAGATAATAACAATTAAAAAAAAAGAACAAATACAATTTTCAACGTGTCGGTCCAATTGGGACCATTATCAAGACAACAAAAACAGTTTAGAACAAAAAACCATAACGAATATAAACAAAATGGATTTCTCCCACCAGGAAATTACACAAAGTAGTATCACTGAAACTGGAGAACTGTGGTTTCTGCCCTATGCACTGTATTTGGTGCTAAAGGAACACTAGATAGATAGATAGATAGGGTGGGTAGGTAGATAGATACCTCCAGATTGCAAGAAAATCATGGTAAAAGTTCATGCCAAAGAAGACGACATCCCAGCTCTTGAGGCATTGCTCTCTTTAGCTACTTTAAGTACAACACTCATCTGAGACTTGTAATAGCTCTAAGAAACCTGACTAACAAATATAAGTCTAGTGAAACAATACCAATCTAGAGTTGACAGTAAAACTCTACTGCTCTGCATTGACGCACATGTATTTCTTCAGGGTTCTATCATCACAGCATTGCTCATAGTTATTCTCATGTAAACAGTGTCTCATTTTGAATGTTTGTAGTGTGACTGATTTGTAAAACTGGTAACAAACAACAGCAAGCAATTTGGTAATAATTGAATGTATCTAAGGAAGTATATTATATACGTTGCTGTAATAGTTATTATATGTATCATCACCTTTGAGATTATGCTTCTTGTGCATAGATTCATGCATGCATGTATGTGCAAACATTTACTCAAAAATTCTATCACAATATTCAAACCTGAAGACAATGTTACACATTCTAATCTGGAAGGACTTGCCTGTTGGTGTAATTACCCTACATTTTGCTGCTGGCCTGTAGAAGGGGGTGCCTGGATATTGTTTCTGTTGATCTGTTACTTGATTCCCGGTTGTCGTGCATAGTTATATGAGAATGTTACATATAAAATGAATAATGTCTTCTTATGTTTGCATAGAGAAAACACACTCAGGGGGTTCTTACCTTGCACAGTATGTAGTCAAGTCATATCATTGTAACAAATACATGCCTGCTTCTTGTACATTTAATACCAGAACTACCTTTGTTCTATTTGCTCCTTCTGCATAACATGTTTGTTTCTGAAGTTTATATATTAATGTGAAACTCAGGGCAATAAATGTGACCTTGCTTTGGGAAAAGCAGTTCTTTGACAAAAGATTTATCTCTTCATTTTGTTAGATCCTTTTTTGACAAAACCTATTGATTTGCTTGGTATCATCCTTGCTCATTCACAGTTTAATAAGAGCATTTCAATTCAGTTTTCAATCGGTAGAGTATGTCAATTATTGTAGAAATAATTCTTCAGTAGTATTAGGGATAACTTTCTGACAAATGAATTGTTCCCCTTATTGTAATGAAATAACGGAAGCTTTCTTTTCAGCTAGTGACTATCTCAAATTCGCATAGGCCCCTACTACACACATATACATCCATGCCGCACATTAATTCTGGTAAGGTCTGGTACACAAAGATTTATCAAAACTTGAGTATGACGTCAACTAAACTGTGTTCCCTATGAATATAGTTGTCATGGAAAAGCTGTGCGAGATAAACAGAGCTGGAAATTTATGAATGATTACTTGGGAATGACTGGTATAGCCTTATTGGATGATATATTGTTATATATTTTGGGTACTTTTCTGTTTAGCTGGCATACAAATATAATGTGAGGGCAATATGATGAGCCGCTGTTGATATCTATAAACCACCAAATTTATGTAATCTTTGTAATACATCTTCTATAGGATGACAGAGGCTGAACAACTTCATGGACAAGACTATTACTATGTAGCTTGTAACATAAATAAAGCCTTCTCTATGTTTGGCTCATAATATTCAGGGTTGCCATTACTGTATGATATGAAGCACAATGTTATATTGACATGTGTTGTCAGAAAGAATGATCTCTACAACTTTTAATTTTATATCAACATAAAAACATAAATTGTATACCTGCTAAACATAAAAGTTTCTGTTTCTGTTTAAGTATTGCAAAGTCTTGACCTTGATTTAATTCTGTACATACCATGTATAGCACCATTTATTGATCAATTTACAAAAGCTTTAACTTTTGACACCGGTGATTTCATGTTATACTGAAGTTGTTAATGATTTGTTGCTGCTATTATTAAGTCATTGTTACTCATACATGTTGTTTTTTATGCCACTGTGCTATAGTATAATATTTTGTTGTATATTTTTGGTCTGAAGTTGTATGTTGACTGCATTCAAGACAAGATAGTCTTCCTGTCTTTCTCAATATTGTACAATTTTGTATTGTTTGTGCCTGTCGACAAGGCTATTGTCTGTTCTCGATACCTTAGTTCACATCCTGTTCTGTTCTTTTTTCTGCTTTTTTCTTATGTAGCAATTTATCAGCATTTATGTTTATTTATGTTGTTCTTCATGCATTTCACTTTTCATTCTCAATGTTTGTGTTTACTTTCTATAACTTTTGTTCAATTCTCAATGTTTTTTGTGCACTTAAAAAAAAACACATATTCTCTTCACAATGGTTATGTCTCTTGCTCAATTTATCTGTTTATTTCTCAGCTTGTTTCTTCTTCTTACCTCCTTGTTCATTAATTTTTTGTTTTGTTCATTCTACTCATTTGTCTATTAATTAGTTTATCTTTTTTCTACTTGTCATTTTTCTATTCCTAACTCACTTTCTCTGTTGCTGCATTTGTTTTCATGAATACATTTTAGTAGTATTTTTTTATGACTTCAAAATGTCACATATCTTTATTTATCATTTTCTCTTTGTTTCTGCCTATATCCCTCCAAACGTGATCAATCGCTAGATTACATTTGATACTTGTGTCTATGCTGGCTAGATTAGCACTCTTCAGTTATCTATCATATTCAGAAAGTTAATGGCTATCAATCTCTTTAGCACTAGAGTCCACCATTATTCTCAATCAAAGTGCATGATTTATGCATACAACTGAAGTATCTAACAAGTCCACAACTTTTTCATGCCATTATGAGGACCTGATTCTATCGTGATATATATTCGTAACTTGGTTGTCATAACATCTATTACAGAGCATAATCAATATTTAAGATTAATTGTTTTCAGATAGCTTTGCTTACACATTAATACAGAAATAAAAACATCCTTTCCACAAAGCAGCCTTTATTTATCACATCTATGAAATTTCTACTAAACACACACACACCACCCCCCCCCCCCCCCAAAAAAAAAACCCATGAATAATGAAAGCATTCAGTCCTTTCCAATACAACCACAGGTGGCAGTCCGAAAAATATAATGTTTGGCTCCTTGGGCAAATTCTGTCCCCACTTTATATAAACTACTTTCTGTTATGCTCCTGATTATTGCTTTTGATGCTTCTTCTGTGGGTATTCTCCAGGCTTATCTCAATAAATCAACCAGAATGTCATGGTTCACAGTTTCAGTAGTCCAGTGTTATCAGTCTTTCTGTATATCTATTATGTTTCTTGTTCCAGGTAGTTCGAATCTTTAACTCAAATCTCTTGCAATCTTGATTCACAATTTTAAAATATTCTGAACGGACAAGGTCCATCAAAGCTTTTATGTCAGAATAATATGTGAATGTACCTTCTAATGTAGCCATGCTCACCAGCTGATCTGCCGGCGTATTACTGTAAACACTCACTTGAATAATTGTTATAATTAGATTTCGTCAAGAGCTCCACCCATTGACAGCAGACGGCTCCTATTCAAATGTGACTCATTAGTTGTATGAACTGAATAAAAGGAGAGTAGCCGAGCTTGTCATCTATGCAGTGTCAATGTAGCTAAATTTTGTTAGAATCAAAAACACACAGATATTGCTGTACTACCTATAGACTGTTGATTGGACTGGACTATATTAACTGTGAAAACAACAGTATTTGATACAGAATGCAAGTTTTGTTTTACAAGAAATATTATCATGCACACTGTTTATTATTGTACACAACTGTACTATAGTTATGTTATTGTTCTCTTATGCCTCAATGTTACGATTCTGGAGTTTTCATGCATTTCACAAAAATAATGTTTTAACTCTGGGCAATATTTCTACTTGTAACAAACATTAAATAACTCATTAAGTAAATGTGTGTATTTGTCATGACTTTACCAGCTATAGTTTTTATGTTGTAGTGCCTCTATTAATTTATTGCAATGTTCCTCAATGTTGATAAAAATGTCTATGGTGGGGGGGGGGTTATTAGATATTTGAGTGGATGATACAGGGTCGAAGATGTTACAGGTATGGACAAATGAAGTGGGGGGGGGGGGGGTGAAAGAGCTTTATAGATCACTAAACACATGAAATTGGACAAACAATATTGACAGTATTTACTACTTTATATATGTACAATTCTGATGATATTCAGTGAATGTCTGAAGCCTGGTTGCATTTGGGATTATTGAAATCAGTGACAAGCTTCTATGGAGAATGGGAAGTTATTTTTAAACTGTATTTAAATGAATATAATCTAAGGATATTTCAACAACAGTAAATGTTGGCTTACAAGTATAGTAAAACCTGGAAATTCACTTTGTAAACTCAATGTAGCACCCAACATGATTTAGTTTAGTTTGTTCCTTACGTGCTGCAGACGACACATAGGGCAGAGGTTTTGATTCTCATGTGTTGCAGTCCACTGCCTGCAGTTTTAGTTCATGTATGGTCTTGCAGCCCATTATTTCCCCTTCTTTAAAGTATGGTGATTTTTAGGGTTGTTTAGGCTTCCCTCGTTTTATTTTACCCTCAGGTGTTCAAATAAGGACTTGGTTTATTCTGTTTTCATCTAGTCTTAAAACAGGCATTTCCAAATACATTTTCTTGGTGTGTTTTTTCAGGAATAATGGGGGTTTTATGATTGTGCTTATTAGGACAAAGGATATAGGGAGCCACATAGCGCAGTGGTTAGCACACGGACTTTGCTTATGAGTGGTCCTGGGTTCATTCCCCATTTGAGGCTGAAATGTTTTTCAGATCCCGGCTCCCGGGTCGACCCAGCCTTAAATGGGTACCAGATTAATCCGGGAAGTAAATACTGCGAGGGAGAGGAGATGGCTACCGCCCTCATTTGCAGAGCCTCTGAAATGTGAGATCACTAACATCCCACACCCCTACTTCTTCTTCTTCTTTCTGTCCTCATGTACCTTTCGGTGTTGAGGGGAGATTGAGTGTACAGTCTTTTGCCCTTCTATTTGCCTCTTCTGCTGTTATATTTTCGAGTGTCTCTAATACACTATCTATCCACCTTTTACGAGGACATCCAATAGGTCGCCTGTTTTCGTATCGTTTGTTAAGTGTTTTTTGGATAATACTTTGCTCTTTCTGTCTGGTTATGTGGCCGTACCATTTAACTTGTTGTTTCTGTATGTATTCTATTGTTGGCTTGATCCCTAATTGTTTCCTTAGTGCTTCATTCCTAACTTTATCTCTCAAGCTAACTCCAATCATACGTCTCACACATTTCATTTCAGTGGAGTTAATCTTATGTATTGTTCTAGAATCTAATGTCCAAGTGTGACACTGATAACACAATGTTGGTAAGAAAATGGTGTTGAAAAGCGCTTTCTTTGTTTCTAGTGTAATATCTTTGTTTCTTAGTAAAGGTGTTAATTGACCAATGATCTGACATGCCTTATTACATCTTGCGTTTATTTCTGCTTCTTGTTTGTTGTCATATCTCAATGTGCTGCCCAGATATTTGAATTCATCTACTTGTTTTAGTTGTTTATTGTTTATCTGTATGTTGATGTTCTCCTTTTCTCTTGAAATATTCATTACTTCTGTTTTGTCTATGTTGATTTTCATTCCAAATTGCTTGCCTGCTGTGTCTATTATTCTTAGGTGGTCTTGCAGGTTTTTAATGCTGTTGTGGAATAAACCTGGTCATCTGCAAAAAGCAGTTCATTTGCTTCATTAGAATTTGCTGTTTTGTTTATATGGTCCATGTATGTAATAAAAAGTAGTGGGGATAATACACATCCCTGCTTTACTCCTGTGCTAATCACAAAGTCCTCTGTGTAGCCTTCTGCTGTTCTTATAGTGCAACTGCTGTTGTTATAGAGACTTCTACAAACGAAAATTAAATTTTGGCATACTCCATAAATTTTTTATGTTTCCCATAGTTTTTCCTCTGTTTACTCGGTCAAATGCTTTCTCTTGATCTATGAAGGATATGTATAAATTTTGGTTGTATTCTATTGACTTCTCTGCCAACTGTTTCAGAATAAATATTGCATCAGTACATCCTCTGTTTCTTCTAAAACCCATTTGTGTATTACTAAGTTGTTGTTCTATTACAGGTCTCAGTCTTTTCTCTACTATTTTTGCATATAGTTTTCCTGCATGGCTTAACAAGGAAATTCCCCTGTACTGGTTACAGTCTCTTTTGCTGCCTTTCCTTTTCCATATTGGCACTATGATTTTCTCCAGTCTGTTGGTGTCTTCTGTTGCCTCCACGCTGTGTTAAAAATTCTGTGTAGCCAATATAATCCTGTTTCTCCTGCTGCTCTTATAATTTCTAGTGGTATGTTATCTATCCCTGGAGCTTTGTTATTGTTTGCCTTTTTTATGACATCAGCAATTTCCTCTATGAGAATATTTGGCTTTTGTTCATTACAACTCTTTATGGTTTCTTTTGCTGTATTATTGCTTGGTGTTGTATTTAGTAACTCAGAAAAGTATTCTTTCCATCTTTTTAATGCTCTTTGCTTATTTGAAATGGGATTACCTTCTCTGTCATTTATTAGTTCTGTAGGATCGTAATTTTCTGTTCTGGTTCTCATAACTTTGATTGTTTTGTAGAAGCGTTTTGTAGCTGTTTTGTAATCCTTATTCAAGTTCTTGCCAAAATCAGACCATGATTTACTTGATTACACACCCCTACGGCATTAATAAATGCTATGGGTTACTTTAATACTTACTTATTAAGACACAGATCAACCAACCATAGCAGGTGCGGAGAACACAACTACTTCTAACATGATTGCTACAGTTCTATTGGCAGTTTATATTGAGTATGAAGATCAATGTTTTATTAACTTAGAAGAACATTCAAAATCTTGAGAATTTGTGTTTGTGTGATCATTTAAAGCTACCAAAATACTACTCAAGATAATAAATGAAAGAATTAAAAACAAGATAGACACTGAGGTTGGTGAAGGATCTTCTATAAGTAGAATTTGGTTTTCTTAAAAAAACTAGGGAACCAAAGAAGCTATGTTCAGTATCCGACTAGTGATAGATAAATATGTAGAAGTCCAAAAAAGTATCTATATTGGCTTCATAGACTACAGTAAGGCCTTTGACATAGTCCGACATGAAAAATTAATTGAATGTCTTCAAAAAAATAAGATAGAAAAGACATACTGCTTAGAAATTATATATTTCTATATAATATGGTGGACACAGATTCTGTAAAAATCACAATGTTTTGGACTTTTAATGGAAATGCGTCAAATATGGTCTTCAGGTAGTACAAGGCAATTTCCAGTGTTATTTCAGCATCATAGCTAGAACATATCTCTCCACTGGCATCAAACAACTCCTCAGATGTATTGTCTGAATATAGAAGAAATGCCAGGACTCAAGGACATTTCATTCATTCATTCATTTTCCTTTTGCGCTAAAGTTAGCGCATAGGGCAGAGGTCATATCTCTCCAATTCTGTCTGTTCAAAGCTATTCTGTGCAGTTCTTGAATAGTATGAATATTGGTTGTTTTACTTTCTCTAAGTATTGTTCTTCTGAGTGTTTCTTTTGGTCTACCCCTTGCTCTTTGTTATGGGATTTGCTATATGAGATGGCTTATCTAAGGCGGTGTATTGATTGTTGATTTTGGTGTATTCTTCTTGTAAATTACTTTCTAGTAGACATTTTGTATTGATTTTTCTGTGGTAGATGGTCTTTTGATGTTTTTTAAGTTTGATTTTTAGCTTAGCTATGCAGAGATTGTGATCACTTCCAATATCTGCTCCTCTAAAAGCTCTTCTTGTACGGCTGAACTAAATTTTTTTGTTAATACAAAACTGGTTTTTTGGTTATTTTATCAGGTGAGTTCCAAGAAATCTTGTGAATATTTTTGTGCAGGAAGAAGGTATTCAAAATTTCCATTTTCAAAAAATTCAATCAATCTTTCTCCATTTTGGTTTAGTTCACCTATGCCATATTTTCCAACATGTTTTTCTGCTCCTCTGTTATCATCACCAATTTTGGCGTTAAAGTCACCCATCACAATGATGATATTGTGTTTGGGTACTAAATTTAAAACATCAGGTAGAGTGTTGTAGAATGTGTCATTCGACAAGTCAGAAGCATTGTTTGTTAGTTTGTTGGTGCGTAACATTGTATTATTGATAATTTGAAGAATCTTGTTTAAGAATCAAGGACATTGAGAAAATAATAAACAACCTGAGATTTGAAGATGTACTCTGTACTTGCCAAGAAGATGCACACTGTACTTTTGGCAGAAAGTGATCATGAACTACAAAGACTAATAGATCAAGTCACTGAATCTAGTAATGAATATGGACTGGATATAAATATCAAAAATACAAAAATCATGATAATTAGAAAGCACACAGAAGAACAAGAGGTAAACATAAACATATATGGAGAGAAACTACAACAAGTAAAACATTATCAATATCTTGGACACATAGTCACAAATGATGGCAGATGTGAAATAGAAGTTAAAAGGAGGATATGAATGGCTAAAAGTACTTTCAATGTTATGAGAAAAATATTAACATCTAAACAAATCACAAACAAGATAAAAATGCGAATTATAAAATGCTACATCTATTCGATATTAATGTATGGTTCAGAAACATGGACACTAAATAAAGAATTAGAAGACAAAATTGATGCTTTTGAGATGTGGGTATATAGAAGAATAAGGACAACTTCATGGAGAGAGAAGAAAACAAATACAATAATACAGAAATTATAAAAACACTAAGAGATAAAGATCATAGGCATATTGAAGACCTTACTTGAGGGTAAAGTCAAAGGGAAGCGAGCAAGAGGTAGGCAGAGATGCTAGTGGGAGAGTAACATGATAAGGACAGGTTACAGTACATCAGAGTGCACCACCAAGACAAGAGACAGGGAATGCTGTAGGTCTGTTGCAGCCAACCTGCGTTACGGAGACGGTACGTAATGATGATGAACAAAGTTAAATAAAGGGACGGAAGTCGTGTTATTTCTTATGGTGTAACTAATATGTAGTTATGTACCGTAGATAGTTCGTTCTGTTCATTGTAAATAAAGTATTTTTCATACAAATCAACCAATAACTTCTCCAAATTTAGCCATAAGTGCTTGTACACAGGTATTTACATTTATCATAGTCGAAGTACGCGTCACGTGATGAAGGGAAGTGAGATATCCTTCGTGATGTCCAGTGTTGTAACCAAATCTCACTATTATAATCGCGGAGTGTTCAGAGGAAGACCACGTTCTGGAAAGAATATGTGACATGATGATGATGATGATTAGGAAACAAGTACTTCTCCATGATAGTTTTGCGCACTGATCTTATGCAGCGTCAATTATCTTGGTACGTCTGACTTTAACAGGTTTTTTCATTGGCTGGTGACACAAAGTATACGCAATATGATAAATGATCTGTCACATCAGCCAAGATGAATGACGCTGTATGGGATAGGAACGCAGATCTATTCTGTAGAAAAACTTAAATAATGTACGTGAAATCCTGGCTATTTTTTTCAACAATCGAACAAAAACTATTAACAACCAATTTCAGTGAGATCGTACTTCATCCATGTATTGATGTAGATGTCCGTGGCCGATCACAAACAGCGGAATTTATCTTGGCTGATGCGATTGATCATTGTTCACATTACGTCTACTTTGTGTCGCCAGCCAACAACAACATAGAAAAAATACAATCAGCTAAATGACGTTTGGAATAAGGAGGTCAACAGGGAATGGTGGAGGTCTTTTACAGCCAACCTTTGTTGCGGAGACGGTACGTGATGATAGAATCATTGCAGCCGGAAGTTCTTATCATATTTTCTTTTGCGTTCGTTCTCTAACTCATGCAGATTCAGGATCTAGTCCCGAGAGCGGAATGTGTCGTGTCTTGGTTTACAGCTTTGTTGCAATATCTGCACCTAATGGCCTGCCACATCTAGCTTCATTGTCACTGTGAACCTAAATGGGATGGGACAGCCAACCTCATCCCATAACCACCTTAGTCGCCTCGTACGACATGCAAGGTTGGTAAACATTTTCATTCATCTCAATTCCTCATTAATTTTTGTTCACACCGCAATAATTTATTTTCTTGAGCATCCGGAGATTAGTCACCATCCATCTGAGGTCTCACGGACACTAAACGTAAGATTTATTTTCCAATGCCAAATTGATATTCGCTTGCGAAGAAGGAATGTCAAGAGATTGTAGAACATCAAGAGACTGCAGAATATCAAGAGATTGTAGAATATCAAGAAACTGCAGAATATCAAGAGATTGTAGAACATCAAGAGACTGCAGAATATCAAGAGATTGTAGAACATCAAGAGACTGCAGAATATCAAGAGATTGTAGAACATCAAGAGACTGCAGAGGTAAAATAAAAATACGTTCAGAGGTAAAATATTAAAATCATTTTCTCCTGAACACGCAGTGAGTAGTGACGACTTCTATGACAAAGTGGTTTTCATTTCTCTATTAATTCCTCATCCTTAAATAACTAAACAACATGCAGTAACGAAAGCGTGTGCACATCTTGTTACAGAACACAATGACGCCATTAAACAAGGACATGCCTTATCATTCACGCATATCTTGTGACACAACCACGCAACACCATTAAACAATGACATAAGACACCATAAAACTTATCATGCACGACACAACACAATAACACCACTAAACAAGGACATAAGACATATCATGTATGCCTATCTTCTGACACAACCACGCAACACCATAAAACAAGGACATAAGACACCATAAAACTTATCATGCACGACACAACACAATAACACCATTAAACAAGGACATAAGACACCATAAAAACTATCATGCACGACACAACACAATAACACCATTAAACAAGGACATATCATGTATGCAAATCTTGTGACACAGCCACGCAACACCATAAAACAAGGACATAAGACACCATAAAAATTATCATGCACGACACAACACAATAACACCATTAAACAAGGACATAAGACACCATAAAAATTATCATGCACGACACAACACAATAACACCATTAAACAAGGACATATCATGTATGCATATCTTGTGACACAGCCACGCAACACCATAAAACAAGGACATAAGACACCATAAAAATTATCATGCACGACACAACACAATAACACCATTAAACAAAGACATAAGACATATCATGTATGCATATGTGCATAGTTTATTTTTTTTTAATGGAAAAGAAAATTGTATCTATGTATGATATATAAAAACAAAATATTCACTTTTTAGGTATGGATGATCAACTTGGTTAACTATTCGCTGTTATTTGAAAAGTAATGACATAACCAAAAATGATGATACAATTGATCAAATTACGTGATCTACTTGAGTTTATCCAATTTTGTTAACCCATCCTACAATTTTAAGCAGCTCATATTCACGTGAATCAATCGTGTTGTGAGAATATGCTTGGCAGGAATGTATTCTCAACACTTGGTCCCGTATTATTCATCTGTCAATAGGTACCTTCCTGAGAAACGTGTGTATTGAACTTGAATCTGGAGGATTATTGATTTCTACTTGATGTTTAATCATCTTAATAAAAACTGTCACAAAAGAAAAAGACATTTTGAAACACTGACTTCGTTATGAATTTGAATCTTTACACAATGGCTGCTAATTAATCATACAGAATGAGAAGGCAAACCGCCTTAAGTGTTAGTATGTGTCATTTTACACAAGTTAAGCACAACATGATGATGTATCAACAATACATTCTCACGTTTTGAAAGGCATTTAACAATTTGCGATGCTGTTTTTTTGTATTGATAAAAATGGGGAACTGTCAGTGTGGAGAATTGTTAACTAAAATACATTGTATGACTATATTGATTTCCAAATGTGATTTTGGGTACATCAATTTTTGATTGAATAAATGGTTAACTTATGAAATAATTCATCTCATGATGTGATATTATCTCATCTTAGACTGGTATTTGGCAACAGTTTATCTAAACCTAATAAATATTATCACATTTTAAATTTCAAAAACAATTTTATATATGTAACTTTCTGATGTAAAATGTAATGTCAACAATTATTCAAATAATTACATCTCATATGTGATACTGTTCCCCCAATAATTGGGAGATTAAAGTGGATTGGAAAACAATTTGTATACGACTTGAACACAGAGTATAACAACTAGTCATAACGAAGCTGGTAAATATGACCACGTTAATTTTTGACTGAAATATTCTTGTAATGTAAAATTAAAAATTGTGGTACAACAATATAAACCGAGTGGTTATAGAAGCATAAATGTACTTCTGTTTAATTTTTAATCTCTCTTTCTCGCTCAGTCAATCGAATAGTTAATCAGACACCAGTTAATAGATATGAACAACAGCAAGTCAGTTTATTTTTTAGTATACTTTCAGATCATTGTTTTTCATTTTCAGAATTGTATGGTCTCTGGCTCCATTCTTTTAATAAAGTTGTTTTTGTGGACATTGTATTTTATATACCGGAGTCTGTATTCTAGCTCTTTTGAAACTGGGACAGTGTATCGCCGCACTTCCTGTTCCAGAGAATCATATGAGAGGAGTATTCTTTGTGATTTGATTGGCTGTCCCACATACACATTCTGGGATATGGCACATTAATTCAATACAGGTATGCTCAGACATTAGTGTCCTGTGTGATGTGTGATGTGTGATACAAAAGGTGTAAAATCTGCTTGTTATGCTTTGTGTATAGATGCTTTATTATTCAAATTTTTGTTGTTACTTTATTTAGCATCATTGTGTATTGTAAAGAGCAAACAAACGTAAGTTTTCACAAAAGGAAAATCGGTTATATACGGAGAGCACTAGGCCCCTACTTACATTCCAACTTTTTATCAAATCTTGTTGCCACGATGGTTAATTTAATCGCAGACTTTAAAAAGTTGCTTGGACTGCTTCCGGCTGCATCGATCTACGCGTTTTGCACTGAGGTGTTGACCATGAGGGCGGAGGGAGGGAGGGGGGGGCTCTCTGTGCGTAGCGAGCAGATAGTTTCATCCGACAGCAGACCGATGTATCTAAAATGCCATATCTTTATCCCTATTTTGATTCGATATAGTTAAATGATTTGTTTCGTCAAAATTTCTGCACCTCTGACTTATTGTACCGGAAAATCATAATATGCAACAGATCTTTAATTATATAAGTAAGATAAAAGTTAACAATGTATGTTTCAGTTTCCAGCAGGCCATGAAAGAAATAGTATTCCGAAATGGACCACAGGGCAAGAAATGTTGAAAACAACCGGTCTAGAGTGTCAGTTCCTTAAATTCAAATTATCAGCCTTTTTCAAGTTTTGACATTGTTGTCTGTATGATTATTTAGTTTCCATGAACTATGAGTAGGCGTCCGACCTACTGTCATAATAGCTTGTTTATGATTGTCAAGATATATTAGTTGAGAATAAGCTAACACAATTATACAAATTGCATGCCCATTATTTGGTGTCAGATTATCCATTATACAGAGCCCACATACAGACTGTCTTTAATACACGCAGTCAATCTCATACATTATAAAGAGTCTACATACAGACACTCTTTGATACAAGCAGTCAATCTCAAACATTAAAGAACATTATACAGAGCCTACATACAGAGCCTACATACAGATACTCTTTGATACAAGCAGTCAATCTCAAACATTAAAGAACATTATACAGAGCCTACATACAGAGCCTACATACATATACTCTTTGATACAAGCAGTCAATCTCAAACATTAAAGAACATTATACAGAGCCTACATACAGATACTCTTTGATACCAGCTGTCAATCTCAAACATTAAAATAACACGATGATGTCTATACATTATGCGAACAATTAGATTTGGCGTCTGTAAAAGTTTGACAGTGGTTTAAAAAAAGTTGCCGTCAACAATAATGTTTTTTACACCATTCAAATTGTTAGAATTTGAATCAATTTTTGTAGTATTTTTGTATTACTGTTTCTGCTAACGATTATTTTAGAAGGTGGATTGTTGAAGTAACTGCAATTGTTACAGTTACACGGGATATTGACACAATTTATGGAAAATCTGTACGGTCGGCTACTTAAACGAGCCCTAGTACTGCAGAAATTACCTCACAAAATTGCAGGCTATTATTAAATTCTTACTTTTGCTTGTTTTATTTTTGTTTTTCCACAATTGTGAGTAATCCTCCGAAATTGTGAGTAATACACTGTAAATCCAGAGTAATGTTGTGTGCAATTGGGAGGTAGGTGTCTCTATATAGCGTTTATTTCATATCTGCCAAGAAATAGATCTAAATGCGAGTGACAGTTGACTGAAGAAAAATGAAGATAGTATGAACATACAACTATTAATTGTTGTTTTCTTTCAATTTTCCATCTCTAACATTGTAATGTATTTCTTTTTAGTTTTCATAGGAATACTCTCATTGAATCTCCCTTATAGCAGACAATGGTTCTATTATATTTCCAGCAGGATGTAGTTCCAGAGAACAAACAAATTCGTTGTGTCGATATTTTATTGGCGCCAATGAACCTGACGCATTCGACTTCCACGAGTTACTGTATTAATTATCACAGTGTTACATTATTTTGTGTTGAAAATAATATGTTCAAGAAAGTATTCCTATATTTAAGTAGGGTTTGTCGTACAGTTTCTTGTGTTGGTAATGCCATATGTTATAAATAAACTAACTTGAGAATCATGATCACTTCTGGTATGAACACAGTTCACTCATACTTCTTAACATCTGTTGGAGGAAACTGAGCACCAATGGCTAGTTTTGTCACGTCATATTATCACCATTATTTCTGCAACAGTACAGATGAATAAAGCGTGATGAACATTTACAAAAGTTATCAGCCTGTAGAACTAATAATATTTTGTAGTACTTCACACATGCAGCGCAAATTATAATGAAAAATTACAACCAAAAAAAAATGGCATGCAAACTTTAGAACATCACCACAGCTTCCATGTACACATCTTTAAACATCTGTTATGGCTACGTGAAAGAACATTATTTTACACATTATTAAAATAGGGCGGTCACGTTTAAAAAACTGTACTCAGAAACAACCCTTGATTAATAAGAAACAACACATTAGAGTAGTCTGTATTACCTCATAAATAAGATGGGCAGAATTACACACAAGCCAATTTTGGTAAGTCGGGACAAGGTTGATGCCACATCTGGGGGCTGGAATATCCGGGGACATTATTTTTTAAAGTCTCATCAAAAATATCACCACGAAATGAAAGATTTCGTCGCGTTTCATATCAATGATTAAAATACTTTCTGCCCAGGTCTTTTTTCTTTATTTCTAAGCACGTATTGCACTGGTAATATCACATATTTTACGTAATTGTCCGAGTCTGCGGTGGAGTGGTACAGATTGCATCTGTGACGGTCAAGATACCGTGTTCGATCCCACCACTTATGTAATTATTTCATCTGTACCAATGTTTTAACGTCGTAGTTTACATCTCGCCTGTGATTACTTTTGATGTGATATTGTATACGCTGCTTAGCCAATGTATACATCATTGTTTATACAATGTTCAAATAGACATCACGGACTATTTAAAAATAGCTTGGCTAACTATTCAAAATATTTGGGCAGTCCGGATTTGACCCATTGGCTGTATTTTGCTCATTTTTTTCCGTAGAACCACAAACAGGAACAATCGTCTCAGTATGGGGTATTCGTGTCCCTATGACACAATAACATAATTGGAAATATGCAAATAAACATAAAAACAATGAACTACCAAATTATATATAAAATCTATCACAGGTCAGGTTTGTTATGTGTTCCCAAAAAGAAAAAGTCTATTGAAGATAGTTAAGAAATATTGCAGTAAACAAGAAACTAACCTATCAAAGTTGTATAGACGATTGGTAGACGCTCCTTCTATTTATCCTGCATCGGACACAAGCACGAGCGTGCGCAAGCACACACAGACACACAGAGAGAGATAGTTAGAGAGTGAATGTGTGAGTGAGTTTGACAAATTGAAGCTAGAAATATAATTGCTAGGAAAAAATAAATAGATATGAAATGTCCAGGAAAATATGGAATTAGTATGGCTAAGTGCACCGATACTGCAATCGTCAGGGTGTCCTCTTTGTTTATTTTTGACATCGTATGCTCTAACAACTCGTGCAGAGGGTTACTTGAACACACACACGCGAAACAACCCTGATGAAGACCTATGTTTTGGACTTCTGGAGGAGAAAAGAGGAATTAAGCAATATATATGCAGCATGCCTCGAGCTTGCAAATAGTCACGGCACAGTGACTTCAAGAATAGAAAACTGTCCTGTTCCATTGAACACTATATTCTGTGAAAAGTTCATTTAGAATTTGTTAAAACAATCTGAAAGTTCGCACCGAACAGATTATCAGAAGAAAAGGTAATCTAGAGCTGAAAGTAACACTCCACCAGCTGGCACAGTGAACAAGAATGACAAAGCTTACTATCTCGTTTTACTATCAAATTACACATCATCATCAACATCATCATCCAGCAAATGAAATACGATCGATATATAGCAATAAATAAATAAACGATGTAAAAGAACGACATGCTTACAACTAAGAAAGATATATTGATTTAAACAATTCTTGGAATCAACACGGTCAGATCACACTCGAGGCTGGAAATATGACATGTTCAACAGAAAACAAGTAACCAATACATATAGTAGAATCATATGACTAGCAAAACATTATTACTCCTGGATTAAACCAGTATTGCAACATAGTTTTCAGAATTTGAGATGAGGTTATCTGAATCTTAGGCGGTTTGTAGTCTCGCTCTAATAGTAACTATTCAAATAACATTTCCTTTTAAATGTGGGGTTCTCCCTAGTGTAGGTAGTCTACCCTACTCTCTGCAGGCGGCGTGCCGTTTCGTTGAGAATGACGAAAGTGACGGAGCACATATGAAAAACCGAGTACAGTGAAGTCAATCCTCTACGACTTTTGAACTCTTTCCTGTTGAATGTATACATATGTCCAAATACTTTAAGTGCGGACAAGTTTAATTCTTCATAATGTAATGAAAGTTATCTTTTTCTCCTGTCTGTACTTATCACAGAAAGGAACAATTGTTTTCATTTACTTGATTATTGTCCGGCTTTGTCGATCAGCCATAGTAAAACGTTCAATTTTCTCCGAAGGTATCTTTGCACCAGAATTGTGCAAAACCAGGCATCTCCACATCAGAACTGTGCACAAGAAGGTGTCTCTGCACAAGAAGGTGTCTCTGCACAAGAAGGTGTCTCTGCACAAGAAGGTGTCTCTGCACCAGAACCGTACAAAAGCAATGGAGATCAAGTAAACGCCAATGTTACCTAATGTTTTTATTACTCACAAACATTATTGAGTGATCGCCATGTCTTCATTATAATATGCCACCAACTGTGTTTATCGTTCGTGTGTAAGCAAGATGTTCAGATGGGTCACTTTCAAATCTTTTTTAACAGCAATACTTCATTGGTAGCTTTGAAGTCTGATTGTCTGTTTAGGTAGGTATGTCGAAGTGAAGTTTCGGAGAGGAGATGGACACCGCCGAGTAATATTCTGCTCACTGAAATGTACTACTTCAACATTTAGCATAATATGAATAACATCTTTTGTGCGATGCCTTCAAAGTTCGCGTGGCCGAATGAATAGAGCCCCGCCTTCAGAAATATGAGGTATCGGGTTTGAACCACGTTTGCGACTAAATTTGCGACACGTGGTGTCGACTATTATAGCAAAGCGAAAATTTTGCACCTTTCTATAAAAAAGCATCACTTCACTCCTCTACAGAAAAAATATTCAGTAATAAAAGTTCTCCAAAGTAGCACAACTTGAATCGTTTTATGCTACATTATTACAGTATAAGTCCCTTTATAGCGCATATTTGTATAATAAATGTCTCAACAGTTTTCAAAATCCCTAATAAGAATAAATAATCATTATTTGTACTGTATTTAGAGAATTTTTGTTATTACATACATATGTTGCCGACCCGGACCAAGTTGTGTTAATGCATTTTGACTATATTATTATTATTATTATTATTACTAAGTTTGTAGCAGTAAGTATACTATTGAAGTATGTGTTGTGTTGTCATATTAAAAATAAATCAACGTACAATACAAAACACATTATTATTCAAGACCAGCTTCAATCACTAACAACTTCAGTTCCAATTCTGACACATTTCATTCATTATTTATTACTTAATACAACATGTATTAAATATTGCACAAGAATATATCAATACACAACAAGGAATTATAACAGATAAAATGAAACACAATGAGTAATAATACTAATTATTGTCGCATGATATCACGTAGAATTTATTAACAAGTAACGTCAAAAAATACAAATTCCAAGGAAACAGTGCAGTCAAAGAGAAAGAATTATCTATGCTATTTCAACAATAGAGAGTTATGGAGGCTCATGATATCCGACGCCAATCGGCACGGTACTTGATGGTGATGCAAAGGGAATCTTAATCTGCACTTGTTATTTGTGCGTGTTGCTAGAGCCAAGATTATATAATTTAAACGATTTGACTAGCTGATTGATGTTGGAACATGCATATGTTACAGCAGTAATGAACTAGCTATAAAATTACGGATGTAGAGTTAATATAATTTTAATTTTTCTCGAATTAGTTATATTGTGTATGTTGTTTGTTTCTAATTTGTTTGGATACAGCATTCATATTTACATATTCGATATTTTGTTATTTCTATTAGTAATAATTCAGTTATTCTTGTTCACGTCTGTTTGCAGAATGTTCTCGTGATATTTTATATATTAATTTAGTGATTTGTCTTGGAAGATTGTAGTCTTTTGCAGATAAAAAATAATAGCATTCATTGTGTTTTTTTAAAAATTGTATCCATTGTCTGAAGCTGTAACACCTGCAAGATATTATCCAGAAGACATCGGATTATTGACTAACACACTATTAGTCACTAAATCACACAGCTCCATGATCTACTAATTTCCACAGATCGCATGATGATGTCACATTGTAACAGGGACTTTCCAGTTCTGAGAACTAGTCATCATAAATTATTTGTAATGAACGTTCTGAAGCCAGAGTCTATAAGAACATGTGAATTGTTATCAGAATATCAAACGTCAGATTCTCAGCAGCAAAATAATGTCGCTGACGTTTATGAAATCTCAACAGCGGAGAGTAGCTAGAAAGTCACGGATAGACCAAGATCCGTCTACAGTCGTCATTTCATGTTCGAACTGTCCAAGGACATTTACAGCTCGATTAGGGCTCATTAGTCATCTACGAACCCATAGGCAAGGACATAACTCTAATTGAATTTTCAAAAGTGGATGTAACAAATGGTCATCATCACTTGTGATGGACGAACAACAGCAACAGGTACATGTGGGATTGCCATAGTACCAGGAGCAATTTCCACATCAGGCAGTTGTGCATCTGGACCTTTCAGTAAACAGTAAAAATCTAAAGGCGGTAAAATATTGCCTAGAAATTTATAACAGACAAAACTGGTGTTTTGTTGGCTACACCCAGAATATGATATGTTACGAATTGTGTTTCCACTGAGTTGCCTCATAAGTATTTTGTCACCACTAAATACCTGATACATACTCCGCGATACATTACTAGTTTAATGACCTACACATAATGTCCTTTAATAACCCACTGATTTAATGACCTACACATAATGTCCTTTAATAACCCACTGATTTAATGACCTACAGTTCTCACCCCATAAAAGAATGTTCCATGTTTATTCAGCTCTCTTTCCTTAATCATGCGGAACGACTTCTCACAAATCGTATGAGTTTCTGACCAATTTTTGATCAGTGTTAGCCAAAGGCATCGAAATGAAGCCTAAATAGTTATGCTTGATTACGGGCCATCTTCAATACCATATACAGTTCCAGCGCCCGGCTTTATGTTTCACGACCGAGAACAATTAGATATCGCCCCACAATTGTTTTTCTCTCAGTTTGACCTTCATTAATCAGATCCTAAAACACGATCATCCATTCTGGACATAAAGGCAAGACAAGACAAGTATTTAAAGTGTTTTGTGGTGCACAATAATCGTTCAATAGTCAATGTTCATAGCCACTTTCTTGTAATATGTTACCATCATAACGCATGTATTGATTTTATATAGAGCAAGATTGTGTAGAATTCTAAACCGTTGTTGCTTGTGTAAACTATTATGGCTGTACGTGCGAGATTCTTAACATTATTAATGTTATCGTTTTAAAATAATTTAATTTGTACTCTCTGTGGTGAGGTCATCATCATCATTAAGTGCCGTCTCCGCAATGAATGTTAGCTGCAACAGACCTCCACCATCCCCTGTATCTTTTTGTGGTGGTACACTCTGCTAGACTGTAACCTGTCCATACTGTGATGCTACTCTCCCTCGTATATCTGTGCCTACTTCTTGCTCGCCTCACTTCACCCTCAAATAAGGTCTTAAACAAGGTGTCATGTCTTTTAATGTGTTCAAAATATTTTATTTGCTTTATTTTCTTTAGTAATTTTTTCTTCATATTAAGTGTTGTTATAATCTATTTGTTTTCTTTTCTTAACAATATGTTCTCCCTATTCTTTTATACATCCAAATCAAATGAATCAATTATGTCTTCTAATTGATTGTTTATTGTCCATGTTTCTGCACCATACATTAATATAGAATAGATGTAGAGTTTTACTATTCTCATTTTTAACTTGTTTGTAATGTGTTTAGAATTAGCTTGTTTTTAATTTCCTCATGTCATTGAAAATACTGTTAGCAATTCATATTCTTCTTTTAACTTCTATTTCACATCTACCATCATTTTGTGATTATGTGTCCAAGATATTCACACTGTTCTACTTGTTGTGATGAGGTACACTTCTTTCAATCACAGACGTTAGTATACTTTTGTTATATCAGACCTTTTGAGCATCAACAATAATGGTGGCGGTGGTTACTTCTGAACCTCGATCTATTTGGTCTAATAAAATCGTTGTCACGAGACATATAAACGAAACTGGCGAGAGGCGTGATTATTTTTGCTGTCATTTGGACGAAACATATTATACATTATTATATGAGCGATCGCTTTAACAACTGACCATATGGGTGTTCTGTATATTATTAACACTGTCATTACATATGTTCATCCGTTACTCGTAGGTTGACAGTCGCTTTATATAAGACCTGTTGGATAATTGGAAAACAATCAATTGGAAAAAATGGATGACTCATTTCAGTTTTTCCATGATTTTAATTGACCGTCGACACAGTATAAACATTGTAACCAATGAAAACACGGAGAAGCAAATGATTCATGTTCAGAAAGGTGTATTCCAATTTTTCAGCAGGTCTTATATATATCAACTGCCACTATCTGAGTCGCTTTGTTCTAGAAAATTACCACACATCATTTTATTGCACATTGCAATTGTTTCGATTCAATACATCTTGTTTGTCTTTGTATATTCTGAATAACTTATGCGAAGACAATGTTTCATCATTTAATGTGTGATTGATCGCCCTGTGATTAATAATTAATAGAAGCTATTTAGTCGACACATCATTTCAATGTGTATGAATGTTTGCAAAACTTTACATTTTCTGACCTGTTACTGGGGTTAAAAACTTTCGGAATGTTTAATTCAAGAATCAAAGTTGAAACATATAGTATGAATGGAAACACTTACTGTTTTGTGTTACTTGTGTTTCTATATATCTGCAGATCTATTCTTTGATACTCTCTGTTTGTTTGTTCACAGATATTACGAGCAATACAGCTCCTGCATAATTTTATATATGAAGGTATTTCATAGTTCAGATGTATTTCATACACAGAAGACTGTAACTCTAAGCAGTGTATAGTGTTATGGGAATAAGCCTCCTATTCATAGGTATTGACTGAATGGTCTTTAAAAGTGGTAGTGTTGTGTTTATATTGTTGCAAATGAAGAAAATTATATTTGATCATTGATAAAAGGAAACTCACCAACTTAAAGGCTTGCCTTTAGAACTGTACCTTTAAAAAACCCAATGGTAAGGGAATGTACAGAATATAGTACAATAATAATTGACATGGACTAAAATAACATGTGGCGATATTATCAGACATCAAACAATATTCATAAAACAGTGTGGCTGAAAAAATGGTGTGTTACAGAACAACAGAACATATTATGTCAGATGATGGATAACAGTACCATCGCTTGATATTAGTGTACACACGGTTAAAAATCATATGTGTACTTATTTTTTTACTTCATTCAGGAAGGTTTTATGAAGGGGTCTAATCCACACAGCAAGTATAAATCATTAAATGAAATACGTTTTCAATTGTGAGTACGATAAATTAGTTATGCATCTATAGAAATATACAAAATCAACAGAATATATTCTTTAAAAACTGAGTGTTTGAATGGTTAGAACATAAGTCTGACAATCGTGAATATAATATAGTCTATAAGACCATATCCTTGTAAACATAGTCATAATAACCTATAGGAATGTATTACAGAAAATAAAGATAAAAAATAGGACATTGACAACTGTTACTTTTCCATGAAAGGATTACACTTGATCAACCGTGTTTTCATTTGTAGCATCTTCTAACTATACTCGGGTTTAACTTTAGAGTTATATTTCGGAAGTTAGCCTAAGTCATCTCCATACACAGCATGGAGATGCAATAACATACGCTTGAGGATGTTACCATACACAGCATGGAGATGCAATAACATACGCTTGAGGATGTTACCAATGCTGAAATTTATTGTTAAATTACATTCATAGCAACTTGATTTTTTAAAACTGATTTCATCAACTTTGTATTTAATGTATTGTCGACTCTGCAGAACCTGTCTCCACGTATCTTCTAAAACAAGTTATTCTAGGGAATGCTGCTGACAAAAATACTGTGGTCCAGGCTAATTCTAATATTTTAGAATGTGCGTGCTCATGTACAAATATACTGTGACCAACAACTAAACAACTATAGTCTCAGAGAAAGTACTGATGTTCGAAAGTACTATAATCCATTATTAATCCAACCAATCATTCTCAACTTTATTTTATTTCTCTGATTCTTTAAAAGTAATATCACAAGTTCTTTATTGCAATTAGTTTTCTGGAAAAACTTCTGACTCCACAGACGTGCAGTAGACATCTTTCCTCATGCGGGTAACAACACCGTAGAGGAGAAAAATCACTTTAACAACATGCCTTTTTGCTCGTGTATGTAATATTAAATGATTATTTCCAGTTACCGATATGCAGACTGATACACGGTCAGCAGTGGCTTCTTAATAATATGACCCCAACCCAAACATGCAAATGATGGAATTGTAAATCAAAGAAATAAAATGACTAGACAGATTGGCTCCTTAGTTCCTAGAGTTCAGTACAATTGCACAAGTTTGTGCATATATTCATGATGGTCGTGCATTTGTGTGTATTATTTAAGCTATAAAGTAAGAATTGTGTTACTCTATTATAACGAAACATAGAAAACTGATTACTGGATGGAAATGACAATATGTATTCAGAGAAATCTCAAATATCTCTGCTGGCAGTTTCAAGTACAACAGTAGAATACTGAAACGTTAGCTCAGTCGATGTTTCTAAACTTTCAGTTAAATTAAGAGTACACGTCTTAAAATTGATTGGATAGATGGTTTATTGTACTGGGAAATGAACACTGTTATTTGATACAAAAATCAAGTTCTCGGTCAGCTGAACTTCATCAAATCAAATGTACGATTGAAATATAAATTTAAACTGTGCAAGGAGGGAATGAGACAACGAAAAGTACACGAGTAACGTGAAGTATTTACTGTTAACATTCTCATCGGTTTGGTGTTTAGGGAATATAGTTGTATCAATCGAATTGTTCTTTACTCAAAGGCATACTTAGAAGTGATATGGTCAGCATTACGTCCGACGTCTTTACTCCCCATACATTCTGGTACTGTTTACCTAAGCTGGTTCGAGCTAAAAACGTTAACAGGAGTGATGAACATTTTCTCTTAAAACAGATACATTTCATAGGGAATCTCTGTGCTGAGATGGTCAATCAAGTTGTCTTGTGATTAAAATGTTGCAGGATCGAGCCTTGCGATTATGATGTTGCAGGTTCAAAATTAGACCGCGCTGGTCATATTTACAAGAACATTTTTCAGTATTTTTCGGATTATAGTTTGAATATGGAGTTTACAGTCTACATCTCTGTTGAGAGGAATAAAGAAGAATAAACGGGGAACACTAAGTATAAATGAAGTCCATCATCTGCACTTTTGAAGTTTCTTTTCAATTGATAAAAACTTAAGACTTTCAAATGAAAAGTTACTGTGGAACCTAATTAGTAGGATGACTATATGTTCAGATCTAACCTTCTATATGTCTACCTCTGGATCTCAAATAATGTATGAACAGGATGTATATAATAAATGTATTATTTACAAGACTAACTTACAAACAAGAGCATTAAATCGTGAGTACTTGAAACATCTTCCAATGTCATTTTCACCATTCAGCGAGTTGCAGACATCAGCTACGGAGCGTTTACACATCATCTTCAGTGACACTTTAGAGTTTTATCCCAACTAAAAAAAAACTGTCATTGTACCCACTTCAATGGGTGACATCCACGTCCATGAGTGAGACCCACTTCAATGGGTGACACCCACGTCCATTAGTGAGACACACTTCAATGGGTGAGACTCACTTCAATCAGTGAGACCCACTTCAATGGCTGAGAACCACTTCAATGGGTGAGACTAGCGTATTCTGTTTCTGGTTGTCCATAAATAACATCAAAAATTTGGGGGAGGGAGATTTGTAAAAGTTTGACAGATGTTGACAGGAGGGGGACATGAGGGGAACCCCCTCCTTTACAAACGTCAAGAGTACTATTCTGCATACACCTATTAAAATGTTTTGAATTGGAAAAATTTCTCGAAAAAAAATTGAAGTGACATGTATTTTTTTTCGTTCATTATTTGATAATCCATTTGTTTTTGCTTTTATGGTTGGGTAACATATTTGACATTGTTAAGAAGAGGCGTTTTTTTTTATTCCTGACACTAGTTGACAATAGGACGGCTGGTGAAAAACAAGTTGTCATACAAGTTGTTGTTGCAATGTATTGAAATCATGTTTTAAGATTTGAACATTATCCACCAGTGAACAAATACAGCACAGTTTTTATAACTTAACATATGATACGATGGTGTAAGATAGTCACCTAATTAAATACAATAAAACTGCTTGAATTATAACTTCACTAACAAAATATATATAACGGGTACATAGATCACAGAATTATTGCTATCACACCAGTTTTAAAAAAGAAACAAAGTTATCATTCTGCCTTCAATAAAGTCATTGGTAGAAGTCGTGAAATAGGAACGTGCAATAAAGAAAGATGTCACAGTCACAATATCACATATAAGAATACAACATGTTAGAAATAGAATTGTTATCATGAAATAAAAGTAATAAAACTGGTAACAAGAGTCAAGATGTTTTATATATATATATATATATATATATATATATATATATATATATATATATATATATATATATATATACATACATATATATATATATAACACATCAAAATCAATGTATATGCTTGATGAGACAATAATTTTCGAAGAATATGAATAGAAGTATGCAGTACAAATAACTGATTGATGACATTTGTAAAAAGTAACACAATTAGATGGAAAAAAAAACAACAAACCGATTCAATAGTTTTACGGGGATAAAATTAAAATGATATAACTGAAGAACATATATGTAACATGATTGGTCACATTATTATCATCAATAACATGTTAATGAAGTATTACATTTTGTGTTATAAATAAACAGATGTTGAATAATATTAATAATAATAATAATAATAACAGAGATGTGAACATCAAATTTGACCTAGGTAGAAATGACAAATGACTAGATGGTGTATTATCATTAATTAATGGTATATTCTACTCAACAGACGCGTAACTACAATATTATAATATATTTGTAGATGTTACATGATAATTATGGATTATACAATGAATTACCTACATCTTGTAATAAACCAATTAGTTAATATGGAATGAACACAACCATAACTGTGTAAGTCCGTCTTTATGGAGTCTGAATAGACATTTAATAGAAGGCAGTTCAATGGATCTCTATTGTTTGTCTTATTTAGAGATACCTTCTGAGTTCTGATGTACGTGATATTTAACTGTGTAAGGTAAAGTAATCTCTGAGTCCTATTTTCAGTACATTACAGTTTAATACCATCAATGGGTTCAATATATAATTAATTCATTATCAGTTTCAGTATTAGTAATGTATGTCTACAATAGTAATAATCCGCTTGATCGTGTTTTTTTCTGGCCTCTCTAGATCAGTCGCGATCACATCGTTCCCGCCTGGGGTCATATTATATTTCTACTATTTTTCTACGGTGTCTTGGCGCATATGTTTACTGTAGCAGATACTGTGTATCATACAGAAGTCACGTCCAGGTATGAAGATGTCGACCCTACTATTGTGTGAATTATACTGTTAGATAACTGGCTGATACTCTCATTTACCGACACTCAATACATCATGGAAAAAAAAACATGATTGAAACTGCCTAGCCATTGCTAACAGTTCCAAGACATATTTTCGAGGTTGTATGTGAAGGAAGTTATTGTTCTACTCAGATGAAAAACTTAAGCTACTCAGATGAAAAACTTAAGCTACTCAGATGAAAAACTTAAGCTACTCAGATGAAAAACTTAAGCTACTCAGACGAAAAACTAAAGCTACTCAGACGAAAACCTTAAGCTACTCAGATGAAAAACTCAAGCTACTCAGATGAAAAGCTCAAGCTACTCAGAGGAAAAACTAAAGCTACTCAGATGAAAAACTAAAGCTACTCAGACGAAAAACTTAAGCTACTCAGATGAAAAACTCAAGCTACTCAGATGAAAAACTCAAGCTACTCAGATGAAAAACTAAAGCTACTCAGATGAAAAACTCAAGCTACTCAGATGAAAAACTCAAGCTACTCAGATGAAAAACTCAAGCTAATTAGATAAAAAAACTCAAGCTACTCAGACGAAAAACTAAAGCTACTCAGATGAAAAACTCAAGCTACTCAGATGAAAAGCTCAAGCTACTCAGAGGAAAAACTAAAGCTACTCAGATGAAAAACTAAAGCTACTCAGATGAAAAACTCAAGCTACTCAGATGAAAAACTCAAGCTACTCAGATGAAAAACTCAAGCTAATTAGATAAAAAAACTCAAGCTACTCAGACGAAAAACTCAAGCTACTCAGACGAAAAACTAAAGCTACTCAGATGAAAAAGATATATATCAGAACAGTAACAGCTTATATTTCTTCGAAATACTGTAACTAAAAATATGTCTGGCTAGAGCTGACAGTGTTTGTTTATTAAATTGCATTTCCTCGTATTCGTTTCTAGACTGATGTTTGCTGATCCAGAGGTATGTGGTTTCATGCCGTTTGACTCATTCTTGTACGGATAGAAGGATCTGGATGCTATGATGTCATCTAGCTGAATAAACTGAAGTAAATAATATATACTCCAAACTTCTGAAATGATAGTTGCTAAAGTGAAATACGATTAAGTTGCATGACAGTGCTAGCTTGCAACAGACACCGTGAACTTATCAAAAGATCCATATAAGCTGGAAAAGTTGCAAATATTTCGCCAAAAAGTGCCGCGCATTGAAAGTAAGTTGCACGCAAAAATTGGAAACTATAGATATATTTAAAAAAATGATAGTCAAGAATCACCTCAAAAATGGCATGTGATTTTGAGTATTTCTAAATTCCTTCTGATTTGTCCAGGTAGGATGAAATATTTGTTAGGATAACGGAACGTACATCTTAGAACTATTATTCATTATCTTAAATATTACCAAGAAATAGAGAACACATCTTGAGGTAATAGAAGAAAATAAAGACGAGAATCTATTTCTATGCCAAAATGATCTATTAATTAGATGTTTAATTAATATCTAGAATAACTCTACAAGAGAAAACGAAATTGTCAATAGGATATACACAAATGCACATGGCTATTTCTGATCCCGTATTAGTTAAGGCAATACACCATAGTCGCCATATCGGAGATAAACACTAAATACAAGTCACTGAATACGAAGTGCATGCCGAAATTGAATGTGTTGGACAGAACAGCTACAATATTACAGTTTCGCTATGAAGTATTCGCTATGTGATACAAACGAGCACATAGACAGACATTCCTCCACCTATTTCTATCTTTGGCAAGAATATATGCTCTCAAACTATGATGTTTCCATTCTATCAAACGTCCACGCTATCTGTCAATCATTGTTATAACTTCATTCTAAATGCATACTATTTCAATGCGGCTACCAAGAACCAATGTGTGCCTCTTTATTTATCTGGACAATTTATATACGATGATAAATTGCTTTTAACTTCGTGTCTGGTCCCTTATTTCAAAATCGATGAATTTCTTCTGGCAATATTGTCTTTGTTGGTTTCCACAACACAGATCGTCTCTTTCGACCGGCAACATAAATTTTCTAACTAACCATCGTCGTGCAAATCCCGAAACATTACCATCGATTTAAATATTGACAGTATTATACTAATAGCATACTATTGATATCATATGATCCCGTATCAATTGTGTGTTAGTACTGGTACATAATTAATTATGGGAGGGGGGTCATTGGAAAATTAGATGCACAATGTTAACCATGTTCTCTCTACGAATACATTCATCCAGTTTTTCTGCTGCCAATGTACTTAAACAGTCATCGTTGTTGACAGACGTAGCCTACAATATAACCAAATATAAGAAACGTTTTCAGACATGTAAAAATGTACAACTTTTGCTAGCTCGTCTTATTCTTGGAATATATATGCGAGTTGTGGCAGATTGTTGACAAATCACGTCTACAGTACAACATATTTTGTTTCGTCGTATAATTTCTCAATAATTTTCTAAACTACACGTATTCTATCAGATTTTGGCAGGCATATATATGTCTATATTAAACTTAAAGAACTGGCCTTATGTCTAAATTAGCAACAGTTAATTCAGGCTACACCACGGAGAGATCTCTATCTGAGCCCATCTCTGGCCCAGATATTCCTCCTCGCACCCTAGAAGGATCAATGAAGCCATTCTGTCGAGGATATGTGCTGAAGCGGATAAGTTCTACATCATTTCTGAAATGATGACCACCAACACCCCGACGGTTGTAGTTACGGTTGTGGTGATTAATTGGGTGGTGTTGCTGGTGTAGATGATTATTGTTATTGTTATGATGATTGTTTTCTTGTGGTGCTAAACTGGCGGATTTTATACCAAACCATTTCGTCACTGTCTGAACTGCCTTCGATTTTTGAACGGCTAGTCAGACGTTACTGTTATCGTCACTAACTTGATTGGCATGACGGAAAAGAGGCTTGTTCCTGTAATGGTTCCACAGTTGTAAAATGAGCTCTGATACTAGAACATCATTTGCATTCTTGCCCACAAGTCGGAGTACAAAGATGCCATCTTGACGGAGGTACTGCTCGCAGAACTTTACAGCCATCTTCTTGTCCAGCTCTGATTTGTAACAATCGTTGATACGCAGGAACTTCTTGAGGTAGCGGAGGCGATGCTGCCTAAAGATCATTATGTAGATCCACACGAGGAAGTTGAAGGTGCTAAGGGCGGCAACAAAGACCAGCCAAAACCAAATGAAGATGAAAATCTTTTCATTAAAAAGATTGATGGGTAATACGCATTGGACAGTGTAATCGTGGACATTGGTCAGCTGACGGATTTTAAAAAAGCAGTGAGTAATTCTGGGGAAGCGCGGACTCTCTGACCATGTTTCCCCTCGCGCTAAATGGTCCATCACCTCGAAGCCATAAACATTAAAGTTTGTGCCAAGAAACTCGTTTAGTATAAATAGTTGACCTATAGCATTGGCTAGATATAGAAGCTTGATGACCATGTATAGAGTAACCAGATAGTTGCCGTATCGTTTTCCCCACACGATACAACAGTATTTGGATATCTGTTGGCGAATTCGAATAAAACATCCGGATCTGTACTCTCGAGCGTTCTCTATCCACCGGTCCATATAACGAACAATGTGTTTGATGGTTCGATCTCGGTCGTCTGGTGCCACGTAAGCCGTCTCGGCTGCAAGAGTCACTATCTTGTCCAGGTTGACGCCTGCAGAAGCCGTCAAGATGCGCCATAATATACATGGTACCTGAAATAATTAGTTACAAAAATTATACATACATATTGATATCAGAACAAAATAGGTATGTAATGTCCAATATCTTAAATTAATGTGAACAACCAGGTAAAAACTTCAAAACTAAGAATCATTAATCGTGATACGAGAACGCAACAATTAATTCGTCACTAATCGCGATATGATGCTCCAAAAACTAAATTATGAATCACAAATCGTGATAGATTGGGAGTTTGAAACACTGACTGCCTTGGTAAATATAATCTTATTGATTCATTTGAGGGTTTACACTAATCGCCACGACTTCTTTTCTCATACTGAACACATCTGCTCTGTATGCTCCTTCATTTTCGGCAACTGCTAAACCACGAAATCTAGCTGTAAAACCTAAGCAATTCTTCTGACTCCGACATACAGATTTATCGGTAAACGTATTGCCATCAACTTCGTGTGTTAATATCAATAATTTTATCTATTTTAGCATTACAAACTATCACATTGTGGAAGCATGTCATGGTCCCATCAACTGTGTGTAATTATTTCGCTGCTGCTAAGCTCGGGACTGTGGTTACCTCTTCTTTTAGCTTTTCGGTTACTACCCTCCATGACATACCACACTTATTTCTTGTGCACTTTCGATCCTTAACATTGTTGTGCGGTTCGTGTTTCTGGTCTGAAATGACACAAGTGTAAGCTTTTGTTTTGAAAATAGCTTGTTGAGAAAATAATGATACGATGATGATGATGATTCAATCCCTTTCACTGTGAGCAGGAAGCTCTTGACAGCCCATAGCCCTTCTGGCGAATGTACAGGTTTTCCTCAGTTGTGGTGCAGTTGTGTAGAGTATGTTGTGTATAGCTGGAAGTGGTGGTAATACGAGTAGTTCTTGTCGGATGTCTGTTAGTTTTGGGCACTGCAGTAGTAGGTGTTCAACAGTCTCTTCTTGTGCGTTGCAGTGTCTGCAATTTAGTTAGTGTAATGGGTTTATTCTGTTCAGGTGTTTATTAACGGGGGGGGGGGGGGCGTGGCCTGTTCTTAGTTGGAATGTGAGACTCTGGTTTTCTCGCTCGAGTTGTTTCAGAGGATCCATTGGGTTGGGTTTCTGTTGGTATTCATATAGTGAGCGTCCAGTCTTTGAGCTGGATCACTGTTGTAACCATTCTTGTCTGTAGTTGTTTTTTAGGATTTGTTTGCATTTTTGTAGGGAGATTTTTGGGGAAAACTGGGGGGGGGGGCGGCAGCACCTCTCTTAGCTAATTCCTCAGCCATTTCGTTTCCAGGGACTCCGGTATGGCCAGGTATCCACTGGAGGGTAATTTCTGCACCATATGATGTGAACAGCTGGTCAATTTGTCTGTTGATATTGCAGCCAGGGGGTGTTTTTTTTTTGTTCTCCAGGGCCTGGAGCGCTGATTTTGAGTCTGAGAAGATGACTATGCCTTAAAGTGGAGTAGTTCCGTTCTCAAAGTCCACAATAATTCGATTCAGAACTTTCTCAATTGCTATTATCTCTGCTGTATAGTTAGAGCAGATATCTCCGCATGGGCCAAACAATTTTGGGTAGTCTTCTGGGTCTGTGTTCGGGTATTTTATCACAGCTCCATATCCAGAATTTTTGGTAGCATTTTCTGCAGATCCATCTGTGTATACGTGGATTATTTCTGGTGGGTATGTATGGATAGTTTCTGGGGCAGTGGTTTTCAGGAATGGAGTTACAGTGTTCGTATCTGCCGAGGGGTCAGAGAGTTCAGTCCTTATGGTAGGGGTTATTGCTTGCCTGCAGGGTGGTTCAATGTCTATCAATTCTTTTTGTTCTCTATTTGTTGGCAGATGGTGTTTAATGCTTGCTTGTCTTTCGCTATTGAGGAGCGATGTTTTGAGTATTCTGTGTTTGTCCGGCCACCTTTCTATCATTTTTCTATTTTCTTCTGTGGTGTCCATTCCCATGTATCTTTCAAAGGTCTCTACTACCACTCGTTCTCTTCTTAAGTGTAATGGTTCTATGTCTGTGTTGATCTCCCATGCAGCAGTTGGGGTGGTTTTCATGGCACCGCATATAATCCGCAGTGCGTTATTTTGGACGTTGTCCAATCTCTGTTGGTGGCTTTTGCTTGCTATTGCTTGTATAGTGATACGAAACCCATGCTATTTAATATTTACAATAAGGGTATCCTTAGTGCAACCCGAGGTGTACACGCATTCCCTCATTATGCAAACCTTCCAGATTTGACATTACGAACATGAAAACGTGAGGCTTCCTAATACATAGTCGACTATAGAGATGGCTAAATGGAGGAAGAGAAGGACATATAGATGTTGCTAAAGATGTACAGCTACCATAGCTTAGCGTACTACAATCCCTCACTCATATCCCTGCATCATTTGTTGGACATCATGCCCGAAAGATATATTGCGATCAAATTTTACACAAAGATAACTCAAATGCTCCGTGTTTGGCCCATTAAATATTTCGCCCATCAAATGTGGCGTGTGGTAGGTCAGCCTTCACTTTGCAATTATTCAAACATCAGTACTACATATTCGCCTTCTCTGAGTTGATTTGATATCATGCTTCATAAACAAGTTCTATGTGGAATATACTGTCGTTTGCATGTCGTACGTCATTTTTGTGTATGTCTGAACCAGTGCCGTAAGTTAAGGTTCATAATAAGGGTTCATAAATCGTAGAGAATTGCCGTCACTATACTCGGTTACCACTACGCTTGGGAGGCACCTTGTGAGTTAGGATGTCATCAGCACATGTTAACTTAATTCCATGTCCAGGAGGTTGAATATTGGTCACCTATATTGGTTGCAGTATATATGTTGAACAGTTACATTGCTGCGGAGTACATACTGAAAGCAACAAAGGTTACGCGGCTTCTACTCAACTCCCGACTGAGCAGATGTGCACTTACTGGTACATATCTTGAATAAGCTGATGAAAACTTACTGCTACAATTATTGACTAGTCAGATGAACATTTACGAGTTTAACCCTTGGCTGGGCAGATGGGTAATTACTGCTGCATGTCTTGACTGGACACATTAACTATTACGGGCTCAAACTTTGGCTGGGAAGATGGGTACTTCCTTCTGCATGTCTTGACTGGACAGATTAACTGTAACGGGCTCAATCCTTGACTGGGAACGTGCTCATTTTCTGCTTCAACATTGGATGCGATGGATGAGTACTTTCGGTTGAACCTTTTACTAGGTAGATGGGCACTTTTTAGGTTCAACATATACATATTTGCACTTTCTGATTAATCCTTGACTATGCTGCTTATTCATAACTCTTCTACGAACTATCGTTTGCTTTCAAGCGATGCATATGACAATGTACAAGACGACAACAACATATATAAAAACATACAGAAAACATTGTTTTGGCCAATACAAAGTATACAGTCTCGTGACTTAATCAGCAAGTATTATTGTACAATTGCATGTATTAACTGGAATAGCTTGCGCTAACGTTGTCATTGCATATTTTTCGTGTCATCGATGACATTTGAAAACTATCTAAAAATCGAATAGCTGCAGGAGCACCAAAACTTCAAAGCAATCATCTATTCTGAAAATAGAGAGTTACATTCTTTCGTTCTCATCTAGTCTGCAATCTTGTCTTCTCAAGACCAACTGAAATATTGATGATGCATGTACCCACATAACAATAAGATATTTCTGCTATATTGACAAGCATATTAACGCCAGGATTATACAGTGTTTCAACAACACCAACATTATATTTCTATTGATATTCAATATAAACGTATGAATATATAATCGTGAGTCACTTGCGATAGAGAGAAAAAAGGGGTCGCGAAAGACGAGAGCTTATTTCTTGAGGAGTTGTAAGCTGTATTTAGAGAATAACTGATATTTTAGTCTGAATGGAATAGACTGTTAAGGATTATGTTGGTACGTCGGTTAGAATAAAGAACTTGTGTAAACATTCTTTTGATTGTCTATTTTCTGTCCTCAGGTGAATGATGGTTGATATTATCCGCACTCGTAATTAAGTGTAAGGGGATGGGAACTTCAGCTGTCGTTCCAAGGCCACATGTGTCGTCGTGTTTGCATTAAGTCCATGTTTGTCCATTCATTTAACATTTTGTAAAAGACATTGTTTATTCATCTATTGTTGAAATTTTAAGGGCAACAAATACATCTAAATGAATTGTCACTACAATGCAAGGTGCTCCAATCACTAGTAAGTGTGTAGCTTAGTTTGAGAGGCGATTTCGATACCAGCATTTCAGCGTTGCTACCGAGTTGACACAATGACACAGGTAGGCAAAATATTTTAACTTTGTAGTGTTTCAATATGGAATTGCATCCATACGTTGATCGTACATTATATAATATACATGCGGTTTATAATATGTTGATAGTATAGTAAAGAAAACATATGTAACTTTCCATCGGTGAAATAGAGAAATATTGCATCTGTAAAATAGAGAAATATTGCATCGGTGAAATAGAGAAATATTGCATCGGTGAAATAGAGAAATATTGCATCGGTGAAATAGAGAAATATTGCATCGGTAAAATAGAGAAATATTGCATCGGTGAAAAAAGAGAAATATTGCATCAGTAAAATAGAGAAATATTGCATCGGTAAAGTAGAGAAATATTGCATCGGTAAAATAGAGAAATATTGCATCGGTGAAATAGAGAAATATTGCATCGGTGAAATAGAGAAATATTGCATCAGTGAAATAGAGAAATATTGCATCGGTGAAATAGAGAAATATTGCATCTGAAAAATAAGCCGGATCATCAAATAGAATACCCTGAACAGGATGTAGTAGTCATTACAGCCTTTTGAAATGTCTGTTAATCTTGAGCCAATCTGTGTGCTTCTGTTTTTGTCATGTTCAGGTGGACTTTGATATCTTACGTCCATCTTCTTCTCGGTCTGCCTCGTGTTCGTCCCCCTGGAATCATGCCCTCCATTATGGTCTTCCCTAGGCTGTCATGGCGTTTGATATGACCAAAATATTGTAGTTTTCTGCAAAGATCCATTCTGCTCAGCCAGTTTTCTTTTAAATTCACTTTTCTCAGGATGGCTACGTTGGTGATCTGTTTGGTCCATGGTATTCTGAGGATTCTTCTGTAACATTTTGTTTCAAATGCTGCAATTATATATTTAACATTATTAATGATTGTCCTGGATTCACACCCATATAATGTAACTGGGAATATACACGCTCTTTGGAATGTTAGTTTAATTGTCTTGCAGCAGCTCAGCTATATGTTTTTCATTTGTATTAACTTCTTTGCTGCGATAGCGACTTTTTCATAGCAATCACCGGTAGAGTTGACAAAAAAACGAAGCTATTAAAAATTGGTGACTCTTTCTAATTCGCAGTTGTTTATACTGATTCCCGCCGAAGACGGATGTGTCGGGCCATTGGCATAAATAAAACGGCGACAAAAAACAGTTCCATTCTCTGGACTATATCCTGCTGGAAATCTAGTTGGACCATGGCCATGCTGCAAGGGAGATACAGTGGGAGTTTGAGAATGAACGCTGAAGAAGAAGATACTGATTGAAAACTTGCTAATGGTTCTATGTCAGATAGGAAAAGCTATCATGTTATTTGTCCAAAGCATGTGTTAGATAATTTCTTAAGTGCGATGTTCAGCGTATGGAGTGAACTAGACTGTCTGGTTTCGATTGGACATTAAGTTTATCCTTGTTTGTAGAGGATTTTAGCATATGCTAAGAGTAGACATATTGGTCACACTGGTGGTAGCCCTCATAGTCTTTCCGTCACAGTCTTTTCTTCCTGGATTCATCCGGTACCCTATTAAATCTGGGTCGGCCAGTGAGTCGTTGTGATCTGAAGAACATGTCCGTCTCAACTGGGGAATTAACTCAGGATCACTCATGTGCAAAACTAGTGCGCTAACTACTGCTCTACATGGCTCTATCCCTTACGTGTTAATAGATACTTTGATGACTTGCTTGTTACTGATATTCCACGGTACAAATAAGATTGTGGCCGTGATACTAGTTGTATATTTACAAGAATTTCTTCTGAAATTATACCTTACTGTTTACCTTCCACGCATGTCGTAAAAGGCGACTAAGGAGGTTATGGGATGGAGTTGGCTGTCCCATCCAATATAGAGTCAGTGACCCAAAGCCATTCTAAAGTCGGATGTGTCAGGCCAAAAGGCGCAGATATCGCAGCAATGTTGTAAACCATGACACAACGCATTCCGTTCTCCGGACTACATCCTGCTAATCTGCAGGAGTTTGAGAACGAAAGCAGAAGAACAGAGGAAGAAGAAGAAGATATCTTGCTCGATGGTGTTACACAGCGTCACGCACTTTTCTTGACTGATCCATCAATTTCCATGATTGTCTCTGGGTGGCAATGCAAAGTATACGCAGTGACCAATATTTATTCGCATAGGTCAAGATGAGTAGAATCAACACGCATGACCTTATTCTAAAGAAGAGTTTGGTTGTGTATTATTGGCATTCCGTTATTCTCAAAATACATTGAAGTTATTAACAATTTGGGGATTGTCAGAATAGACTTATGCTTCATGTTCCCCGTATATTGTCTTAGCATGTGTAGTACTTATATGAATTTAAAGATGGAGACATTAGTATGGCTTGAGAATCAGTATCGTGGCGAGGGGCGGGGATAACAGTCGCTTTGAATACCGCGTTTAAGAATACTTTGAATACTACCACCAGGGATGAAGATACCTCTTCATGTACTAAGCCGCAGCAACTATTAGGAGGGAACCGTATTAGTGAACGACCAAATCGTAGAAAGTCCTCCTCTTGCGAGAAAGGGTTGCAAAATTGGTAATTTTTCTCCGGGCGCCCAAATACTGCAGATACGTCACTGCTCAGATTAGATATATGAGTCTATTCTGACTCAGAAATCCTGACTTATTTATGAGCATTATGATACAGAACCTACGTTCCATCGTATAGATACGGTTATCAAAACATACCTTGAACAGCAGGGCTTGAAATAGAAGAATCATAGGAACCCATTGATAATACTGGATCTCCGAATCGTATGGAAGATTCCAGTCTCTGGGTGGCTGATCCTTGAAGTGTACGTAGAATGTGTTGGAAACCCAGCAGACGTTATTAGTGTAGTCTACCTGAAATCAGCGAGTAAACATAGTTAGATTTAAGGACAGACTGCTAGAAATTTAGTATTTCAATGGGTACTATGTAATGGGTACTATGTAATGTTACACAAATTTGGAGAAACAATGTACTTAGCGGTTGGTAACGCATACAATCAATGACTAAAGTTTATGAAAAACTACATAGCACTATTAAGAGCATACCCAATGAATGGGAGTATTTTCAAAACATCAGTCGCAAACAATCTAAAAACATTATGCTTCACCACAAATAAAACGATGGGATGTAACGGAGCTGCTGGTTATGAAGTGATGAACTCAAACAAGCATTGCCAAATAAGAAACACGTATTAAAATATGGGTAAAAACAGTTGTCAAGAACAGACAACGAAACAAATCATCTGGTGTGAATAGCATAACAATTGAAGCCATCCAGGCTTGCAAGCACATTGGAGTAAGCTGGCTGAAAGAATATTCACAGCAGCATGGTCAGAAAAAACAGTACCAGCTGTCTGGCAGAAACAAATAAATGCACCTATATGGAACAACAAGGGATACAAACGGGAGTGTGAGAAATATAGAGGATATCTATACTCAGCTACATAGGGAAGATATATGCAAATTCATAGAGCTAAGAGTAAGACCGACAACAGATCTCAGAAAAATAAGACACAATGTATTTCTCGAAAGGTATAGGATACAAAGACACAATTTTTGCGCTACTCTAACTGAACGAAGAGGCACACTTGAATACGTCCAACAACAAAACATAGCATTCATCTGCCAAGAAAAGGTGTTTGATAGAGGTGACCGAAAAAAATTTGTGGCTAATATTGGAGGGCAATGTAATATATGGCCAACTATTGGACAACTGTTAACCTAACTAGTCGATATTAAGCTTGCTTACTGGTACTGGGTAAATATGAAATATAACATAGAGAGACATCCTTGATTTATTGTTAATGAAAATCATATTTCAGCAAACGGGATTTGAGTCAGGCCCACTCAGATATCACCCACTCAACTCACAACTTGTGTCAGTATGTTTCGTCTTCGACCACTTCGCATCTCTAAAGTTATACGATTTTGGAGCAGACTACTTCCAACGTGTATATTTTCAAGCTATTTTGAATATGGACCGATCGACCGAGACACAGAAAACAGCAATGACATCTCACACACTGCACAGATATGTAAATTCCTCGAGAACCACAAACATGTAACATTAGTAAGTGTCAGAAGGTCTCAGTACTGCAATGACTAACATTCAATGACTAACACTGCAATGACTAACGACTAACAGTCGTTACTTGTTAAATATTACATAAACAGAAACAAGGTTGCTTCAGATGCGACATGGGTAAATGAAAAGTATAACATATTGAAGTGTCGAGGATGTGTTATTAAGAAAATATCATAATGCAGAAATGATGGACCGCTTGATGGATGCATAAACAACAACAAAATATACACTGCACAGATATGTCAAGTCCACGAGAACCACAAACATTTCACATCATCAATATTACAATGATTTTCGTCAACATTATTGTTAATTATCTCCACATGCAGTTTGTCTGAACGTCTCTCCCCTGGCTATCTAGATCGTCCACTACACCACAACAAATCTCCAGTAGATGGTATATACCATGTGTAAGCGTTGTACTATGACATAAACATAAAACAGCATGGCGTTACAGCATTAGAACGGGAGCACTAGCGGCGGAAGAATTCAGACAAGAAACTGCAAGACAGAAGCGGACACGTAGAAAAGAAAAAAACATCTCAACTTCACACCTTCTATTGTTGTCAATTCTGTAAAAGAACATTTTGTGCGCGCATTGGACTTGCTAGTCATTTAAAAACGCACTATTAACTTTATTATTTTATTATTTATTGTTATTATTATTATGGTTGAGTTTTTGGTCATCGTCGATCACGACGGACGAACATCATCATCATCATGACATAAACAGATGAGACTGGAAGGAGGAGGAATCTGTGAACATTTTTACATCGTCAAAAATGAGATTGATAATCTTTTTTGCTGATCATTACAGTGCCACTGACCATCTGAGAGTCCAAGATGTACAATGTGACGGCAATTAAGTCATATATATATATATATATATATAAACCGTCAAGGTGGTGGAGTTATAGCGCGTCTGTGATGAACAAGGTACCAAGTTCGATTCCCTCCACAGGCAATTGTGCATTCGACGTTCAGAAAGTAATGGCAGACTGCTGAAGTATTTATATTGCCTAGAAAATCACTACTGCCAAAAAATCCTGGGCTATGGCCTGAATAGTATACGCTACCAATGTTTCAATATTCATTAACCGGATTATATTTATATTTAATTCTTCCACGTGATCATGAATGTCAATAGTGCCCTTCATCTCGTCGTTATTTTGTGTGAATGTGTTCTTGAAATAGCTATTTTGGTCGAAATATCGCTTTGTGTGTGTGTGTGTGTGTGTTATTACGTGTAATATTGTGCCTAGAAATTCTCAACAGATTATGGAGGACAGAGTCCATGGGAGGTGGAAAAAAAGGCAGACCAAGACGAAGATTGACTGACAACATCAAAGATAACATGAATACGTAGTTTGAAAATGCAAGCAGGATGTCAGAAAACGGAGAGAGATTCAGGGAGTTCATTGGGAAGACAATGGTCTGGAGTGAGTGTATCACATGACACACTGATTTTCCATTGGTGATTAACATAAATTCATTAACCTGTTCTAAGTTTCGTCTGTTAGATTACAGTTTTGCTACAATGAGTACATATATTTAATAGGTATATTGAGACAGTTTTGTTGCAGTGTGTACATATAATAGATGGTATAGTGAGAAATATATGCTGCAGCGAGTATATATAGTAGATGGTATAGTGAGACATATATGCTGCAGCGAGTATATATAGTAGATGGTATAGTGAGACATATATGCTGCAGCGAGTATATAGATGGTATAATCAGACAATTTTCACCAAATGAGTACATATATTAGATTGTATATTGAGACAGGTTTGCTGCAGTGAGTACACATATTAGTTGGTATAGTAAAACAGTTTAGCTGTAGTGAGTACATACATTAGATGGTATAGTAAGACTTTAGCCTTATTGAATCCCCATGGTGATTCTGCATCAATAGAATTATCATATTTTGATTGAGTTGTTTCTTCGTCTGCCTTTCTTATAACACTCATGAAAGTTAGCAGAAGGTATTTCAGATAACTGACTGTTTTGTCTCGTGATTATCATCATCATCATCAAGTGCCGTCTCCGCAACGAACGTTGGCTGCAACGTATCTCCAACATCTCCTGTCTCTTGTCTTGGTGGTGCACTCTGCTAGACTGTAACCTGTCCATCATGTAATGTTACTCTCCCACGTGTATCTCTGCTTACCTCTTGCTCGCTTCCCTTTGACTTTACCCTCAATTAAGGTCTTCAATAGGGTGTCATGTCTTTTAATGTGTCCAAAGTATTTTATTTGCCTGATCTTTATTTCTCTTAGTAGTTCTTTCTTCATATTAAGTGTCTTTAGCACCTCTTTATTTGTATTCTTCTCTTTCCATGATGTTCTCGTGATTATAGATTTGCGTGATTTGAGTTTTATGAGTTCTTCAATTTGACATATCTGATCTCACCCGTACAATTTTGAGTAGTCAACCCACACCTAATATTCCTTAGTAGATATACATCGCACGTATGAAATGCCACTATTTCTTGTTTTATGTTGCTCTACGACAACTTACCGATACAATGATTCTATTTAACAGTCGCTACAAACAAAGTCAATATTTGTTAACGTTCCTTCTCAAAGTCCCGTTTCTCCCTTTTAGCATGACCTTGGTCCAACTTTATTTCCCGCAGGATGTAGATAATTAGGAGAATGGAGATGACGTTGTCCACGTTTTATTTGCAACAATGTCCGGAAACATCCTACATCAGCAGAAGAAACATCATAAGTTATACAACATAAATACTTACGTGACTTTCCTCGAACTGGGCCGGGCACCAACAGTGTATAGGTTCACCCACATACTGTTTAGTACTGACCACGATGGTAAAGATGATAAGTACGATGGTTGTGTACAGGTGATTCAGTCGATCAATCCAGTCGTCATCATAACGCCCTTTCAGACGTGCGTATGTGGCAAAACTCCCCAACACGCTGTCAAGCCTGAATTGAAGGGAGAAATAACAAAGGTATAAGTAGAGAAAAAAAATAAATAAAAATCATTGTTCTATATGGAAGGGAGAAATAAGAAACACATGTACAGGTAAATAATAAGAAATCTGTATCCTACGTGAATAAAAAAGAATGAGTGTGGTAATGAAAAGAAATATTAGGCAAATAACAAAGTTTCAACTTTCTTAGTCGGCTTTTACGACATATATGATACTGGACAGTGGTACATATACCGTGATTCACTGGCAATGAATGGATGAGCAGGCGTAATAGAAATAACAGATTACAGCACAGCAAATAGATGAAAGAAATATCAGGCATCATAATAGTGGAATATTAGATGAAAATGTAGAGAATATATATAGGCATGTACGAATGGTCGTAAAAGATTGGTCAGTGAATGTGCACATATTAGTAATGGATGGATGATTGAAGTTATTAAATATATAACTATCAGGTTGATGAACTGGACAAGTAGATGGAAAGATAGTTGAGTAATTAGCTAATTAATACACGTATAAATGGCCCTTTAGACAAACCACCAATGCAACGAAAAACCTTAGTAGATGACATGCCGTTATATTGAAGCTCGCTTACGGATGGTTTGTAGCATGTAATCTATACAATTATAGACCCCATCTGAGTAGAAGGCTCCTTAAATAGGCATTGCACTAAGCCGAAAGATGAAGTCTCCTGGGTATGAAAGAAACCTCAGAAAAACCACTCCACTGCACATAGGAAGTAAGAGCTAATCGCAATTCATGTGGTTCTCAAACAAACAATACACTTATAAATATTTGATTGATGACAATAATTAACCTGAAGTACGAAGTGCTCTACTATCTTTTCATTTCATACATTGATCGTATATGTAAACTGGCTAACACAACGAGGAGTAAAACCGAAATGACCTACTACAATAACTATTTTTGCAAATGACCAAACAAAACATCACAAGAACAATTACAACAATATATAGATAGACTTCACTTATTATGCACGGACTTAACATAAGGATTAGAAGATTGAGGTAATGACATTCACAAAACAAGATAGAAACACAGCCATCTCCATTTACGAACACAAACTCAACAACGTGAAAGTGTTCACCTAATTAGGAAGCAGTGTAGCACCGACGGGAAAAAAGCACGACAGAAATACAACACAGATGCAATATAGTGTACCAGTTCCTAGAGCAGATCTCTCCTATACTATAAAGTACAAATATAAACATGAACACCAATGTAGTAGTATTATACAAAACAATCATCAAACCATTACTATGCTACCAATGTCACACATGGACACTGACAGAAAACGTTAAAGACAACTTGTCACAACATAAATATGTCTACGCAGAATCCTTCGAGAAACAGTACCAAGAAACAGAATCAGAAATAAAAGCACCAGAAGAGTAACTAACACAGTACATGTTGTATAATATATCCTAAGACGAAAGATAAGTGGTTCGCACGCGCCTTAAGATTGCCTCCAGACAGCACTTCACCAAAGCAATGCTATTCAGACACAGCGGATACAAAGCCAGTGTGAAAGAGCTTTCAAAACATGAATTACTGGAACACAGGAAGCAACTGACACAAGCATATATGAAGCATACAACAATCAATATTCACAGCATCCTTCTACCGCTTGACGCTGCATGATACAAATGGATGGATGCGATTAGATAGATACAACTAACAAGAGGATAAATATTGTTTGATGATCGTAATCAACAAATGGATAAATAACGTTTGATAAGCGTAGTTAACAAACAGATACATATTGAATTGATAAGCGTAATTAATAAAAACAAAACTTTGAGTTGATGAACGTAATTAACAAACTGATAAATATTGAACTGAAGAGCTATAAAAGTGGATAATGAATGGACATATGTAATAGATGTATGGAAAAAAAATTAGAAATAGCCAAAATAACAGATTAAATAGTGACACTAGGGAAGCTGGATACATTAAGAAATGTGTGATTTAATCGTCTCCGAAAGTAAGCTGACATTTGTTGATGAACGTTTCATGACTCCTCAACAACTAACCTCTGCCAGAGAAAATTACCAAGTATGACGCTTACAATGTCCACATTCTCAACATGAAATAGTCAAGAAATCCCCTGCCGAGGCTGGATGGTATAAGGAAGATTGGATTTGCCCACGAGAGGTGTATTTCTAATTTTCCAACCCATACATGGTCTGGACTATGGTGTCGATGAATGGAACAAATGTGTGGGTTATCGGCTACAACTGACGAACTTGTAACTAGTCAGATAAATAAAGAATTACAGATCACAGTCTACGGGGAGTTGGCACCACATTGATCTAGATTTGAAATATTTAGTATAATATTTGGAATAATTTATCAATTGTTTAGTATGAGTTTGCCCCGTTCGTCAGCAGTGGTATAACATCTGAAATTAAATTATCAATTGTCTAGTCTGTGTTGACACCTTCCTTGATGACTGTCAAACTGTTTTCTTGTTTAATGTATAATTTACTTTATTCAATCCCAAGAGATTTTGTCACTATTGTAAATCACAATATTCGGACGCTCATGTGTTGGCTGTACCTGAAAGGGAAGTAAAGAATGGTAGCACTGGTTACCTTTATTGTATATCGCCAGAGGCGACTTCGGAAGCTGTGTGGTGGGGGTTTGTTACCTCATCCCAGACAGGTTCAAAGTGACCATAAGCTATGTTGAAGTCGAATGTGTTAGACCAAGGGCTCACATATCACTACTAAGCTGTAAACTGTAAAATGTAAACAGACACATTCCGTTCCCTGGACTACATCCTGCTAATCTACAGGAAGCTGGAAACGAACGCAGAAAAAAAGAATATTTGGGGAAAATGAATAGTTTTCCACAAACGGTCAACTAAATATTATTTACATCAAATGTTATGAAATGCCACTTCCTACTCCGACATTAGTACACTTTCGTTATATCACAGTGTATAGTCATAACAAGTGGTGGATGGTACGGTTCAGGTAATTGTGTCACTATGTATGCATAAGATCAATTCAAAGAGCATTAACATTTAGTATCATTTAAGAAGTCTGGACAATTATGGATAGCTTAGGATACCCAAAACAACTTACACATTAATAGCAATGTCGCATTACGAACAAGAAGTAGCAGTAAAGTTATATGGCGAAACTTCGGTTTGGTTCAATATGAAGAAAGGAGTAAGACAAGGGTGTCATTAAGGATGCCATAGATGTCTATCCCCCATATTTAATTAAAATATATTCAGAGAATGATAAAAATTTCCAGATACGACAAGACGCATGCAGTTTTATTCTCCTGAAACATCAGAGGGCAGTACCTGCCAGAAATTAGATATTCAAAAGACCAGAGATCTTTTTTAAGAAATAATGAGCATTGTCTGAAACAACTGATTTTTTTTAAACCAACAAACAAACACACAGTGAAGCCCAGAACTTTCACTTAAATACCAAGACAAACAAAATCACAATAACAGAAAGTTTAAATACGAGCAGAAGGCATAACTGATAACGATGAACTGATAGATGACATTAATTTCTAATATGTGGTTGCAAAAATAAACAGAAGATGATGAAAAATAAATCGAGAGAAGAATAACAATAATGTGAAATTAAAGTAAATGTTGAACGCAGATGTGTCTGAGGCACATAACTGTGACCTAGGAACGTAATTGTGTCTGCGGCACTGAAATGTGACCGATGAACGTAATTGTGTCTGCGGCACATACATGTGACCGATGAACGTAATTGTGACTGAGGAACATAAATGTGACCGAGGAACGTAATTGTAACTGATGAACATAAATGTGACCGAGAAACGTAATTGTGACTGAGGAACATAAATGTGACCGAGAAACGTAATTGTGACTGAGGAACATAAATGTGACCGATGAACGTAATTGTGACTGAGGAACATAAATGTGACCGAGAAACGTAATTGTGACTGAGGAACATAAATGTGACCGAGAAACGTAATTGTGACTGAGGAACATAAATGTGACCGAGGAACGTAATTGTAACTGATGAACTCAAATGTCACCGAGGCACGTAAATGTGATTGAAGAACGTAAATCAGGAACATAACTGTGACTGAGAAACGTTAGTGTGACTGAGGAATGCAAATATGACTGAGGAACATCAATGTGGCTGCAGAATTGTTACCGTTGAACGTAAATGTTACTGAGATAAGTAAATGTGGCTGAGGAACGTAAATGTGGCAAATGAACGTAAATGTGACTAAATACGTGAATGTGGCTAAGATTCGTAAATGTGGCTATTGTACGAAAACGTGGTTAAGGAATTTAATTGTGGTTAAAGAACGGAGATGTGGCTAAGGAATGTAGATGTTACTACGTATATAAATGTAACTATGATATGTAAATGTGACTATGACATGTACATGTCACTATGTCATGTACACGTGGATATGGTATGCAAATGCTTTGGTACGTAAATGTGTATATGATTATATATAAATATGACTATGTTATGTAAATGTGACTATGGTACGTAAATGTGACTACTGTATGTAAATGTGATTGCGGTGTTCTCACCCCTCTCCTGTGATTGCTAATCCAGTCATTTCTTCGTACTTCCCCAACTGATTTTCATCCTCCTCCTCTGCAGATACAGCGTGACCACCTTTGCCACCTACATGGTCTGTTCCACCTTCTCCACCATGATGACCACCATGACTTTGTCCATGCATATGTTGTTGTCTATGGTGCATGTGGCTATGCATTCGGTGACCATGTCGTCTGTTGTGTCGTTGATTCGAGCGAGTATGGTGTGCCTTGCTAGGGTGGTGTGCGTGGCGAGCATGCTGCATATCTCTAACTCAGTGACTATGTTGCAATTCTTCAACAATGTTATTCTATCTATATTCTAAATATATTCGAACACTATATTCGCATAGATAAACTCCTTCTCTAACTAATTCACTATAACCGTCACTTATATCAACCAGTTTATTTTGTACATGAGCCAAATCATTCATTTTATAGTGAGTTATATATAAGTATATATTTTAGTCGCGAAAGCTGCAGAGTAACAAAAACAGTGGAGAAGATATTAATTTTTTGTGAAAAAAAATGTCTTAGAAAACTCAAATATTGGCTGGGAAAAATTCGAGTTAAACAAGAAGATAAGAGAAGAAACAACATAACCCCATCACAAGAATACGAGATACTGATGACTACATTTCTCTAATGCAAACCAGCGTTAGAAGATAATCTAGTTCCTAAAGTAACCTGCTCGTTATGTATCCTGGAAATGGACTACTTTAATGCTTATGCGATGCAGTCTGGAAACGTTTTATGGAACACGTCCGGACAGCGTAGGCCAATATCTTATTATAATTGTTGGCACAAAATAAACAATATATACATATTACTATAACCTCGCTGCCCCTACAACCAAGCACAGTGTAGGACAACGGCTGACCTGGGCTATGAGTATCTCTGATAAAGACCTTCCAACGGAATTAATTAGGACCACCTTTTATTACGTTTTCGATTATTGTTGGATGTCGTTTGGTCACTATTTATATACTTGGAAGCGCATGCCAAAAATAGGCACGTTTATAAATAAATTTATAAATAGTAGCCACTCGAAAGCCAAACAATAATAAAAAACGTAACGAATGAGGTCCTAATTAATTCTGCTTGAAGGTTTTTATTGGAGACTGTCATGGTCCAGATAGTCGTTTTCTCATACTGTCGGAGGTCTCGCCTGGACTCACAGTTTATAATGTTCGAAAAGCTCACAAATGATAAACCAGTAATTAAGTCCTCGTATAAATAAAAACGTCTAATGAGGTACATGTTAAGATGGTAACACAGGTGTTCACGATATCGACGAACTAACCTCGGCTAAGAGGACGAACCAAACCTAATGCTGTTTTATTGTTTGAGTAATTTCCTGTACCGAAGTGCATGCGGTTGTGTCTGTGGGTCTCACCAATGGCTCACTAGACAAACCAGTAATGCAACAGAAAACCTTAGTAGATGAGACCTTTATATTGAGGTTATCTTCTTATATAAGCTTCACGGCACGTCATCTATACAATCCCGTAGTCGTAACCTTCGATAACAGTTACCATGTTGTTCCGGCATGCCGACGTCGTGCTTGAACTAATTACGGGCACGACGTGGGTAGGCGGAACAACAACGAAACCTGTCGCAAGGGCCAGAGTTGTGCCTTGATGTCGTCGTCTGTTTCGGCGGCATTGGACTCGAAACACCATCGAGTCGAATGGCTGCTGGAACAGAAGGCGGATCACTTATGGGAATGCCCCACATGCTGTCAGGCCAGTTTTCTAATCAAGAATCAAGAACCTATACCGAAACCAGGCTGTCATTGAGATAAGATTATGAGATTCAATATACTAGGACATGGGGTAAAGATATGTTAAAATAACACAATAAAAGGTCGCTAATAGTTGAACATCTCGTACAATAGAGCTGCAGTCGACTTATGTCTAAATCCCTACTTAAATTCTGCTCAGAAAATGTCTCCCAGATACACGTTTTTAGATTGTAAACTCCAAGGGCACAGTGCGTAATAAACAGTAAAGACGCAGAGCTGATACGCACTGGTCTGCCTAGCGATAAATAGGAAGGCTGTCTCAGGCTATAGAAGTTCTCCTGAAAATAGCATGCCGAAATTGGATGTGCTGAGTCGAATTCTACAAATAACGCAGCTCTTCTGTAATCCTAGAAACATAACGTACTTTACGGTAACCGGCCAAAATCACTAGAATACTAATTTTTTGAAAGCAAACGCAGAACGCTGAACAGTGGACTTAATCGGACATGTACTTGTAATGAATAAAAATAGATTAGCACTACAAGCCTTAAAATGTATACAATATGGTAAATGAAAGAGAGGAAGACTGAGATAAACTCTTTGCAGAGCAACCATCAAAGAATATATGACTATGGGTTTCAATAACAGACAAGAACTACATCAGCATCACATCTCTTGACTAGAGAGCAATGGAATAATATGCCTACGCAGTGTTCAACGATGAAGTAACATGGTCATTCATAATATATTACGACATGACATGTACAACTCTTGCGGTAAGCATTAATCAATGAAAGAATGAATGAGTTAGCTGATACAATCATCAAATGTACATTAGTTCAATTTCTAGTCTTCATATGCTACGTAATATTTGTATTTGGTGTTGGCAACACCGATGTGTGTTCCTATGGGAAATCTACAGAAAGCACAAGAACATAATTTAGAGAACTCTCCACTCTGTACGCCACACCAAGAAACACATGACCAACTGAAACATCTCTGACGGATAAGCTTTACAGCCCTCTCTCGGGGCTCGTGATCACAGTACAGTTAATTGAAGAAATCATGTCATAGTCTGACTCCTACAAGAGAACGAGGGAGAAGAGGAAAGTTTGAACATGATGTTATAAAATCATGTTTCGCTTTAAGACATATCCCTTAGAGATTTCTAGATATACAAAATGTCAAACTATCGGCGTCAAACAGGAATCAGTTGTCAAACTATCGGCGTCAAAGAGGAATCAGTTGTCAAACTATCGGCGTCAAAGAGGAATCAGTTGTCAAATATTATTGCCAGAATTTTCTGTATTAAAGTTTACTACGTCCTCTGAAATAGTCCTGCGTGCTGACCTCACACAGCAACACTCATCTTGGCTGATACGAAGGATGACTTGTTGTAAACTTGTTTTATTCGACAATGAGAAGAACGGAAAAATCCGAGATATATTGCTACAAGTACTGCCGTCTAAGATCTACCAGCAAGACCATCTCAGAGAAGGAAATGTTTTCTAGTTAAACTAGTGAACGGGAAATTTCGTTTTTGGGAAACTGGAAAACCACTAACTGTGAGAACGTAGTTTGTCTATGCTAATTTATTTAGACGTTAGTGCTTAAAGTCACAATTTAAGACGTCTTTTTCAACCTTAGACGCCGGGTCTTGTATATTAAAGCGCGTCACCTCGTATGCTCAAAAAGACGTTTGCTACATGAGACCATCCGTACTTTTCTGGCCTCAACATGCGACAAGATCATCTACATCAGTCTACATGGATGATTATTGCCTCTTCACAAAATGTGTTTCTCTTTCAGATAATTCATAGAGACGAACTGTTATGATTCAGACACGAAACGATGATTTTACAGCAAACACATGAAGATAAATTAATAGAATTATTTTAAATCTTCTGTTAAAAGCGCCTGAAACAGAGCGCTGTTTCGAATATAACTCGGGTTCCAAAATCACATTATACGGGTTTCAATCCTGGCAAATACTATATTATTATCTTTCAAAGTTAACAACCACCCGTACTAATTTGAGCTGACTGAAAATAGTAAACAAGTCTTTATTGCGAATCTAAAAATCACCCATACACCTTGTAACACACAAACATATAATAACTGAAATACCACAGAATATCCAAAGAAGAGGAGTGGGGCAGGACATATTAACACAAATATAGAGTGATAACAGAAAAAACTATTCTTTTTGTTTTATTTATATTATTTACATTTATTCTTATCATTTATATTTATTATGTGCACTTATTGATTATATTTTGGTAATAGTAAAATTGTATCCCTGCTGTTAACATAAAATAACGGGATTGCAATAACGCAAACACTTGAAGTTCTAACATGTGACACAATGATTGATACGCTTTCTATATAAAAAAAACTGTAAGAAGTTATTCCACAAATCAAGCACTGTTTCTAATTTTCTGGAGAATTCGAACTCATAATCGTTGGAAAGTAACATTTTACCAAATGAAATATTTCTGAAAGATTCAGTCGTATCTGGCAAGAAGCGACCACAATATAATCGGATATTAATTATGGAGACTCATAATTTTATGTGTAACTACTCAGTGGCAAAATGTTGCTCGAATGACCACACTCGCCGTGGGACTGAGTGATATCATGAATGAAGTGTCAACTATTCCATAGAGACAGTTTGACAAAGCTTGGCAATTTTTATAATGTGTATGTTGTATTATGGACTTGAGTTAAAATCAGACGTTCTCTCTACAAGGTAATCGTTATACTAGCTTGTTGTAGTCTGCGCTGTATTATATTTTATTGCTCATTGTTATGTTGACCATGTGCTATTCTTTGTTTAACGGCGGGATGTGCAGTAATCACAGGCAATCCCTAGCTTCCAGTTTAGTGTTGGCTCAATCATCAAATAGCGGAAAATTCCATTGTCAACGTTTCTTGATCTGTTACCCGGGGACTTGTTACTCTCCTAGGTGGCATGCCAACTCTCTAGTATAGTCCGGATTATTATGGGTGTTTTAGTATCTGACAAGTTTGTTTAGTATATGCTACTTTTGTTTAGTTAATCGATGTTACTCACACATTAGCTATATGTTTTTGGTACCAGCACACTAAGACTAATGATCATATTTATTTGTTAAATGTGTTTTCTTTTCTAAAAAGTGATACTAACTTTATTGATACTAAATTTATAAATGGGAAAGTGTACTGTTGTATTTAATTCCAATATATTGAGATAGATAAAATACATGAAAACAATAGGAATTGGCAAGACAAGAACGAGAGAGTGCCTGGACGGAAACCGTTTTAGAAGAATGTCAGATTATGTATTGTCTACTGGTACTGATAAAGTAGAAAATATCTAGTAGTCCTTCAGAAATTGCATCAAGGTTACTTCGAATTTATGTTTCATGAAATCAATACACAGCAGGTTGTATACGTACAGTGTACATGCTTCAGCAGCATCTATCTATCTATAAACCCATAATCTGTCAGGGTCGTAGGGATACCGCATTGGATGCTTCAGTCCTTCAGCGATTTCTATCTTCAACTATGCGGATAAATGAGGAAAAATCTTGTCATGTCCATTCCTTGATATTGTCTGTCCATATCTTTATTTGCTTCTCTACTCCCCCTTTCGACGGTTCCCTGCAGTATTTGTTTGACAAGGAATTATATCTGCATATACGTCCAAACCATGTTCAGCAGTATACATCAGGTTGTATACATAGTGTCCAGTTCAGGCTTCACCAGTATACAGCAGGTTGTATACATAGTGTCCAGTTTTCAGCAGTATACAGTAGGTTGTATACGTAGTGTCCAGTTTTCAGCAGTATACAGTAGGTTGTATACGTAGTGTCCAGTTCAGGCTTCAGCAGTATACATCAGGTTGTATACATAGTGTCCAGTTCAGGCTTCACCAGTATACAGCAGGTTGTATACATAGTGTCCAGTTTTCAGCAGGTTGTATACGTAGTGTCCAGTTTTCAGCAGTATACAGTAGGTTGTATACGTAGTGTCCAGTTCAGGCTTCAGCAGTATATAGCAGGTTGTATACATAGTGTCCAGGTTTCAGCAGTATACAGCAGGTTATATACATACAATTTCTAGGCTTCAGTAGAATGCAATTAAATGGTAACAGCATTAAGCAGCAGGCATCTTCACAGTGTCAAGTCTGGCTTCAAATTGTATTCAAATCCTGGTGGAATAGATGATTTAAAAAAAAAGCGCTAACTATTTGAAACGTCGTTTTCTACCTCACACCTGTTGTGATTTCACTACATTTCATTCAGATAACCTGCTTTGCTAGGATCTAATTTGCAATTTATGTTCATTATTTTGCCAGACATATAATACGTGTGACCATGTTGTTAGAATGACGTAATGCAAATTACATTATGCAATGGTTTCCTCAAACATACTATTTGTCTTTCAACAAAAGCAGTTAAATACTTTCAACTGAAAGTATTAGGCCCCTACTGAAGAGTAAAAAATCTGCATAGTCCAGTGATAATCAGCAGGGACTTTCAAAACATTGCATGTTTTGAGACGATCCTGCTGGGTTTTTAAACACGATCTCGTGAGCAGAAAAGAAACGAATTAACGATCAAACAAAAGAGACATCATTTATCTTTTATATACACATATACCATTGTAAGATTAATCAATTAAAAAGAGGAACGAGGCATACAACAAAACATAGCATAAACCAACTGTAGAAATGTCAACTACTAAAATAAAGAGTTAAGTCATTAACACAAATTTCCAAAATAAAAGAAATAAAGTGGTCACTGAGATAATAAGCTTTGTAACTTTTCATTGTCAAGCACATGATTTTCTTTTGTTTAGTAATCTTCAAAGAATGATCAGAATTTTCTAAGCAAATTTGAGTATTTAATAGGAAACCTATGTTTTTGAAAGATATTGTTAATATACCACTTTATTTGTTACAAGTTGAAAACTCGTGTCTTTTTCTCGAACTCTGCAGAAACATTCTAAATATTGAACTAACCAGATGTGAACAGAAAATATAAATGATTCTTTCTGAATCGTAGTTTATTGTTTAGGTTGGAAGAGTGGAGAAAGGTGTAGGGTAGGATGGGGGCGTGGTGTGAGGTCAAATGGTCAGGTCACATGCCATTTTGTTCATATGTATCTGGTTTCAAGCTCTGACATAGATCTGACGTCTTCTTTACGTGTGCGTTGACATTGGACATATCTTGGGGCATATTGCGTGAGTTACGGAGGTGTGCATTCTGTGGGATACCTTAGGTAATGCGTGTGCCTTTTGTTAATATAAACGGTGCAATAAAAGAATCAGTGGACATGTTTCTACTGAACAAATAGCAAACATAATTTAACGGAACGAAATTCCGATAAAGACGCATATACCGATGCATCCAATATTCGACACGTTGTGCGATGATAGCCCTGACCACACGACATTCACGCTGCACACTGAGGGGGAGGTGGATGGCCAGTTCATTGCGCACCAATAGATAGATCGGTTTTTAAGTTACGACTTTTTAAGTTTCCGAGATAGTGCAAAAGCATATGAAATTTAAAAGTTGGTATGTTGTCACGTGATTTGTCCACTGATTCTAGTATTGTACCATATAAACACAACATACGGAGAAACAAAAGTAACAAAACGTATTCAATGAGCTTTTCGAGATATTTTAGCAAGACTTGTGGTTACAAAGAAGAAGATTCTTGTATCTATCGTAGGAGACTGACTTGAGCAAAGAATAGCAACACTATGATCTGGCATGTATATCGTAAGAGTTAAATAAGAAAGTCTTGGAAGGGAATTGGTTCCCACATATGATTGATAAAAGCGAGTCAAAGGTCATGCAGAAGTCGGTTGTATCAGGTCGAAAGACGAAGATATCGCATCCAAACTTAAGACAGACAGAATTAATTTCATTCCCTTTGTTACACCCTAGTCTCATTCTTTCTTTTGTTCACTATATTTTTGCTTTCCGAGACATATTATGGTTAGGGAGTGTGTCAATTGACCTAGTATCTCGGACTTCAACACCTCATCAGTGGGAGAGTGGGTTCACCCTTGTACATCCTGGTAACCAGAAGGAACGTAAGAAAAAATATTAACCAGAAGGAAGGTTAGAAGGAACATATAGATTTAGATGAACATCAGAATAATCTGCAGAAAAGAGTAGCAGCTCTCAGTTTCCTTGATGATGTTTACCCAAGTGACCTATGGTCCAGAGTATATACAGATGGATCAGCACAGAATGCAGTAAAAAATGGATGAAGTGGTGTATATGTAGAATACCCAGATGGTGCCACTGATACCACTTGTATACCAACAGGGAATTACTGCAACAACTATGACTCTGAAGTCAAAGCTATTTATACAGCTGCAGAGAAATTTTTAACATTGGACAGGACCTCACACCCTATTGTAATACTTACAGATGCAAGATCAGTACTAGAGGCATTACAATCGAATAAACTTCCAGAGTTAAAAGAGGTATTGTCCATAGTACAAAATAGGTGTAGAGTTATACTGCAATGGATTCCATCACACTGTGGAATAGCAGGAAATGAGATAGCTGATCAACTCGCCAAGGAAGGTTCTAACATGCAGCAACTGGATGTACCAATCAGCTATCACCAAAAGAAATCCATGATAAAGGCACAACGAAAGCCTAAATTACCTCCACGGGACGACTACCACCTACTTTACAGACAAGAACAGGTCATCATATTTCGACTGAGAACTGGTCACAATAGACTAAACAGCCATATGTATACACAATTTAAAATTGGCACAACAGCAAAGTGTAATTGTGGACAAGTCAACCAGAGTTCAGAACATATCCTTCAAGAATGTGCAAACTATGACACATTAAGATGCACATACTGGCCTTCTGATACACTAATGAATGTTAAACTTTATGGTACAAAACAAGAAATGGAAAACACTGTCCAATTTATACAAGAAACAACACTGCAGATATAGACATTATTAGCGAACGAAAGAAGAAGAAGAAGAATCTAACCAACTTAGCCACTCTGGCTTTTATTATTTTTCTAACTTAGCCACTCTGGCTTTTATTATTTTCTAACCAACTTAGCCACTCTGGCTTTTATTATTGTTCCAATATTCGTGCAACTATGTTCTTTACTATCTATCAAATCAACGTAGCAACTCCGTCTTTTATTATTTATCTAACAATCGTAACCGTTTTATTATTTAAAATAGTGCCCACGTCAAACTTTGATAACACAATGTGATATGAGGATATAAATTATGAATTGCATTGTCATTTTCATCGGGAAAGATATGTAATGGAAATATTTGTATAATAAAACAATGATCTCAATATTTCTAGTTCTTCACATTTATATATTATTATAAAACACACAGAAACATCTTTTTTCACATCATTTCACAGAAAAGATGTTTAGTTCCGTTTATTGGAATAACCTCACACATCACGCCTCCCACATAACGCCTCACACCTCACGCCTCACACATCACGGACTAGATGTGAACGTGCTCGTAGAGATGGGGGTTATTCAAAATAAAGGTGTTAAAATATTTAGAATGGAATTGAAGAGTTTGTTTTCGGAGGCCCCATCTCCATCTGATTTTTCCGTACCAAAGTTATATCTATGATGTTGTATATGCTACTTGACTAACTTTGTTTTTTACATTTTGAGGTAATTTTATAGGTCATTTTCTACGTCAAATGGCAAAATTTATATTTTTATACGACATTTACCACGTAAAATTGTGAAATTTATATTTCCAATTTTTGAAATACTCTATATAATTCAGTAAAATGTTCAGATTCAGATTCTCTGTATGATTAAGCAAAATGTTGAGATACACTGTATGATTCAGTAAAATGTTGAGATACACTGTATGATTCAGTAAAATGTTGAGATACACTGTATGATTCAGTAAAATGTTCAGATACACTGTACGATTCAGTAAAATGTTGAGATACACTGTATGATTCAGTAAATGTTGAGATACACTGTATGATTCAGTAAATGTTGAGATACACTGTATGATTCAGTAAAATGTTCAGATACTCTGTATGATTCAGTAAAATGTTCAGATACTCTGTATGATTCAGTAAAATGTTCAGATACACTGTATGATTCAGTAAATGTTGAGATACACTGTATGATTCAGTAAAATGTTCAGATACACTGTATGATTCAGTAAAATGTTCAGATACACTGTATTATTCACCCAATGTTTTAAATATTTTGAAGAGTTCATTCAAATTTCAAATGCGGAACCGGATTCAGACTAAATTTCCAAATAATCTGTATATATTCACATAATTTTCTAATAAGCAGTAGATTTCGCTCATTTTTCAAATAAGCTGTGGAATTCACTCAATTTGAAATAAACTCAATGAAATATTTAATATTTAAACAATTACATACCAGAGCGATTCGATCATACTAACGCTCCAACATGGATCGATTATCCTCAGGTGCAAAATTCACATATCCTTGAGATCAATAACTCAATTTGTCTGGAGATGGCCGTGTTTTCAATCTAATCACATTGCCAGACAAATACGATTATTGTATATGACAGTATATCGTGCTAGGCAATGATAAATGCAAGGCAATATCCACGGATGAGAGAATCCAATTATTTCCAGTGAAAAAGAAATTAAGAGCTTGATTTCTAAAATTCATCGAACAATTTATCCAGATTGATGTGCAGAGAATCATTGAAAATATTAATGTGATCCAGTGATAAATGAGTTTCCAATGCTCATGAGTAATGTTTAACACTATGTTATCATAGTCTAGATAACTGTAGAAGTTCATTCATATTTGTCACCTTAACCGACAAACAATAAAAACACACGCAAATATTACTTAATAGAAATAATACGATATTTTGGATGTAATCCACAAAATATTTGCTGATCTCATAACAAGGAACAGGATCAGTTACTAGTTCAGTTTGGAACTAACTACAGAAGTCATTTCCAAGTACTATGCCTATCAGCTTACCCACTGAAAGATAACTGGCCACTACTTATGATTATACACATTTCTGTTGTTTTGTTTGTAAACATGTAACATTTGATGATAATTCGCAGGCCAAGATAAATGCATAACAACCTATTGTTCCTGAAAAATATGAAACCAGCTAAATTTTTAAATTTTATATTTAAGATCATTATATTAAAAAAATCATTTTGGTATTACTTTCAGTAGTTATATCCGTCTTGTAAACACGGAATTACAAATTTACAAACTAAATGTGATATATAATGAATAATTTATAATTAATAATTTACTTCGCCTGTTTGGTCATATAAAGAGACATAACTGTTTAGAAAGACAAATAATGGAGGGAAGAGTACCTGGGAAGAGGAGAAGGGGCAGACCAAGAAGACGATGGACTGACGACATTAAAGATAACATGAATACATCGCTAGAAAATGCAAGCGACATCGACCAAGACAGAGAGAGGTTCAGAGAGTTCATTGGGAAGACAACGTTCTGGAAGGAATACATCACATGACATACAATTTATAAGGATGTTTTTATTATCTATAAATTTTGCATCATTGTCATATAAAAATGAGAACTATAAAATGCTTCATCTATTCTATATTAATGCATTTCTCAGAAACATGGAGATAATTTTTCACAGAAATAAACAATTAGGAGACATAATTGATACCATTGAGAAGTGGATATATAGAGGAATATGGAGAACATCATGGAAAGAGAAGAAAACAAACAAATAGGTTCTAACAACATTTAATATGAAGAAAGAATTATTATTAAAGGAAATATAGATCAGACAAATAAAATATATTGGACACATTAAAAGATATGATACCTTGTTGAAGACATTACTTTAGGGTAAAGTTGAGGGGGAGGCAAGCAAAAGATAGGCAGAGATACAAGTGGGAGAGAAACATCACGAGATGGACATATTACAATCTAGCAGAGTGTACCACGAATATAAGAGACAGGGGATGTTGAGTGGAGGTCTGTTTCAGGCAACCTTAGTTGCATAAACGGCACATGATGATGATGTTGCACACACGAGTATTAGCAGTAATGTTTATACTACTTTAACACAAAATCATAGGTAAATATTTACGTTTGAAAGATGTTTAATCGCAGTTTTTTGTGTGGATACACACCGAATCTACGTTACGGTTCGACCAAAAATTCGTGATCACGATAAAGACAAACACACAGAGAAGAGTAATATAATGAGAACAACACACTCGTATACATATACTAGTGCAATGAAAACTATACGGAAATAAAAGAGTAGAAAATGAATAAAATCGAAAATAATTTATAGAACAATTTAATTTAGCCTCTATTTATTTACTCTATAGCAAGCAGTTTTATTTACAATGCCATGTTCATTAAATTTATGGAAATGTGTGGGAGATTTAAAAAACTCGTACCAGGACAGTATCTACATGTCTAAATGTGATATATAATAAATGATTTATAAGGATGTGTTTATTATATATAAAATATCTTTTCGCTGTCATATAAATCTGTGACAGTAAAAGAATTACTGATAACACATCCTTACTTTTACTGTACCCATTTATTAGAAGTTTGTTCTTCAGCGTTCATTCTCAAACTCCCACTGATTTTCTCGTGTAGCAGGACCATGGTCCTATTAGATTTCCAGCAGGATGTAGTCCAGAGAATGGAAATGCGTTGTGTCGCCGTTTTATTTGCGCCAATAGCCCGACACATCCGTATTCGGCGGTATTAGAAGTTATATCAAGAGTAGAAGTTAAAGTTAATATTTTCATTCCGAATTTGGGATATAACGTATCGCTGTTTTACTCAGGCACAAATCTAAATTAATGTGTCCACATGAATGTCAGTTGTAATTGTTCTTAGAAGTGAATGGTTTAACGGTCATCGGCATACCTAAAAACGCTTGAAATATAGCCCCCCCTCCCCCTAAAAAAACCCCAATATAAATAACTGTGAGCCGACTCGGCGACAGAGTTTGTTAGTGGATTCGATCTACTCTGTCGAACATGCTAGAATTTTGAAATCGATCATCCAAATGTGGAGTATTTGTGATGTGATTGGACAACGTATTGAAACCTACAATTTAAATAATATTTGAATATCAATGTTCTATACATGATGTGTTCAAGTTTGTCTACTTCTTTGACGAATTGTCTATTGTTTTCTGCCGAAATGTATGCACGATAACTAATAACACAAATATTTCTATTTTGCAACATATTTGTATTTACAATTCCCGAAATAAACAATATTTCTCAGAAACATTTCTTGGAAATGTATCATTATCACATGTTTCAACATCGTAAGAAATATGATAGTACAATACCATATCGCTGATTCTAATAATATTCTAAAATTCTCTTTCACGATTCACTATTTGCAAAACCACTTTCTGGAAACAATAAATCATTAATGTTTGTAAACAAATTCCCATGAAGTTACAGTTACCAAGATAAAATTATGCCTTCTTGCGTCTACTATCAGAATATTACATTGCACCAGAGACAATATAATTGTAATAAACACTTTAAATCCTGCGCAACGTTATCCCCTACTTAGAAATTCCTAGTTGCCATTGAAATTCCAAATTAATGTCTGCCATTGAAAAAAATGGCATGTACCAGAGTACATCACAGTACTTAATATAACAATAAAAACTTAAAAGTCATTCAGAAATAGCGTCACAGAGAAGTCACGAAATTTTAGCTCCTAGCTCAGATGTAAGCTGTCCTAAACTGACCACTCCATCCAAGTCCTCAAACAATGGATAAAACTATTCCACAATTGATTCTGGAAGAAACAAATGTGTAATCCCAAAAGAGGGAGCATGAAAATGAGCAACAATAGCGGGCGATTATGAGGAGATACAAGCTAGGAACATTGTAGAGAGGGGTTGTGTGGAGTAAATTACAGGATAGCGGGCCTGTATAAATCTATAAATGAGGGGGTTTGCGAGTGCCTCATGCACAATAAGAGGAGGGAAGAGAAACAGGGTTTGTGAAGTCCCGGATATTCTGCAATTAAAAATACCATAATCGCTTGAGACAATAACATATAATTGTTCATGCTTGGTTACCATAAGCAGTGACGTGTGAAATACAGTAAGGACAAAAGAGGTATATTAAATGAAATATGAGCATACATAGGAAAATAGAGATAAAAAGACAGAGAGAGAGAGAGAGAGAGAGAGAGAGAGAGAGAGATTGAGACAGAAGATACGATAAGGTATCATAAAGAAAATGATGGATATCGTGAGTCTCATGGTGAAACAAAGATGTTTGTTTGGTTAGATTCCAAGTAATTAGGAACACTGACGCTCTTGTTTTTATGTGCAATTGGGAGTGGTTCATCCGGAGTTGACTTCCCCACATAGAAGACAACCAACTCTTTGCGGCATACAAAGCTTTGAGGCCTTCTACTCATAGGGCGTGTGTATGTATTGATGTAGAGGACTTGTTTCGCCCTTTTATATGCAAATATCTAACCACACCAATGCATGCACAAATTAAGTTATCAAAATTGGCCACTTTTGACTATACATTCCATACGAATGTACAGCTTTACTATGAAGTGATAAATACTATACTAATGTGTTATGTGACGTATTCTTTCCAGAACGTTGTCTTCCCAATGAACTCTCTGGCGATGAACCTCCTTCTCTCGGGCGATGTGGCTTGCAATTTCGAACGATGTATTCATGTTATCTTTAATGCCGTCAGTCCATCGTCTTCTTGGTCTGCCCTTTCTCCACCTCCAAAGTACTCTGCCCTCCAAGGTACTCTGCCCTCTATTATTTGTCTTTCTAAACAGTTGTGTCTCTTTATATGACCTAACAGGCGTAGTTTTCTTTTTGCTATTGTGTGTACTAACCATCACTCTGGAATCTTCAATGTGTTTATAATAACTGAGTTTCTCTTTTATTTTCTTCCATGATATTCTAAGTATATTTCTGTAGCATTTCATATCAACTCCGTTGATCTTATTTGCCGTTGTCGTACTTAGGGTCCATATACTAATGTAATGATGTTAAATACTATAGTCATGTATCACCGTGTAAGAGTGTATCACCTGGATAAATGCCGAGAAAGAAGGTTTAAAAAAACCCCAAAAACCCAGATATACGCACAGCTACTATGAACCTATAGGAGATGTATAAGAGACGTATAGGAATTCATAAATCGTGTTGATATTTTTTAACACTTTGTATTTGAAGATTATTTTTTCTTATTATTCATCATCTTTTCAGGTTTCGTTATCATATTACTGCGAGTTAACAGGATGTGGTCACGAAAACGGAACGAGTTTGTTCATAGTGAACAGCTTTGTTGCGATGTCTGCTATTTTAGGCTTGCAACTGTCAACTTAAAAATAGTATTATGTGCGACTTTAACTTTAAAAAATATGAAGTAGTAAATCTATAGTCAATTCTTATTGTTTCCTGATGTAAGCACAAGAGAAAAAACAATAAGAAACAATCCATTGAGCATTTTTTTCAAATCTGAGAAGCTGTTTTTGTTCTACTTCTCTCTTAATGTATTTTGCTAAGCCTTGATGGCTTAAATGGAGAAATTGCCTTATCCAATTTACAGTAACCCCCTCTCTGTTCCGTTGGTGTAGTTCAAGGAAAAGGCACAGTCTATATGGTTGGGATCAGAGGGAACGCAATGCTCTCGGCAGACCCAGAGTTAACAGATAACCAAGATCCCAAATATACCTCCTCGCGGTGCACACTGGAAACAGAAGTGCTGATTCTGGCTAAATCATTTGGGGATCATGTCCGAGAATGTTGAGGTAGCAGATGAAAAGAGATTTGACTGCATAAGAGACAGACAATATCTCCGACACCACCAGCTCCAACACATGCAGCCGCACTGTCGACATACAATGACGCTAGTCAGTCCAGTCCGAACATTGGGGGTGGCAAATGAAAAAGGCATGAAAAGGGAGATGCATGGCAAGAGACGAATATATTTAACGGAGTTCAATGAAAGGACAGATCAGCGCCAACTGCAATTAGAAAGGGAAAACGTTCCAAGGAAATGAGAACTACAAGCTCTGTTAGTTCGAGCCGAGCTTCCAGTTATCTGTACTCCTTATGGGCAGAGACCCAGACCCAGTCATGGGCGTCCGGCAAAGCAAGAAGACCTGGCCTAACTCTAATGTCGAGTCTTCCTATACCGGAAACATGCTCGCGAAGAGAAAGGGTTTCGTACCCGATGGGCTCTGGCGCACAAAAGGGACAACGATTTTAGCCCTGGCCCAACTCTGCTATCAAGCTTTCCTATACCGTAAATACACTTGCAGAGAGAAAGGGTTTAGTACCCGATGGGCTTAGGTGCTATTGGGACATGGTCGCTCAGCTCGAGAACGCCTTGCTCTCAAACGCGTGGTGTGAGACTAGAACATGGGCGTGGGTTTCACGATGCCTGTGAACGACACCTATGCTAAGAAGGCGAAAGAGCCAGGGTCCAACTCTTCTGTTGAGTTCTTCTTCATGCGGAACCAGGCTCGCGGATGAGAAACGGTTAAGTACCCGATGGGCACAGACACAGTACGTCCAATTACACAAGACAAGTTCATAGACGGTGGAGCACCTCGTACGAGATAGACGTGAACGACAATCGTCTCGGCAAAGAGTCACTACACACCCGCGTGCCCGGCGACGGATAGACAGTCTGTCACAGACTAGTAAAGCGTACCCGAATTAAAGGCATGACGAAATCGGATGTGCTGGACCTCGAACTTCCGAGTGGCCAACCGAGATAAAAATAACACAGTTTTACTTTAAAACGTGCAGCACAACGTACTTCATGCTCACTGGCGGAAATCCCACGATATATTCGTTGTTATATGAGAGCGAACGCAGAAGAAGAAGATGAAGAAGAAATAGTAGTAGCCATACCTACATGGTTGGTTGGTTGCTGATCCAGCGGTCCATAGGCTCATGCCCTTTGACCCAAAATACCTACATAGGTATTGGAATAGTATCAGCGATACCAATAGTAGAAGCGATACCAATAGTAGTGTCGATACCAACAAAAGTACATGAAAACCAAATATTAAATAAATCACAGAATACCACATATATCGCTTGACGTCAGTGATACTACATTGTAGATGACAACAGCAATGAAAGTCAGCACCGACGATAAAATACGGCACTAACGAAATTCTTTGTCAGCTGTGACAGAAAATATAAACTAAAAAAAATTAGAAAACAAATAAACAAGCCAAGCACCTCATTACGACATAATTTTCTTGGTCTCTAAATGACATAAATCTATGCCAGGCTGTAACGTTCTACATTTGTCTGGCACCATGTTCTCCCTTATCTGTTCTAACATCTTTAAAACAGAAAAGTACATGAAACGGCTATCAATTTAGACGATCAGTCCCGCGTATCAAGAATTACGGAAATTGCCTCCGATTAAATGTAATTCCCATTTAAAAGAAATACAAATAAATGACTGTTCTTGTCTACAATTTACAAACATATCAATGATTTTTTTCATAAGTAAGCTCATATGTTTTACCAGTTGTGTTCTTTTTGTTGCGGTAGCATTGCGATAGTATATATATATAAAATGTCAATGCAATCGATGTGCAATGACATCACACATCTCGCTACTAAACATTTATAATTCACATAATCAATACAAATAATTGCACAGCTGAGTTGTAGACATTGGGTAGTATCTTGTGTTGATTCTATATGTGTCCAACATTTTATTATTATTAAGATAATCAGATATTAATTCTACTTTCCAGTATAATAGGCAGTGCCGTATTTACCTATAAGATAAACAAGCTATAGCTTAGGGCCCCCACTTTCGTGGGGTCCTAAATTTTTTTCCCACTATCTATATATTCTTTATTGTTAAATCGTTAAACCCTTAATCGTTAAACCCATATCTCAAATAGATTAGGACCCCATAACTCAAATAGCTTAGTCTAGATACGGCCCTGAGAATACGGTAGAATGACCGTCGTGCTATTTATGCTTGCCGCAAGGCAATGTTTTGAAGAGGAGCTGGGTGCCGTCGTGCACAATTATGCTCATTAAAATACTACATATAAATATCGGCTGACATAGATATTATTCTCAATAGGAACTGTTGACGGGGACAGCACAAGAGTTGAAATGAGACTATATTTGATTGACACTATTGAGAAATGCTCAGGCTTTTTCTACACTCGCCGAATGCTGAGGACAGTAGTGTTTGGTGGACATTTTGTACTGATGTTTGTCTATTTTGGCACCCCTGAGATAATTATGGTTGTGAGACATTATTATTATTATTATTATTATTTTTATTATTATTATTATTATTTTTTGGTTTATTATTATTATTATTATTATTATTGTTATTATTATATTTATTATTATTATTATTATTATTATTATTATTATTATTATTATTATTATTGTCTTTGTGAAACAAAAGTAAGAGCATACACAAATATAAAGAAATGGCTTATACAGGATTTCGCTCTTATCACAAAAAGACAAATACCATGGCATGAGTTGTGAACTGGTATATATGATTATGCTCATATCAGACCAAATGGTCTGCACAAATTTAGAGAACTCTATGAGTCAAGTGCTGTCAGCTTGAACGACGGAAACTAATCTGAATGAACAATCTATGTCTATTGTGAGTAGTCAGTGAACTAGAAACGGTTATTTTGTCAATATTAACTTTAAAACAAATAGATGAAGCATATACCGTGAAGAATCTTGCTATTGAAATATTGCTTAGTTTTTTTTTTTTTTTTCGACGCCACTAATACACCAACTTGTATCACAAGTACAATGTGAATGATTGATTTTCTAACCAATTGTTAGTTCTAGCGATTTTTGTTTATGAGAGGTACCCATTATCCAGCCTTCTATCAAGCTAACCATATTAGCTTTATTTGTGATAAATCAAAGTTCACTTACAATATATTGGGAATATATATGTATAGTGCTACATTGTTTCTGTACAACACATCGAAGAAGGTATGCGCAAGAAAGAGGTGGTCAGTCATTGCTAGCGACCAAGGTGACTGAGATTTTGAATATAAGATACAAACACAAGTGTATGACAGCACAATGTTTTATGGACCTTACGTTGACTATATATATACATATTCATAATTGTAAACAACTGCTGTGCACATTATGTATTGAGCTGAAGTGTATCTTTACTTTCATTTCATAACTATATGAAAGATGTATGGGAGCACTGAGGAGCTTTCAAATACAGCAGTATTTATTAAGAAAACAGGACTTGATGTGTAGACATGTCAAACTGTTAGAAGGAATATTGATAGTTTATGAAACATTAATGCGTTATGACAGGTAACATTTGTTTGAAATATAACATCAGTTATTTTGAGAGTTTTTTTTATTAAAAAGGAATTTGGTCCACATAGTGTTGACTCATCAAATCAGCACATAATGAAAAAGGACACATAACCTTGAACAATAACATCGACTAGAGGATTCAACCACTTTTATTTTTTTCATCTCATATCCTACATTCACTACCGTTTTTCATGTCGGCAATGGATGGGATTTGAGAATATTCTTTATATTAGCAGTTATATATTACGCTTGCTAGTTTTTAAATTGTGTGCACTTTCCTCTTTAAAGAGGTGCACGAACTCGCAGCCGCGCAGCTTACTGGGAAAGTTGCTGATATAACGTTTCTTTGAATTCCCGTTTTTCAGATGCCCATTAGCAATTTATCTTCACATGTTTTCAAGTCCTGTTGTAAAATATTTACAATTCACTGTACAAGTACACTATTTATGAATTTATCGGCGCGATGGTGGAGACTAAATGGTAGTTATATGGAATTTACATAATAAATGAGTTAAATTATTCATGTTTTTGTAATTATGTATGGATGAATATGAATTTATGTCTTAGATGTGCGCTGTCCTAAAAATGTGTATTCATGAGTTATTTTGTTTGTATTTCTTCAAGTTTAAGTTGGTATCAATACATGTTATGATGAAACACAAATCTTTACAACTGTAAATTTTAGGGGCAAACAAGATCAAATAAACAGGTGCATATCACGAGGACATGATATAGGAACCATTAATTACTGAAATGAGACTGTTTCTAGCCATTATTTTTAGTGATTGTGTAGCTTACTCATGATATTTTATAGTAAATAAGTAATACCTGGATGTAATGTCAGCTTGGTTGGGGGGGGGGGAAGTAGGGTTGTAGCCGAGTAGAATGGAGCATACAGGGCGACAACTATCAGCACAAGAATGAAAACTGATAAAATTACAGTCATTAGAATTTATGCTGCTTAAAAACTGATACAATTGCGGAGTCATTAGAATTGATGCTGCTTAAAAACTGATACAATTGCGGAGTCATTAGAATTGATGCTGCTTAAAAACAATGGAAACACTAGTAGTGGCAGACCCTTAGTCATTTAAAATATCAAACATTGGTAGCTCATGCACGAGTTGTGTGAGTAATATATTCTAATCTCCAAAGCATTTGACTGTCCTGGACATATGAGAGTTTGCAACAATGAAAGAGACGATACAATGTCTTCGAAAACATAAAATACTAGGGAAATTAATTATGGACAAGAATGGCGTATCAAGATCTCTACATGAAGATTTTCTAAATGAGGACGCAAGTCTAGATGGAGATATGATATTCGAGTTCAGGAAATCGGAATTACCTCAGGAAGAAGGAGATTGAGGGAGCGTTTAAGGTATGTGTATCTGTGTAATCAGCGAGTTATGGCAACCATCAGCCAGGATACTCTTCTTCGCGTGCTAGGAGAAGCCGAGCAACAACGGGTTTGACAAGACTACGTCAAAATCGATTCAGAAAACTAAAAAACTGAGTCGAAACCGAAAATGATGACTATACAATAAAATACTTCTGGAACATAATCGATTGTAAACTGATCATAATACAGTGTACATTGATAACACTCCAATGTAACATAATCATAATCCAAGGTAAATTGCTAATATTTACAGTTAATCCTGTTATAACACCGTTCTCTTGAGCATTGAAATATGTACTTAATAATAGACATTCGCAATATATAGTACAAATAACAAAGAACAATTATAATCGCGGATTTTGAAATATGTTGTTATATTCGGAAATATGTTATAAAAGGATGCGTTATAGATTATTTCCACTGTACAATGTAAGCTAATCATAATTTCCACTGCACAAGGTAAGCTAATCATACTCTAAGCTAAAGATGTATTATTTATTTTTGCAACAGTTAAGCATCATGAATATGCATTGATATAAATAGTACTGTACCTTGTGCGTCTCCCTGCAAAAGTTTCCATACTAAAGCACTTCAAGATCGTTCAACAGTCACACGAAGAAATTATTGACAAGCAAGACACAGATTCTTTGTTTCTTTCAATATTTCGTGATCAAAGTTATACGTCTGTGTCTGGTGACATTTTAGATGACAGGTTTCGCAGACAAGTAGCGCAGATCTATTAATCTCTTGATGTCAAACGATTACTATTTCTAAGGTCAGATTGCACATTATGTCTATTTTCTTTCTCGCTGCAATTTTTACATTTTTGGTAATATTAAAAAAAACCCTGTTTCTTTGTGTGTTACTTTGTTATTGGATATGTTTTATGAGTGTTGTTTTTTCACAATCATGTATATGGAATTAGCATCTGAATATGCACCTAGTGGCAGATTAGATGATTTATTACGCAATATTACCTCGCAGTTGGAGGTATACTATATAGTGAATATTTCATTTAGTAAACACAATAGCATTTCATATGTACAATTATGTTTCCCTTTGTGGTACAACTTTCAGGTATCCCAGAGTTGCATATCAGGATGAGGGAACTAGATAAAGTCTAAACCTGACCATGAACATACCCACCAACGTGTACCCAATACCCCGACGATGAACAGGTGAAACATGGGATTAATAAGAAGCATCATTCTGCAGGACATAACCATTCGGAAGGTGAGACAAGAATAAACAAAAAATTATTTGCAAGACATCTTGGTATACACAAAGTGGTTGTCAAAAACTGTCAAATACTGAATTTTTCCGATAGGGTGTTGCAGGGAGGGATTTTGCAGCTGTGTGATAAAGGCCGCATGCTCTTGCTGTTGCCACGTCATGTACAGGGTGAGATTTTTTTTACTTTACCCTCCGACTGAGGAACACCCAGTTCTTACCGGTGATCAAACTTTAAACCTCACTAGTGTAAGAACAGCGCTCTAAGCCTCTCGGCCATGCGCCACACGACACAAGTGACAAATGATGCAATAACGATAATTATGTTAAATTCAATGTGTTAAGGCAGTATTATGGTAACTTTACGCTAGTGTTCCCTTTGGATATATAATGACGCATAGTCGTTAAAAAACTGATCGACCAAGATGCAATCTAAGAATAATTTTATAAATACTAGTTCGATTTACTTGCGTCATTGGTTAATCAATATACAAGGGAGATAACTGTGTAAACACAGCTAGTATGTAATTATTCGGTTGTGGGACTTTTCAACTTATTTTAATAAAAATAATTTCATGTGTTATTCGCCGAGTTGGGAGATACTAATTATTAGTTGGAAGAAAATAAAAGAACTGTAGTACAAATTAAATTCATTTGAAAATAAACGTCTTAGAAAACTCTTACATATAAGTCGGGAAAAATTAAAATATCACAAAAAAGTAAGAGAAGACTTAACAGCAATATATTTCTATAACAAGAAGAAAGCGATGTACTCATTTCGTACATGTACTTAAAATGAATTGTCAGAAGTACAACATGAAAATTAATGTACAAAAAACAGAAGTTATGAAAATTAGCAAGTCTTCAACACCAATGAATATAACAATAGATAACACGTCGGACATTTCGGTCTATTGATGCAAAAAAGACGACGACAAAACACATCTTTGTTCTGAGGCCTTCATCGTGCGAAAGTCTAACGAGACCATTGGTCTACTGCAAGAAAGATCAAGGGAAATATTGAGAACGAAAGTAAAAATGTTGAACCATATCAATCATGGTGTTATTAGTGGTGCTAAAATGTTAATTCACATCAATGACGTTGTTATTAGTGGTGTTACATGTTAAATCACATCAAATATGTTGTTGTTATTAGTGGTACTAAAATGTTCAATTATATCAATCAATGTTTGGTTAGTGGTGCTATGTGTTAAACTATAACAATCAATGTATTATTCATTAATTTTCCTTTTGCGCTGAAGTTAACGCATAGGGCAGAGGTCAGATATCTCCAATTCCGTCTGTTCCAAGCTATTCTGTGCAGTTCTTGAATATTATGGATATTAATTGTTTTACTTTCTCTAAGTATCATTCTTCTGAGTGTTTCTTTTGGCCTACCTCTGGCTCTTTTGCCTGTAGGTATTCATTCAAGAGATTGGTGATGTATTAATGTATTATTAGAGGTACTAAAATGTTAAACAATAACAATCAAAGAGCTGCTAGTGTTATTAAAATGATAAACTATAGCAACCAATGAATTGTTAGTGATACTAAAATGTTGAACGATGGAAACAAAGAGATGTTAGTAGTACTAAAAGGTTAAACTATATCGATATATGAGTTGTTAGTGATACTTAAATGTTAGTTTTTTACCGGTGCTACAATGATACACGATATGAATAAAGAGTTGTTAGTGGTGTTAAATGATAGCAATCAAAGAGTTATTAGTGGTAGTAAAATGTTAAATGATAGCAGTAAAAGAGGTTTTAGTAGTACTAAAATGTTAAACAATAGAATCAAATAGTTCTTACTGGTGCTAAAATGCGAAACGATAGCAATCAAAAAGTTGTTAGTGGTGGTAAATGTTAAAAGATATCAATGAAGTTGTTACTAGTGGTACTAAAATGTTAAACTATATCAATTAAGGTGTTGAATTTGATAAAGTGTTGAACGATAGCAATCAAGGTATTAGTATTGCTGTTAAAATTTTAAACTATAGCAATCAATGTGATATTAGTGGTGCTAAAATGTTAAATGATATAAATCAGGGTGTTATTAGTGGTTCTATAGTATTAAATTATATCCTTCGATATTTTATTATTGCTGTTAAATTGTTAAACGATAGTAATCAAGGTGTTCATTTGTGTTGATAAAATGCACTATTTCAGACTATGTCAAATAGAAGTATGAATCAGTTTGTGATCTTAAGTTCTATGAGAACTGGAAGTGATTGAGCAAGTAATGATATGAACACCCAAGAAAGAAACGCAGTAAAAGGTTGCGGCGTATTGCAAGTCATGATGTGTTATCAATTACCGTCTCCGCAACGAAAGTTGCAAGGTATAATAGTCGAAAAATGTCATGTGAGAGAATACAGAGATGACAGCAATGCAGGTGCATACTTTATTCCTTTTCCCCCAGTATATGTGTACCTTTGTAGTTGGCGGATTATTTGAACCGCGATCTCAGTTTTGTTTGCTAGTTATACGCTCTAATATAACCAATTTGGACTCATGTCTGTAAATGAAGTTTTCATCATAGGAGGCAACATTTCATTTTTAAATTTGTAATAAAAAAAGGTTGCATTCACAGAGTGTGAGCGTTAGGCATATTTCTTCGTCATAAAATACATCGCTAAAAATGCAGTGACCATAGGAGATATAAGACATATTGGCTAATAGGAAATTAATCCTTCTGAAATGACACATTTGACTATTCCCTTGACTTTTATTGGCTATTACACAAAGCATAATCATAGTGACCAATGAAAATCACGGGAATAGTAAAATGAGCTATTAAAATGGCTTGATTTCCCATCAACCAGTAGTCTTATAATGTAGACTGTATGGCTAAAACAAATATTTCTCAGAATTCTTCTGGAAATCATTTCCTGAGAACTAGGTCAACATGAGAGTTATTTTCTGTTGAACACAATTCGGATTAACTGAGAGGTCAGCACTGTGATAGAAACCAATTCAATAAAACTAACCAATGAACATAGCTCAACATCAACCAATCAATACGTGCGTACAGTAGCCAATCAATCATCGCCCACGTTTTGTAACTCAATAGAAGAACCAATTGACAGTTGCGGTTTCACGAGTATTTATTCAAGTACAGTGATATATTGGCATCACGTTGATCAACTTTTCTAAAAATTCTTGAGACTAACGGGAATTGAACCAGTCCGGTCATCGGCACCAAATCGCCTAGCAACTATTGAACACTCGTTCTTCCGTACTTGACTAATCGCATCTCCAAAAAAGATGCGATTTCATCAAGCCTTTCAAACCGTGCACACAAAGTCACCTGAACGGACCGATCGAGACAAGGACTATTACAACAAACATCTCGCACAGGTATTGAAATATCCTCAGTAGCAACAAACATATAACATAATATCCGTATTAGTTATACAAGGGCCGATATGTCTTCTTGTAAACATGGATAACATATATAGACATTACAATTTTGCTTCGAGTAATTGTTTATACAAGTAAATATAAGTAGGAAGCCAGAGAACAATTTCTAAGAATCTTGAGACTAACTGGAATTGAACCAGTCCGTTCAACGGCACCAAACTACTTTTACGGACTGGTTCAATTCCCCTTAGTCTCAAGAATTTAAAAAAAAATTGTCCTCTGTCTTCCTACTTATATCAACTTTTCTAGGGACTTCCAAAGAATAAATGATATAAGAGAAACTAACGTAATTGTTTTGCTTCACTTCCCGATTAAGTTACGAAACATTAATTGATATATTTTAGGCGATATTTTTTAAAAATATATGTATGCATGTACTGTATTTTATATATAATGTCTAGGCAGTAGGGGCAGAAAGTGACCAAGACGTCGTTAGACAAGAGATATTCAGGAATTCATGCACATGTCGCTAGAGGAAGCTGGACAACTTGCCAGATACCGTGGGGATTTAAGAAGATTCATAAGGGAGACTGTTCATGAAAGTACATTTCATTTTTAAATTTGTAGTAAAAAAAGGTCGCATTAACAGAGTGTGAGCGTTGACAACAATCACATGACAACAACTGCATATTCTTGACTGCTAATTTTCGTTTAATTATTGTTTTGTTTTATAAATTACACTGTTAAATGAGTATAACGTCCAATGTAACAGCAGTAGCATAATGATTATAGTAGACGCAGTTAAGGTCAAAACCGTAGGTACAGGTTAGGATATTTGAGTTCTCACTACTAATAAAAAAATAGATTATAGAAAAATAGCCATGCTATTAAGTACTCAGTAATTTGTCAAGAAGAGAATAAACGATATCTTTGTACGGTACCCCCCTCAACCAAAAAAAAAAAAACAACAACAACAAAACAACAACGCACACTAACCCCAAAAAATATACAATTTTCTCAAATGGAAGTGGACATCTTTGTTTTCTTGGAACCGACCTAAATATACCATGAAACAGATTCTTATCTGTGGTCACAGAAAGTGAGTTACCAATAAACTGAATGACTGCAAATACTTTATAGGCAAAGCGTATGATCTATGATTAGAATGAATGCTATGCCAACAAGTGGAACATGTTGTCAATGCTATTCATTTTTGAAGTAGAATTTAGAAGTAGCATAAATATTACATAGAATGGTTACAAGCTGATGCATACTTTAGATATTCACAGCGCAAAACTGAAATCCAAGAGGTGAAACGGGGTAATAAAGTTTTGCTAACACGAAATACACACACACACAAACAAATCAACTTTTCGACCGAAATGCCTTTATCAAATATAACATACACGTATACATAAAGTATGACAAGTAGGGGCGATACAACTTGCGTTCACATGTCTAGCGAAATTGCCGGAAGACGATGTCTTCATCGTGGATACTCTGAACGTCTCTCTTTTATGGGCAAGCAGTCCTGCATCAGCCAGAGACATGTTCATACATTCTTCAATGTCTCTGGTACATCGTCTTCTTGGTTTTTCTCTTCTATTTCCTAGCACTCTGCCCTCCAGAATCAGACTTTCCATACCATCATGTCTCTTTAGGTGTCCAAAATAATGTAGCTTTCTTTTTATGATTGTATTTAGAAGTTACCCTTTATTTAGTTTCAGCAATTTCAATGTTCTTTTTCTCTGTCCATGATATTTGTATGATCTTTCTGTAGTACTTCATGTCAAATGAATGTATTCTTCTGGATATTGTCTTGTTCAAAGTTCACCCATAATGAGTCTTATACAAAAAAAGAGAATAGTCTAGAAACATAATGACTAGTCTAGAAATATAATGACTAGTCTACAAACAACAAGACTAGTTTAGAAACATCAAGACTAGTCTATAAACATCATGAGTAGTCTAGAAACATCATGAGTAGTCTAGAAACATAATGAATATTCTACAAACATCAAGACTAGTATATAAACATCAAGAGTATTATATAAACATAATGACTAGTCTACAAACATCAAGATTAGTCTCTAAACATCAAGAGTAGTGCAGAAAAATAATGACTAGTCTACAAACATCAAGAGTAGTCTCTAAACATGAAGAGTAGTGTAGAAACATAATGACTAGTCTACAAACATCAAGAGTAGTCTATAAACATAATGACTAGTCTATAACATAATTACTAGGGAACAAAGATAACTTCCAAGTGTGAGAGCAATACTTAGAATTTATTGTAATATGTAATGAAATAATAAATTATGCCTATCGATTTTTTATGTAATCCTCAATAAATTCCTATTTGTAGGTTTATGTTTCATTACATAAATCTGTACATGTGCTATGGCACTCACCTACTGACCGTAACAATAGATTTTCTCCGTCTATAAGCCAACATGAAATGGGTAAAAATGGCATATGTTACAGTGTCAAGTAATTACGTATCTCTAAGGAGTACGTACTGAAGACGACACTACTCAGTCGATGACTGGCCAAGTACTATCTAGTCGGTAGCTGAATTACTAATGGGCGAAATCGCGATTCCTCATAAATCAATTTACTTTAACTTATTTACCAAATGCCAATCTCTTATAATTATTTTTTAATTACGTCTCTATCCATCCAGTTTCCTTACCCCACCTTCTATTTTAGACACCCCCCAGGTCAACAAGAGAAGCATTTGAGTAGCCAGAGCGCGTGATTTGATCATCTTATTAACGTTCTACTAGCTTGCTGTCTGGCCTGCCGTTATTGATTGAGAAATGTCAGAGGGTTGTCATTTTAACGCTTAGCAGACCCTTTACTCTCTTTTCTTCGAGAGCTGTCTAAGACTCACAGGGACTAATCAATAGTTCCCGTTTGAGACTATCAGCACAAAGAAACCACCAGAGGGATGAAGCTATTCTATAGAAGTAATGTGTGTTGTTTAATAATTTCAAGATGTCTTCGCCGTCAAATAAAATATATGAATTTAGTGAAAAATAAAACAAAACTTAGATGTCATCCGCAGTATGTCGGAGATAACGTGTTTCCACAATTTTAACATGTTTAACACAAGTTTCATTATGTTTATAAAAGAGGATTGACTCGGGACCGTTGGCAGTGAAGACATCTGTACAGAAAGTAAACCAGTAAACATTCTTTACGTTATTTATTTTATTGCCTACTTTCCGTTAGTCATTATTTATAAACTTGGAATAGCATGCCAAAATTAACCAAAACTAACAAACTAAATACACGAAAATAATCAAAATGAACCTGGTCAGGTTATGTACTCTATGTGCATGTCTTGTACACTATAGACCAGTCATTACTCATCTCACGTTACTCCACAGCTTCAATAAAAACTTATAGTTTCTTGAACACAAGGTCATTGGCTTATCTACTATGTTACAAAGATGCCCTGATTATGTTACGGGTGATAAGACAAAGATGCCCTGAGTATGTTATGTGTGATAAAAAAATGAACTCATTATGTTATGTGTGATAAAACAAAGATGCACTGATTATGTGATGTGTGATAAGAAAATTGAATAGTATACGGAAACTATTTCCAAAAAGAATTATATCAGAATATCAACAAAGGACCGATGCGAGTCTTGGACAATAAACAAACTGGAAAATGGGAAATTAATAGCAACATAAATGTGGTTCTATAGAAGAATACTGAGAATACCATGGACTGCCAGAAAAACTAATGTGGATGTGTTGAAAGAGTCTAATGCGAAACGGACCTTAATCAGTAAAATAAGAAAAAAGACTATCTTCATTTACTGGTCCAATTCATGAGACAGGCAGGTTTGGAGAATATAGTCACAACAGGCAAGATTTAAGGCAACAGAGACAGAGGGCGATAACGTGAGAAAATATTAGACAGTTTGACAACCCGGTACGGCAGAGAAACAACAACGATCTCGATACATAATACTGTAGACAGAGAGCTGTGGAGAGCCATGATCGCCTACGCCAGCTGGCACGGCATCTGATGATGATGATGATGATGATGAACATACGGAATACATTTCAATGGTGTATCAACACATGTGTGTGAACTCCACAATCGTGTATCAACACATGTGTGTGAACTCCACAATTGTTTTTACTATTCTTTGTTACTCTGGCAAGAAACAGAAAATATGTATTTCTAGAGGAGGACCCACACAATACTATAAGACCTTTTAACAGAAATTGTAAACATGACCTGAAATGCCCATTATTATTATTTATATGAGCTTCGTAGGTCGATATTTCCTATTTTTGCCACTTGACTCCATGTATATAAATAGCGACCAACGAAAATCACGATAATAATCAAAAACGTAATGAATGAAGTCCTAATTAATTCTGTAAAAAGGTATTCTACTAGCGAAAAGTACTACTCAATACAAGGTCCAGCATTTGTCACTGTGGTTAATATTGAGTTAGTGACTAGCATGTAAGTACGATAATCCATTAAAGCAAATAAAACGGTGACACAACGCAGTTTTGTTCTCCCACTACATGTGCATACTTGCCTCGTACATCCTGCTAGACATGTAATAGGAACACTGACCTGATATGAGAGAGACCAGTTGGGAGTATGAGATAGAACGATAAAAATTATACAATTGGATATTTAACAAAAATAGTTTCCGTTACTTAGAGAATCTTGAATCATACCCTTGTATCTACAGATATGCGAGTAACATCAGATCCATAGCCAAGTTGGAAACACATTACATGGAGTAATAACATTTATTCAAGGAACTAAAGTCAATATAGTTGTAATAATTATTGTAGACAAAGGCAGGCAACGACAAATACAGTATACGACAATACGACCTGGAAACAAAGAATGTGAAAGAAGAAGAAAAAACTCCGGGGCACAATATAGTATCATTATCTACAATACGTTTTTTAAAGTATGTATACTTATGTATGAAATTATTTACTCCATGGAGAAATCAGGAGGGAGGGAGAGATAAAGAAACCACGACGACAGAACTCCGAGAAAATACTGTTGTGTGATTATTGCTGCCTATGCAGCGCAATGGAGATTGTTTTGATGTGAACATTTTTCAGATCTTCTTGCTAGTCCTAGAAAATTTTCAATGTGGACGTAAAACGCAATGGCACAAGCTACCAGTTTTCAGCTCCGGATATTTCTGTGACTTTCTTGCAGTCTCGTGGAAAACTGTAGGTGATATAGTTGACTACCTTACAAAATTCGAGGCCATTGTCAGTAAACATCAAAGCGGAAATCAAAGAGTGTGGATGAGTGGAGGGGGGTGGGCGTAGGACAGGATAGCAACTCAGTACCTAACATCCTTAGCAGCCTCTAAGGATAAATGTTGTAAATGACGCTGTTACTAATATCTGCTCCCATCTGTAACTAATGTAACACACGGCTGACTAGAAATCATATACATATTACTTTATTTATGTACTAGAAACCATTTACATAGTACTATATTTATGGACTAAAAGCCATATAGATAGTACTATATGCACTAGAAGCCATATGCATAGTACTATATTTATGTACTAGAATAACCATTAATAGAGAAAGCATGTCAATGAACGTAAACAACACCGAAGAACTGAAAGACCTGGCAATACAAAGACAGAAATGGAAAGCTATGGTTTCTGCCCTATGTACCGACTATGACCCTGGAGGAATTATAACATAACAGAAGCCATATGCATACTACTAAATGTATGTACTAGAAGCCATATGAATAGTATTATATTTATGTACTAGAAGTCATATGAATAGTATTATATTTATGTACTAGAAGCCATATGAATAGTATTATATTTATGTACTAGAAGCCATATGAATAGTATTATATTTATGTACTATAAGCCATATGAATAGTATTATATTTATGTACTAGAAGCCATATGAATATAATTATATTTATGTACGCCTTTTTAAAAAGAGGATATTTCTTTAAAATATACAATGAATAAACGGTAGATTAGATGACACAACCAATGTCTATTTTGTGTGGATAAGTGTGATGAATTTTATGAATAAAGAATTTCAAGACAAAAACAAAGACGTTTTAGAAAAGCTAGGATGTTAAAAGTAGTAATTATGTGAAAATCTGAAAGTATATGGTTAGATACACTCGATGCCGCGAACTCCCTGGTATAATGCTATTTCTCTAGACGTCACCAGGTCGGGTACTATACGGGGCTGTGACTTATTGTTTACAGTTGCATTTGTTTCGTAAATTCATGCAAACTAGTGCCAGAAGTTCAGGAGTAGCTTTATATGAGTGATTCTCATAATATAGAGGATGTGTTGATTTTTTGAGATTGTCATAGTACATATTGTATAGCATGAGTAAAATTATATCACTCCTGTACACCTTGTAATTGTTTTAAACCTACGATATCTGATCATTTTGAGTATACAGAGGCAATGATAACATAATATAAAACTCTTTTAGAGATCTAATGCTAACTCGGTATCTACATGAAGCCGATACAATGGACCCGTAGCAAGTTAAATCATCTAACTATATAGTCCCTTTAAATGGTATTTCAATGAACACTTAGTTAATTAAATCATCTAACTATATAGTCCCTTTAAATGGTATTTCAATGAACACTTAGTTAATTAAATCATCTAACTATATAGTCCCTTTAAATGGTATTTCAATGAACACTTAGTTAATTAAATCATCTAACTATATAGTCCCTTTAAATGGTATTTCAATGAACACTTAGCAAGTTAATTTATCTAACTACATACTCCCTTTTAAATATATTACTCCAGAAAAAAGAAAATTCTAGAGATAAAGAGTTAACCGAGCCCAATTATGGAAAATATAGAACATATTCAATTGTGTAAGAAAAACCAAAAGACGAACATGATGTTTGTGGTGGCAGAAATCATCGAGTACATCAAAACATCAAACGGTTGTCATGAGAGTGAAAATGTGCATTACACTAAGTTTGGACAATGCTCAACTGCAAACTGCAATGTATATACAATCTGACAGAAAAAATAGACTTGGTTGACCCGACTGGTGAAATGCTTCTATCTATCACTTTGTGTGTACTTTATATCGTCCGCCACCGAATAGCGCGGATCAATCAAAGGTCTGCCAACATGCGTCACCAGTTGTATGACCCTACTAATGGGCATGGAGTTATAGCTAGAAACTAAAATTGAATTCCAGTTAGTAGTTATAGTAATTGCAAAATTGAATTTCAGTTAGTAGTTATAGTAATTGCAAAATTGAATTCCAGTTCGTAGTTATAGTAATTGCAAAATTGAATTCCAGTTAGTAGTTATAGTAATTGCAAAATTGAATTCCAGTTAGTAGTTATAGTAATTGCAAAATTGAATTCCAGTTAGTAGTTACAGTAATTGTAAAATTGAATTTCAGTTGGCAGTTATAGTAATTGTACATTGCTTTCACATATAGCAAGTGCCCGATGACGTATTCTTAATGAATACAAATGGCTATTTGTTGTTTTGAGTAGGTTGTTTTATAAAGAGTTTTTATTGTGAATGTGAGTACCAATCGAATAAGACATTGCATTGGGCTATCATGTTGTTTTTTTAGAGTTGCATTCTAGAGTAACGTTAAGTGACACACTTTGTATACGGGTCAAAATATATGGATATTAAATATAGTAAACAACTTTTTAAAAACACCGATGTCTATTGAGGCTTATATTTACAAACCAGATCTTAAACTCAATTCTTAAACCGGGATAATTATTAGTCAAATTTCCTTACGAAGATATTTACGGTAGTTTTAGATGAAGAAGGAGTATCGTTTTGTTCTAAACGAATGACCATCTAAATATTAATAGACATACCTGATATTTGGTACGCTGGTATAAAAGGTACATCAGTTTACCGTGAAATAATTTTATTTGCAATATTATTCTCAAACAAAACGAAATTAAACAAAACAATTTAAAAATAATGCAAATCAGATGTAAAAAGTAGATGTTGGTTCTAGTAAAATATTTCATGAACTTATGTGAACGGGGATGTTATATTTATATATATAATATATCAATATTGTAGGTAGATGTTTAACCATCATGTTGTCTATAGTACACATATTTGTAATCATGTTTATAGTTATAAATGTGTAGGTCTACATTTGTGACAAAAATTACTATCCATGTATCAAATTAAAATGTTCATAACTCAAATTTGTATGAAGAATTTATCAAAGCTGCTGGTTGCGGACGTAGCTGTTTATCAAAGCTGGTGGTTGCGGACGTAGCTGTTTACCAAAGCGGGTGGTTGCAGACGTAGCTGTTTACCATAGCTGTGGTTACGGACGTAGCTGTTTTTCAAAGCTGGTGGTTGTGGACGTAGCTGTTTATCAAAGCTAGTCGTTGCGGTTGCAGCTATTTATCAAAGCTGTTGTTTGCGGACGTACCTGTTTATCAAAGCTGTTGTTTGCGGACGTACCTGTTTATCAAAGCTGTTGTTTGCGGACGTACCTGTTTATCAAAGCTGTTGTTTGCGGACGTACCTGTTTATCAAAGCTGTTGTTTGCGGACGTACCTGTTTATCAAAGCTGTTGTTTGCGGACGTACCTGTTTATCAAAGCTGTTGTTTGCGGACGTAGCTGTTTATCAAAGCTGGTGGTTGCGGACGTAGCTGTTTATGCTTTCACGACATGTGGTACATCTTACTAGTATGTTATAAACAAATTAATATTTTGATCATGAAATTCGGTGATATGCATAGATGTTTTGCAAAGTTTATTGAGGCACAAGTCAAGATAAAATTGTTTACAACAGGCATGATGGAGTTAGTTCTTACCAGGTAATTATATTTCTTCCATTTGGAGCCTGCTTGATCATTCTTGACAAGTCTACAATTAGCAATTCTATTTTCACATCTAGTATATATTTGACTTGGATTGTGTAAATGTTGGGCAAACAATTATTATAAGAAGCACTTTAAGGATATTCAACTGTTCAAATATGGTAAATGTCCCCTCATTTGTCTTGGAAACTTCATGAAAAATAAACAGAGAAAAGTAACTGTCTCTGTTTAAGAACATAATGACAGCAGTGATTGTTTGCCATCTTACAGCCGCTAGCAGTAGGCACCTTTCCGTTTTTCCAGAAAACAGTATTATTGTTGTGCTAAAAGAAATGTAATCTACGGCCCCTGGAGATAATGTACGTGACACGAGACCAATTTTAGCTGCAAATTGTCTTCCACAGTATGTACAAGGAGTCATCTACCCGCTTGTACCATCGCGTGCTGTAGTGTTTCGTCTTAGAGTGCACACGTTGAACTAACTGCTATCACGTTCTTCTTTGACATAACACCAAACCTGAACTTTCCTCTCCATGCGACGTGATAAATGGCATCATGTTCCCATGATTCCGTGTCAATGCCTATATGATGCATATCACATTTGTACACGAGCCGCAGTAGACGCTCACCCTTAAATCTTTTACCAGACTGTAATTCTTTATAAAGTAGATATTTCGGTATTCGACCATCTTCCATCCTCCTAGCGTGTCGCAGCCATCTGAGTCTGCTCAAACTGAGCATAGAAAATGCTGTGGTATTGTCTGTTCTTTCCAATGCAGTACCTCTGCATAGCACAATGCTCGGATTAAAATATACAGACCATGTGTTACCCATGCAATATGATCCTCTCTCTGCTTGCCTTTTTAATTCCAAAGGTAAAGTAATACCAATATATGAAGTACATAGCTGCAAGCTGCAGGATCAGCAGAACTGTCATATTTCTGTCCGCCTTCGTGCGCCCTTCTATTAATGTGCCCAGCCACGCCATTAATTTTTAGGTTGCAAAATCTCCTTGTTCAAGGATAAGGCTTGTATCCTCCCACATGTGATCCTCTGCCGGAACCGTTTACACAATGTGGGTTGTTAGGATAGGTAGACACTGCCCGACTTACGGTGCTAACAGAAACAAGTTGTACTGCTTACTGTCATAAGGTAGTTCAGTCATTTCTAACAAGACCTGACATACAGCCGCAAGCAAGAGTTTATCTATTCCACTTCAGCGCGCTTTAAAATAAGACTTCATATTAGTACGTAACAACTCTTGCGCAATGCCTTCTCTTTGATAAAGGTAATGTTTCTTTCTGGAGCACATAATTGGTTTGAATTATTCTGTATAGTTTATTGGTTGGTGCAATTGCGTTCGAGTGGTTTGTGTATATACTCTGGAGTATCTGGAAGGCATCTGATATAATTGTATATAACAGTGGTAGAGAGTTCCAAGATGTTGTTATCGATTCACGGCCTACCGTAATCGATCTTTAGTCGATATAATATGAACAAATAGTGTACATAATAGCAGATATGTACGTGTGTGTTGACTAATATCTTTATATTTCAACCCACCTTTGTATACATTGCTTCATATGAATTGGTTGATTCATATCTTTGTTCGTTTGGATATCCATGGCTAACGAACAATAAAGCGCTTTTTCTTAAAGACAATTTCCCGTTAGGTGGACGATCTCCAAAACTTTCTTTTATATCCAGAAGATTCCAACATGCAGCGTTATTTAATACTGCGAGAGAGCGTTTTCTACTTATATAGTCTCAGTGAGCATGCATAAAAAATGTTAAACTTTTATTTATGCAGAAATAAATCACAGAAAAGCCTGAAAATATAAGGTGGCATCAATGTTGAGTATTTGGACCATACACTTCACTGCACTGCTTGGATACACAGTCCAAATGACTGTACGACTTCAATACAAAGTCCATATGACTGCACGGTCTTAATGCACGATTCATGACTACACGGCTATCATACATAGTTCATATGACTCATGTCTTCAATACACAGTCCATAAGACTACAAGGTGTCAATGCATAGTTCATGACTGTAAGGCTTTCATACACAGTTCACATGACTGCTCAACTTTAATACACAATTCATGACTGCATGGCTTGAATAACCAGTTCGCATGACGGCATGATTTCAATGCACACTTCATGACTAAAAAGCTTCAATGTACAGTTCATGACTGCGCGGCTCCAATACACAGCTCATATGACTGCATGTCTTCAATAAACAGTTCATATGACTTCACGGCTTCAATACATCGAAATTACCATGTGCAAATCAATAACACATCTGCAACCCAATATGTAAAACTGCCTTTCAACAAATGACGTTAGTATTTGTTATTGATATGTGATAAAGGAATCGAAGCGACAATCCACTAAATGATGTATGTATCCGTTATTGCCCTGCTCAAAACTACCACTGTTGTCTGTCATACACATCTACGTGTAAAAATATTGTGGCGCCATTATATCATAAGATATGTTTTCATAACTGTAGCTCTCAACCAAAACAATATGGAAAAATAGTAGACCAAATCATATTGGTTTGGTAAAAGGTAAATCGGATGAGCTTAATTGTATTCGAGTTATCCCATATGTCGTTCCCTTCAACGACTCTGCACGTTGCCTGCTGATAGTTCCACTATTTTTTAACTCCATAGCTCAAATGATAACCCAAGGGATCACTAAAAAAAAATTCAGGTGTAAACGGAAGACATCACGAGTGAGCGTCTTAGCCCTTTTCTCTACCAGATCCTCCTGTTTAAGGATATAAAAAAACAGTATCACATGAGAGGAATCAATGACTTGTCTGAACATTAGACTTCCCATGGGAGAAACCAAGGACTTGTCTAAATGGACGATAGAGAGATTACTGTCTGAAATTATATCCACAAATATATATTAAAATAAACAATATTTTAAAAAAACCTGTCATACTGTATTATTCCTGTTAGGGAGTTGCAGGTAGTATTCGAGTGGCTATATAACAATATAGGGGAGCCGCGTTAGCGCAGTGGCTTCGCATATGAGTGGTCCTGGGTTCATTCCCCAGCTGAGGCGGAAATGTTTTCAGATCGCAACGGCTCCCGGGTCGACCCATCCTTAAATGGGTACCGGATTAATTCGGGAAGTAAAGACTGCGAGGGAGAGGAGATGGCTACCGCCCTCATTTGCAGAGCCTGTGAAATGTGAGATCGCTAACATCTCACACCCCTACGGCATTAATAAATGCTATGGGTTACTTTTATAACAATATATAAACATGATTAATCTCAATGTAACAGAACGAAGGAAAAACAACCAAGTGTGATCAATGTTCAAGGAAAATGTTGAAAAGCAACAACAATAAAAGTGAGAATAGTTTCCAGACTTCAAATTGCATCAAATAGAATCATATAAACAAATGTAACTCAAAGAGAAAAGTGAAGCGTAATGTTTTAAAAATCTGTTTTATAATATTTAACACGCACTCTATTTTTAATAAAGTTACACGTTAACATTGCTTATTGAACATTAAAAACATATCTATTTCTTCATTGTTATCTCTCGTCACTATAAAATGTTCAGTTCATTTTGACGTCACTAGGTATATTTTTTAAAAGAAATTATATTAGCTAATGTAAGATGTTTACAATAAAAATTGCACACACAAATCTAGCCAGACTAGGCCAATAGCATAGGTCGAGGCCCCTGGCATAGATCGATTCGTCACTCACCAAGAAGATGGCTCTATTTATTTTTCAAGACAGTCTTGTTCTTCAACAGCTTGGAAAATTAGCATTGGAGCAGAGAAGCTAGTATGAGCAATTACCAACTTATTTTTGAAGATTCAGCGGTAAGAAATAAGACAAGAATATGAAAGTAATCGTAGGAGAAACAGACAACAGAATTTATCAAATTGAATGTATTTATATAGCATTATGGCAAAATGTGGACGAAGGCCGATGTGCTTGGCGGTCAATATTATACAAAGGAGCTGAAACATTTTAACATTTCTCCTGAGGAGAAATTTGAACACAAAGAACTCACGTAAATTAAAGGTTGCAGGTCTGCATTGACTGATTCATTCTATAACAAACTTCACCTAATATTATATATATATATATTATCGTGTATTAAAAAAAACACCAAATATTATACCAATGGAAATATGCATTTTTTCGACAACAAAATCATTTTAGTTTTTTTGTATATGCCATCTAAATCCCTCTTTTTGGTAGACGGAGCATGACGAATTATTCATTAAGAGTATGGTAGAATATTGTGCGGTAATGTGAGTAGTCTTTACTTTCCCGAACTTGTTTCGGTTCTCAATTTTAAAGTTTTGGTCCACCTTGATGTCGTTTGTAGTATACACATTTCCAGTCTCATTTAATGAATCTAATCATGGTCAAAATAGGAAGTTCCAGTACTGAGTACACTATTCACTGACTGCATAGGCTTTCAATTAATACATTTTCTTAATTAGAACAAAAAATCTAGGACGTCCACTACTCAAGTACCTGCTGAATACAGATATGAGAGACGTGGACAATGGCAATACTGAAGTGGACCTGCTGAATACAGATATGAGGGACATGGACAATGGCAATACTGTGATGGAGTAACTAGCGATAATGACTACTAAAGATACATTTTCCTTCGGCTTCTCTTATTGTTGGAGTTCTTTCTAAAGCTTCTGCAGGTGGGCAGGATATGTGTCAGATAACGAGAACGGAGTGCGTTGTATAGTCGTTTACACCATGAATGACATATATGTGCATTTCGGCATGACACAACCGACATCAGCATGGCTTCTGTATAAATTTAGCTCTACAGGATGAGCCAGTCATGCCAACCAACAAAAACATCCGTAATCTCCTCCTACCATATGCATTAAAGATAACAGTGTTACTACTCATTTCTTCCCCTTTCGAGTCCTGGCAACATGCGCTAGTATTTTACTAAATTTGATCAACTAAATTCAAATCAAACAGTGACAATAGGATACAGAGGTGGATCAAACTATGATTACAGGATAGAGTGTATCAAACCATGATAATAGGATAGAGTGGATCAAAACATGATAATAGAATAGAATGGATCAAACCATGACAATAGGATAAAGTGGATCAAACCATGACATTAGGATAGAGTGGATCAAACCATGACATTAGGATAGAGTGGATCAAACCAAAACAATAGTATAGAGTGGATTAAACCATGATAATAGGATAGAGTGGATCAAACGATAACAATAGTATAGAGTGGATCAAACGATAACAATAGTATAGCGTGGATCAACCCATGATAATAGGATAGAGTGGATCAAACCATGATAATAGAATATATGAGTGGATATTAAACACTAGCAGCAAGAGCATACACAATGAGAATAGAAAAACAAGATGCAGTGGAACGCCAAGAAGAAGATGGATCGAATGTGTTACGAACCTTAAAATATTACAGCATATCAAGCGACAAAACGTGTATTAGCGGGTAGAATGCACTATCTTGACTGGACATGTTGGTTGTTCATTTTAGCCGAAAGTCGATGTAGTCATTGTATCAGATGTCATTTTTGCCACTTAATGTTTGTCGTATAAAGATCCAAAATTGGATAGCCTTCTTTCAGACATGTGTAATAAGCTTCATTGCAAATTGGATTCCCGAAGGTCATTGCAGGTATTTAGTTTTTTAACCTTCCAATGGATTATTCTGTAAAGGCACAGCTTTATGCCAAACAGTGATATTTCTTTGGTTATCGATCATTCCTACATTTTCTATGTAAAAGAAATATATCTTTGTTACGGATATTGATTTTTTTGCTGGGTAGCAAAAGAAATACTTGTAGTTTCATAACTTTAGACTGCGTTTTTGCATCATTATGTCAGATATGTAAACATACGTTGCATTAACATGGAGTTAGCTTTGACAGTATAGCAATAGAGAGATGGAAAATAACATTTAAAATTATCACTAAATCCTGTTCAGACACGAATAGTTTTAAAAAAAAAAAGAGACATGATAATGTGTATGTCTATTCTTGGAAAGAAGCAGGAATTAATACTTTATAAGAAAAATAGTAATATGAGAACATATACGTTTGAAGTCTTGACTAAAAACGCATATATTTCTTAGAGATGCGGTGCGATCGAATTTGGGAAACGTTTTCATGCAAGTTGGGAATCGAATAGGTGCCACCAGCTGAAGGATCTGTTTCAAATGGTATCTATTTCCTTCTGATGTTTCTCTATAACTCCTCGTTACTTTCTATTTATATTACTCATTCACCTTATCAGTGTAGTCATTCCGAAATCGGCTGTTCTGGGTATACATATTGCACAACGGTGAATGAAACGTACTTACGCTCCCGGCGGAAATCTCAGTAATCTTCGTATTGATTATTATTAAGGATCGAACACAACAAAGCAACAATTAATGTTCTAATGTCTCCCGTTTTGCAACGCCTATTTATGTGGATATCTAGTGATGACAAACAAATAGAGCTAGCATATGCTTTTGTATTGTGTGGATATTTCTGCAGAGCTTTGTTTCATACCCATAAGATTTAAACTCTCAGTGATTTACTATGATCCTAGAATATTTTATACAGAGGGGTTCTCAGCCCGTATACTAAAATGGCAAAGGAAAATGCGCTATGACCATAAGAATAGAGGCAACCGTCTACTTACTAAGACTTATTGTCAGTGTTGTGGGTCATAAACACTTTCTGTTAAGCCTAAATTGCAAAAAAAAATGTTCAAATAAAACGTGGTTGTTTTTTAATTACGATTATAATTTTAAAAATATTCATAACTTTATAATTCAAAATTATGTAGCTATTTCCATTTTGTTTATTGACAGCATTCCTGTAATTTGTGTAGCTATATAATAATTTAACTGTTAGTTGATTAACTCATTGGTGTTTCGACAATTTTCTTGCAAATTTATTTTAACAATGTACATAGGCATTTATTTATATATAATGTCAAGTGATAAACCATTTATGAAACATTGGTTCTTGTTTGGAAACCGTGTCCTTTGATGTGATTATTAATTTGATTATTGCTCTTGGCAATGTGTGCCAATTGATATTTATCAATTATTAATTTAAATATTATTTTTTTTAATTTAGGGTTAGGATTATGATTTGGGTTAGGACAGGTTTTGTTTAACATAATTAACCCAAACCCTGAAAAAGTTATAAAATTAATAAAGGATGAACATAAACAGACAAGCATTGCTAAGATAAATAATCACATCGGTTCCAAGCAAGAGCCGAAATATTGTAGATGTTTGACATTGGCCGTATGAACTGTTCTGGGGATATCTTCTATAATAATGAGACGCTTCAACTGTTGGCAAAACTCAAGAAATATTAAACCGATTACTTATGGAATTATAAATACTCAACTATGATTAATATAATAATTTTGATGCGACATCCGTAACTCAAATTTAGTTCATGTTGCTGGTTTGATGATGATAACTTTGTTTGAACGGTCGAGTAATGGAAGTACTTACATGTTGTTTTGGGCGATATGTGTTTCATACTAAAAAAATATCAAGACATAAATCTTTAGTACCTTATGGAGTGTTTCCCCAGATAATTTTTTTATGCATAGAAACTCCAACAAACTGTAAATGCGGTGCAATCCTTTGAGAAAAGCCTCCTATTCATATGCAGGTTATGTGTGCGTATAGAAGGCATACACTTCTACAGTATTTGGTTATTTAGCACATTGTTATCTATTGGTAAAGGTGGCTTTCCACATCAATAAGTTTCTTATAAAAATAAAAGAAGTGCGTGCGTATTTTAAAATTTGAAATTACCCTTAAGTCATAGGGAATGCATGATCAGTAAATTCTGTCACACGTTATGTTTGACTTGGCAAACAATAAGAATGGATACTTTCAGAATGTGAAACCCTGGACAAGAGATGACATGCACAGATGATAAGATCAATACAGATATCATTATCATATACCCGCATATCGATTTTTACAATCTGTTTGAGTATATCTTTCTATTACCCGCCTATCAACCAGTGTATATATCTTTTCTATATAAGAATATATGTGCTGGGATACTTGGAGAGAGCAGACACGCAGTACCATGCAAATATTTAGGCAATATAAGTATCATAATGAATATTCAACGCAACTAGCGGCGTAAACATGTGTGAATTTGTCAGGTGATGAGGCATTGTTTCCTTTCACATGCTGTCATGAGGGGAAAGTTGAGGCTGGGCGAAAAGGACAGGAAAGGAAAGAAAGGATTTAAATATTAAAGGTCTGATAGGATAAGGTTTCTGCACATTCAAACAAGCAAATGAGATCAGTCTTGTCCAAACGTCAAAAAGAGACAAAACATCGAAATCAAAACTAAGGTAGAATCAACATTCTTACGTGGGTTTTTTTTATCATTGCTGTTTTTTTTGTTGGTAACTATTTATACACTTTGTTTGGCCAGGGTGCTGCCTGACAATGTCAAAAAACGAAATGCACGGGAATAATGAAATCATGTCCCAAAAAGTCTTGAGTGAACTATGAGCGATCTCCATTGTGTAAATACATGTGAACTATGAGCGATCTCCATTGTGTAAATACATGTGAACTATGAGCGATCTCCAGTGTGTAAATACATGTGAACTATGAGCGATCTCCAGTGTGTAAATACATGTGAACAGAAAAATGTAAACATGACCTGATAAGTTTTCCCTCCAGGGCCAGATAAATCGAACACATTAAATGGAACAAAACAACAGCTCACAAACGCATGCATATATCACACAATGGCATTGGGTCAAAGGGCATGAGCCCATGGACCGCTGGAGCAGCAACCAACCTGATACGTCAATTGTCATTATTGCCGTGCATTTCAGTTATAGGCCTTGGGTATTTTTTGGCGGCACCTCAAAGTATATAAATATCTACCAACGAAAAGCACAATAATAATTAAAAAATTTAACTAATGTAGTCCTAATTGATTCTGGACAGATATTCTCTTACTGCAGACGATCTCAACTGAACTCTGTTGTTAGGTCTTCTATTTCAGAACGTATCGGATTGGTTAGACGTTGCGGGACTTTTGTCTTGATGTCTCTAATGTGGTACCTATACAATCTTGAGAGTATATGCGTTTGATAATGATGATCATTATATGAATAAGAATTGCATCGACACACAAACCTTCTCTATACAAATTGCAAACAATACAACACGTAACTAAACATATACCTAAGACAGAGACTATGCCTTTCAGCAATACACCAGGCCAATGAAATGTATATATATATATATATACAATGCACTGCACTATCCATCCATTCACTAAAACTGCGAGCATTATATGCATCCATTTCCATAATGTCTCTGTGTCTTACCAGTGGCCTACCAGACAAACTATGAGGTTAAATTATTTTTTGTAGTAGATGATATGACTATGTAGTGAACAATTTTATTTTAGTGGAAATCTAATCTTTGCAATTATACGCTTCGTGTTGTAAATTTTGTTGGCCCTCCACTCATGGGTTTAAATGCGCGTCTTCTATCAAATAATCCCCATGTGTGACGAACAGGTGCAGGCCAGCGGACATTACACCTTTGTCCGTTTCTGAAAGACTTCTAGATATCGGAGAATGACAGATTCATCATCACTACAGGCGGATCACGATTCAGACAGAAAAACGATGCTGCCAAGAAGTATATGTTACCTTCGCTGCATGCAAGCGAATCATATGCATTTCCTGCACTGGAATGTCTGCTTTTAGGAACCAAACATACATGAATAAACCCCATAGTACATCACTGCTTTGGGACAACAAACCGCATTGTTAGTAAGACGATGTGTTATCAGAAGCTATAGAGTGAGCCGCATCTTCTCAGCTATGTTAATGATATTAGTTCATTATCATCATCCAATCATTCATCCGTCCACTCAATCGCCACTGGATAATCCTCACATACTCCCAATCAATCACATAAACCCAATAACATACATACTCGTAAATATAACATAAAGGTTAGACAATTGTGATTTATTTTTTAGTATTAAATATATATAGTTCGGTCAGAACAATCATTGCAAGAATTATCATCAAAGTTGGAAAAAGTTACCAGCAAGTACGGAATGGAAATCAATACAGATAAGAGAAAAATCTTGGTAAACAGCAGAGACACAGAAAACCAGACTAATATCATGATGAATGGACATAAGTTTGAGGAGGTGAATATCTTCAAATACCTCGGATCCAGTATATGCAGCGATGGTAAATGCAAAGCAGAACTAAAAATAAGGCTGGAGATGGCTTTAGCGTCCTTGTCAAGGCTAACTGTGATTTTGAAAAGCAACATCAGTGTTGGAGTGAAAATCAAACTGTATAAGTCGCTGGTGCTTTTTGTTGTGTTGTATGGTTGTGAGAGTTGAACTCTCACTGTGGACATGGAGAGAAGATTACAGGCTTTCGAGTACAAATGCTACAGAAGTATTCTACGAATTTCCTACAGGGAACATAAGACCAATGTCTACGTAAGAAATAAAGTAGAGATGTGTGCAGGTGTTCAGGAGCCATTGCTTTCAATAGTGAAACGACGAAAACTGGCATGGTTCGCACATGTATGCATATTGTCAAAAACAATACTGCAGGGAACTGTCGAGGGTGGAAGAAGCAGAGGAGGACAAATAAAGACATGGACAGACAACATCAAGGAATGGACAAGGCAAGATATTTCCACACTCATCCGCATCGCTGAGGATAGAATTCGCTGTAGTGATTTTCTAGGCAATATAAATACGTTCAGTAGTTTGCAACTGCTTTATGAATTTTCCAGATACACAATTTCCTGTGGCGGGAATCGAACATGGTACTTTGACCGTCACAGACGCACTCTGGACGACACCACCACATAGCCGAACATTTTCGTATTAAAGATCTTAAATGTCAAAGTAGGTACATGATAATGTATGTGTGGAGGCATGTTGCTGTATATGTGGCGGCATGCTGATGTATGTGTGGAGGCATGTTGATGTATGTGTGGAGTAATGTTGATGTGTGTTTAGATGCATTGGTACTATTGCAATAAAATAAAATTGAGAATTTATATATAAATTTGTGACATATTTTCTTAAGAATGTGAAATACACCATACCGTTCTTTCCTACTTTGAAATACATCATACCGTTCGTTCATACTTTTAACCATATCAGATCGTTCTTTCTTACTTTGAAATACATCATACCGTTCGTTCTTACTTGTAACTACATCAGATCATTCTTTCTTACTTTGAAATACATCATACCGTTCTTTCTTACTTTAAAATGCATCATACCGTTCGTTCTTTCTTTGAAATACATCATACCGTTCTTTCCTACTTTGAAATATTACATACTGTTCTTTCGTACTTTGAAATACATCATACTGTTCTGTTTTACTTTCTTTTTTCGACCCTTTTAAGTGTAGGAGGGCTGGGAGTACTTATACAACATAATTAAACAATAGGGGTTCCCTGAATTCTTGACAGTTGTTGACAAGTGGTTGGAGAGGTTCGAAATTTGGCAACAAATTGTTGCCTTAATTCATGGGCAGTCTCTAACCAGTAGTTTGAACAATAGAGAAGAACTAATTGGTAAATTTATTCGTTAGTGTATTGGAGTGCAAACAACCGACAGAAACTTTTTTGGCTTTCTTTATGGCCAATTTATTTCACTATGTTAAACATTTGCTCATTACGATGTTGACACTTGTTGTGCCTTACACAAGCCATTATAAGTTTAATCTGCCGGTATGTCGCAAGAATCACACGTGGAAATAATTCTGTTAGCAGACAAAAAAGACATACCATCACAGGCTCTTGGCAGAGATCGATACATCGCATAATCAGCACGAGCCATGCCTATTTTCTAAGTCTGACGTAGGTATAGGATTTTTTTCCCAATAATTCAATAACATTATGGAGCGTTAGTAGGCCTGCTTATTTCAGTGTGTATATGCCTGTGTTCATGTGTGCGAATCAATATTAGCGTGTTACTGAGCACCTGATAGTGCCTGCACAATAGTAAAACATACACAAACACAGACAGAGAGAACTTTTAATTCAAATTTGTTCATAACGATCATAAAAAAAGATCATGGCTGCGCATGTAATTTAATAGACATATCTCATCATCATCAAGTGCAGATCTAAACAGATCTAGCTAATATTAAAAGATCCGACTTAACAAATACTTTCTCACACAGTGTATTTCAACCCGAGGGGGTGGGGGTGGGGAGTCGCGACTCTAATATCGTTGCAACAGTTCTTCTGTGGTGTCGACGACAGAAGTTGTAAATTAAAAATAAATATTCTTTATCGTTTGCGTTCGGTCTCAGATTTCCAACACCTATTGGCTTGTGGTTTACGCCGGGCGTTTGGTCTCTGATGTCCATCATTGGCTTGTGGTATACGTCAGGCGTTCGGTCTCTCATGACCAGCACATATTGCTTGTGGTTTTCGCTGGAAAACGTGCAGTACGTGGTGCTACCATTTTATTTAGCCATTTCGGCCCAAAGCAACTGTTTTACTCATGCTTATTATTTGGGTGATGTTTTATGCGAGACTGTCGGATGTATAGAAGATATAAGTGCAGAAAGTAAACAAGCCCTCATTCGTGAGGTTTTTAAAATTATTGCCTTGTTTTTCATTGGTCAGTATTTTTATACTTGAATCGCCCGCCAAAAATAACCAAGGCAGAGCAAACGCATAGAAATAATCAAAATAACGAAAGACCAGCCTTCTAGGCCATCTGCGAACAGGTCTTTGCTTGAGTCCTGTAATGCAATCTATAGTCAAGCGATTAGTATGTGTGTGTGTAAGCGGTGTGTGTAAGAACTTGTGTGATGTAATTAGACGGTCCATTACTCCCTGTGACTTCAGGTACTGAACCGTGACCGTCGGCAGATATAGTTTTCCAGTATAGAAAAATGATATATTGTAAAGAGGTATCACTGTTTATCTGCTCTCTTAGCCGAGGTTTCGTCCATCGAAATAGTGAACTCGTGATGTTTAGGCTACTACACTAGACATGGGTATCACATGTGCAGTATGTATTCGTTACAAATTATTTATTCGTACCCAGACGACACCAATTAAAAGACATGCCACCTTATTGAAGACCTTACTTGAGTGTAAAGTCGAAGGGAAGCGAGTAAGAGGTAGGCAGAGATACAAGTGGGTGAGTAATATCATCTACGATGGACAGGTTAGTCTATCAGAGTGCACCACCAGGACAAGATACAGGGGATGTTGGAGATCCGTTACAGCCAACCTTCGTTGCGGAGACGGCACTTGATGATGATGATGGCCCAGATGACATGGTATTCTGGATTTTCTCTGTCTCACTACCTACTTCCGAAAGACATCTGAAAGCGTGTTCTATAGCATCTACATTGCGTTCAATACCGTTTACATTTTATCATACCTTCTTGCACATAGTGCTACCTTCTTGCACATAGTGCTACCTTCTTGCATATAGTGCTACCTTCTTGCACATAGTGCTACCATCTAGCACTGCGCTACATTCGCATGTATTCATATTATATCTATCACACTGCTACCCAACGCGATCCATAAAGCCAGATTGTCTCATACGATCTTCGAAGCAACCTGTTTCCAACGTGCACAACAAGTATGTGCTTTTAAGATGTTTATTACTTTCTAACCTTGGGATATGTACAAGATATGTGCTGTCCCCTTTGCACCTTTATAAAATATTGTTTCTAAAGCAATTTTCAATCGATATTTACTCCAATTTGCTTCCAGATACTCTATTAATTTTGTGAGGGGTGGAGCTTCTACCCTCCTTCATGTGAAAACCAAAACAGGAAACATATTAAATGTTGAGTATGACATAAAATCAATAGTGGAATGTTGCAGCGTGTCAATGAGTTAAATGTTCAATCAATTCATACATCTGTTTACATATATCGTAATTTACTTATATAGAATAACATGATACTGAAGGTCTATTTTAGATGCGTTCTGCAATATTAAAAGGTCCTTTTTAAATGTATAGAGCTTGCAGGTCTTTTTTATTTCAATAAGAGGAGTCAAGACATGAAAACGTTAGGAAACCACTGCGCTTCTTCTTCTTCTGTGATCAGTTGAAAAACATCTAGTAAAAAAATTGGTCAAGAATAGAGCGGATTGTTTTAGATAATCTTGGGTTCACCACAAATTATTTTTCAGAGAAACTCCTGTACGTCAATACTGGTCTACCAAGACAATGAACAAAAAAATAGATTGTGTCACTTAAAATAGTACAGTCTCAACGTTTGTATTTACTGAAATTGAATAACAAGCACATATGCACCATTACTGTCTTCAGTACAATTGTAGAATTGTCTTCAGCCTATCATACCAGGTCCGCGTATCTAAATGTTTTATTTCAACTGATCCCCAAATTCAATAAACACTACTTAGAATTCAAAGAAACTGGAAAAAATCTCTCTGACCTCATACCACCCGATAAATACCGCACTCATACCAACGATATATAACCACTCATAATACAAGATATATACCACACTCATTTCGCACTATATATATCAAACTCATACCACACAATATGACTGGAGAAAGGCTATCATAGTGCCAATATGGAAAAGGAAAGGCAACAAAAGAGACTGTAACCAGTACAGGGGAATATCATTGTTAAGCCATGCTGGAAAGCTATATGCAAAAATAGTAGAGAAAAGACTGAGACCTGTAATAGAATAACAACTTAGCAATACACAAATGGTTTTGTGAAGAAACAGAGGATGTACTGATGCAATATTTATTCTTAAACAGTTGGCAGAGAAGTCAATAGAATACAACCAAAATTTATACATATCCTTCATAGGTCAAGAGAAAGCATTTGACCGAGTAAACAGAAAAAAACTATAGGAAACATTAAATATTTATGGAGTATGCCAACATTTAATTAACGTTTGTAGAAGTCTCTATAACAACAGCAGTTGCACTATAAGAACAGCTGCAGGCTACACAGAGGACTTTGTGATTAGCACAGAAGTAAAGCAGGGATGTGTATTATCCCCACTACTTTTTATTACATACATGGACTATATAAACAAAACAGCAAGTTCTAATGAAGCAAATTAACTGCTTTTTGCAGATGACCAGGTTTTATTCCACAACAGCATTAAAAACCTGCAAGACCACCTAAGAATAATAGACACACCAGGCAAGCAATTTGGAATGAAAATCAACATAGACAAAACAGAAGTAATGAATATTGCAAGAGAAAAGGAGAACACCAACATACAGATAAACAATAAACAACTAAAACAAGTAGATGAATTCAAATATCTGGGCAGCACATTGAGATATGACAACAAACAAGAAGCAGAAATAAACGCAAGATGTAATAAGGCCTGTCAGATCATTGGTCAATTAACACCTTTACTAAGAAACAAAGATATTACACTAGAAACAAAGAAAGCGTTTTTCAACACCATTTTCTTACCAACATTGTGTTGTCAGTGTCAAACTTGGACATTAGATTCTAGAACAATACATAAGATTAACACCACTGAAATGAAATGTGTGAGACGTATGATTGGAGTTAGCTTGAGAGAGAAAATCAGGAATGAAGCACTAAGGAAACAACTAGGGATCAAGCCAACAATAGAATACATACAGAAACAACAAGTTAAATGGTACGGCCACATAACCAGACATAAAGAACAAAGTATTATCTAAAAAACACTTAACAAACGATACGAAAACAGGAGACCTATTGGACGCCCTCGTAAAAGGTGGATAGATAGTGTATTAGAGACACTCGGAAATATAACAGCAGAGGAGGCAAATAGAAAGGCAAAAGACCGTACACTCACTCTCCCCTCAACACCGAAAGGTACATGAGGACAGAAAGAAGAAGAAAGAAGAACATACCACACAATCTATGTCACTCTCATACAAAAGGTATATGCCATACTCACACCACACGATACGAGTCACAATCATACCGCACGATATATAAGCTCATTCAGACTACACGATATACAACCACTATCTAATCCGGACACACTGATTATAAATATTATTGAATATATGACAATTAGAAATACGAATATGAAGCGTATTTGTAAAAACAAAGATTAATTACGAAACAAAATGCACGTAATCGCACGTAATCGTTTGCATCATTCGTGTATACCTTGTAATATAAGGTTTTAAATAAAAAGCATTTGTTGCATCTACAAGTACTTCAAATATCAACAGTCCAAATGTCTCTGCAGCTGCGTGAAGTATGTAGCTATGACAATCAATACAAGGTAACTGCGTGAAACGTAACAACAATTAGACTTACGTAAAACACAGGTTTATATATCGTCTCAATGGGACACCATAGACTATATCTAAAAAGCACATATCTTGTTGTCTTACTCATCATTGCCCATCATTACCCACTAGTGTTATATATAGTCTATGGTGTCCCATTGAGACGATATATAAACCTGTGTTTTACGTAAGTCTAATTGAAGTATGTAGCTGTTGACAAACATTGTAAAAAAGTGAAATATATATATATATAGTTTTATATTTAAGTCACTGTCTTCTTTACAATGTTTTGATAGTGACATTCCAGAGAACGTGACGACACGACATAGCATTAAATCACTACATTCCAGAGATCTTGATGACACGAACTAGAATAAGATAAATACATTCTAGAGACCTTGATGACACGATATAGCATGAAATCAATATTATTGATAACTAATATAATGACATTATATAAAATACTTACATTGACCAGTGCATTACTATCTAATGTCTCTTGAAATATCCTCTCAGAGGGTCAGGATTTCAGCACATATCTGAATGCATATCTTGTACTTCATGAGATGTTGATGCTTCCATTGCTATGTATATCTCATACAAAATGCCAGAGAATTCCACGGATATAAAAATAGCATGTTTACAGTTTTCAAAGCATGGGGAGTTTCAGTCACAGTCTATCTGAACGTATTAGAACATTTCACCGTATTAGTGAATGTATATATCACAAAGTTCTCCATCGTGAAATTTGATACTAGCACAGCAACAAGATACACATTGGATCAAAAACGTCTTAGAAATGTATTCCCAAAGAACATGTAACAAACAAATGCACGTCGCGTCCAAAAAAATCGGATTAGCAATTATTCCACATGATTTATGGATTAAAAAATATAAAGACGAACGATCAGACTTGCAATTTATTCCTAGATGCAGTTTTAATATGTCTTATTTTATTACTTCAAGCATCAAGAACAGATATAGATTCTATCATATATCGCGTGCCTATCTCTTTTGATTATTTACTTTGTCTATGTTTATCAGACAACGTGTATTTATTTATTTCTTTAAATAGTAATTTATTTAGGGTTAGAGTTAGGATAGTTGTGTGGGTGGGAACAGACCGAGGTTAGGTTAACGTTAGATCGTTGGCGTTAAGTAATAAGCAAATTTCAGTTGTCTGAAATATAGCCAATGGAAATAACCAAAAAGATGTAGGCACGCGATATGAAATAGAACCAGAATATATACTTGCTATTAGCTTTTCCTACGTCAATAACTCACAAGAGGAATAACACGAACCATTATTAGTTACATGGACATATGAAGTGACATCATGCACACCCTTCACATTTCGCTCATTACAGCTAAATAACCAAAGTTCAACTTCAAGTCTACTGGCATCTGAACTTTTAATTCACTATTATATATCTATATGTTTTTATATAACTTTGGGGTCTTTCTTTCAAATATTTTATGGTAGTGTGTCCTGATATAACCTAATTGGACCTTGTTGTTTGCTGGTTGAAAGAGACACGCCTCTCCAAAAGAGAGATAAACATATTAACTAACTCCCTACCTATCTAAATATGACGGATCAAATCGCCTAGAAGTAACCAAACATCTGCTAGGTTTGACTAAAGACGACAGCTATGCTAAAGAAACATGTTGCTTAGCGAAGCAAGTGCAAGAATAATATGTACATTACTTTCACAAATCAATGTAACGATTGTTTACACTACACAATAACGCGTTTCAAGAAAAACAAGCTCAGAAAATATATGTTCTAGTAAATCTATGTGGAAACAATACAATTTGATTCCCTGAAACTGGATTCGAATTGAATGTCGTAATCTTCCACGTCTAAAACAACGCTGTTTTCTTATATCCGAGTTGCAGTTTCTTCTGAAACACTATACAAGATTACTGTTATCTGAAACGTTTCCTCTGGCATGGACTTTTCAATATTTGCCAAATGCAATGATTCGTGAGAGAGAGAGAGAGAGAGAGAGAGAGAGAGAAATATTCCAAGACAGAACATGCTGATAGAGTTGTTTAACAACAGTTCCCAATGATCACGACTAGGTATCGATCGACGGAACAACACTCACTCACTGTGTCCACAGTCTCACGTTCATAACCAATAAAACACGCTCAACCTTTATATGTACAGTTCTGTCCTCGTTAACGAATATGTCATCCACACTAATACATATTACCTGTGTTTACGTAAAAATTACGTAAAAAAACGGAAATTAGAGGCAAAAGAGATGTGGTTCTACAGAAGAATGTTGAGAATACCATGGACTGCCAGAAAAACTAATGTAGAGGTGTTGAAAGTGTCAAATGCGAAACGGACCTTAATGAACAATATAAGAATAAGGTAATATTCTTTTTTTGGCCACTTCATGAGACAGGCAGGTTTAGAGAACATAGTCACAACAGGCAAAATTGAAGGGAACAGAGACAAAGGGCGACAAAGTGAGAAAATATTAGACACTTTGACAACCTGGCACGGCAAGGAAACACAACGAATTTAATACATGACACTGTGGACAGAGAGCTGTGGAGAGCCATGACCGCCTACGCCAGCAGGCATGGCACCTGATGATGATGTAAAAATACATAGAATGTGTTCACGAATACCGGAACTATTTTTTCTTTGCCAGATCACTGCGTCAGGATAATCTGAACTTAGTCTTGTCCTATTATTTAATAGTCATGAGCACTAATATATAAAACATAACTATACAAGGCTATTAAGGGGCAAACTATAAGCTACGTCCACATACTTTTGGTCAGTACTATAACCCCTCCCTCCTTCCCAATGTAAGCAGATTGTGAACAAGCCATGTTATACATCCCCCCCCTTTCCTTAATTATGTAAACAAAATTACCACACCCTGAAAACACATTTTGCGCAGAAAAAGTTCCAATAAACATTACGATTTGTTCTGTTTTTTTTCTGGATAAAAAATTATATTTCAAACTGTAAAATTTTGTATAATAATATTCTAAATTCGTGTATAAAAATATTATAGTTCAAAAAATATAAAATGGCGTATACAAGTAATATAATTCAAAAATTATAAAATGGTGTATAAAAATAATATAATTTAAAAAAAATATAAATGGTGTATAAATACATTTTGTTGACGTCAACTTTTGTTATCACCCCTCTGCTCCCGAATAAGTGTCACATTTTTGCAGACCGCCCACCTCCCAATTGTTGAAGTAGTTTGTTTACAGCTCCATAGCTATTCAATTATTTTTGCGCATATGTGTTTCCAGTGCACGACAGGAGAGCTATGAATAGCAACACTGTTTACCTTTCATGAATAGTGTAAGAGGCGACTAAGGAGATTATGGGATGGAGTTGGCTGTCCAATCCCATATAGAATCAGTGACCGAAAACCATGCTGGAGTTGGATGCGTCAGGTCTAAAGCCGCAGTTATAGCAGCAATGCTACAAACCATGACACAATGCATTTCATTCTCCAGACTACATTGTGTTAATCTGCAGGGGTTTTGAGAATGGCGCAGAAGAAGAAAATGAAGAATTATGTTTGAATTTTGAGGAGCCGCTAATGCATCCAGTTATATCGTCAGTACAGTATTGATGGTCAGATTACGAATAACTAGATGATTAAACGAGATAGTTTTGCTAGACCAGCGCACTATGCACTCTGCCACCGACGACGATGATAAACCCTGCTATAACAAAAACATACTAGCTCTCGTTGTTGACATGGTACGCTTCACGAAACAGAGAACCAAATCCTCCAACTAACCAACCTGATGATAGTTGAGTAACGATTAGCGCTGATTTTTGTTTAAAATGTGCTGAAGTTGCGCCATTCGTCGACCATACATCATCTTCCTGATCTAACAGTGTCCCTGCGGCAACATCAATCAAGACCACTGAAGATGTACCAGGATGGAGTGGATGATCAGAGTGCTCTATGCTTCTCACAAAGTCCTTCGGGTTCCACAACGCGCTGCTGACAAGTGCCTTTCTTCCCGTTGAACATCATATGTTTTATCCGCGTTGTCCGCAATATCCAAGTTTCGAATGCTTGGGCAGATATGACATGTGTATACCTCCGGTTCAGAGCCCTTCGGTTACCCTCACCTGGTTTTGCCGACCAGTCAAAACCCTTACCGAGGTGTGGCCGCTGTCGCATGCTGACAACCACTAGAAACCTCAGGTGAGTGCCTTGTGAGGAACAAGGATGTACAAACTACTTCAAAGGAGTGTAAACCAACATAACAACAGACCAAACATACTATTCGAAGAAATCTAACGAATTTCCCCTACATTTTAAATGTCACACAGTTTATGCACAATATCAATATATCGATTTAGAGCCGGAAGATCTACACGTAAGTATAGGATAAAGATAAAAACTATCACGAGACTCGGGGAAAAAGACATCTAGGATGAACGTAAAAATGTATCGGTAACAAGAAATTATATATTTATGAATATATATATATATATATTTATGAATATATATATATATATATATATATATATATATATATATATATATACATATATATATATACATATATATATATGTGTGTGTGTGTGTGTCTGCTAATGATTTTGCAAACATCTAGGCCTACACAATTCGAGAATTGAAAATGTACATCTCTGTGTGTTAATGCATCCGATGTGGAACTTCAGGATCCTGAGGAGATATATATCATTTATGGATATGGATGGATATGTTTACATGTATACATACCTCTGGAAGGATTAAATGGATATTGCTAACAAACTAGACCATTTACATAAACTGTATTGATACAATTGACATAAACAGAGCTGACGTAGAACTGGCTTTAATCATATAACACAACGACATATGTTGGATCAGGTTGTGCCACACAAATTAGTGATGACATGGAGCAGGAATACAAACAACTTAATATTTACTTGAATATAACCGAAGTCAGATGTTTCGTGCAATTTGCATGAAATAAATGTAATGCACAGAATTTTTGTTCTCTAAGCTACATTATGCTGGAAATCTAGTAGCATCATTGTCCTGACTAAAGAGATATATAGCGAGGGTTTGAGTACGGTGGAAAAAAACAACAACTGTCCTACTGTATTTTTCCCGTTTCAGAGTATTTGATGGGTTCGTGTGATAAAGGCAGAATGCCCGTGCTATCGCTACGCCATGTTCACGGTGAGTTTTAAAGAAAATTTACACTCTGACTGAATAAAACTCAGTCCTCATTGGGGATCTAACTCACGAGCTCACGGGTGTGAGACCGACATTCTAACCTCTCAACCATGCGCCATATTTTATGAGAGCGAACGCTAATAATACTTCAAGACTTTGCATACGTTGATGAATTTCGAGGCACAACGTGGTCACAGTGGACTGTGGTGGGTCAGAAAACCATAGTGTGTCGCAAGGACCTCTTACTACTGAGATGTTCCTGATAACTAGTCTGATGATTTAACAAGCAAAAAAATAAATTTCTGAATGCACAAACAACAAACAGTAGTATTTTTACTTTCATCACTGTGTTACATTCATCCATTCATTCGTTTTAATTTAACTCTGAAGTTAGCGCATAGGGCGGAGGTCAGATCTCTCTGTGTTACATTAGCGCGGCGCATTTATCCTATGTTGCATTAATGTGCATTTCTCCAATAAAAACATGATGAAATATTACTTCTTCCTCTGTAGATACATCTCAAAGACATCTTCCAATAATGGGCGCTCTGTCATCTCAGGCTTGTCCGGCTCTTTAACATCAGTTATCACAAATGTATATAATGGATTTTTAGTGAATTTCTGAAAATTGTCCATACCCATGAGTTAAACCTCAAAACTCAGAGTCAGGTGGCCTAGCTACCCGGCCACGCGTTTCATATTAGACAGAAAACAACTAAATCCTCTGTATTCTAATGAGTTTATATTCGAAAAGATCAGTATTAACAGCGATATAGAAATAAATCAATATTTTCTAAAATGTTGCTATATTTGGAATGCTCCAGTTACTCAACAGCTGAGAGGCATTCAGCTCGCACTCGTTGTGTGTTCGAGAGATTCAATTAACTTTTGCGTTTCTTCTATTTTTTTGTATTAACAATAAATGATCGCGGCTACAAATAAGATAACTTGGAAAAAAAAAGAACATAGAAGACAAAAAATTGAAGAGAAACTTCAAGAACAACATTTTGTAAATATTTGTAAAACAAAATTGTAAATATGGAACCATAGTTAGAATCAGTCACGTAGTATATGTCATATATGTAGTATCGGTCAAAGCTAATTATATATATATATAGAAAGAGAGAGAGAGCAGATATAGTCAAATTTTTGCTCTACTCGTCTGTTCCAGCGGAGGAGTTGGAGACAATGATCACGCAAAACTATCGGAAGTGTGTGAATAGGAACTGATGTTTGGCCTGACCTGGAAGTGCGTGATTAGGAACTGATGTTTGGCCTGACCTGGAAGTGCGTGAATAGGAACTGATGTTTGGCCTGACCTGGAAGTGCGTGCATAGGAACTGATGTTTGGCCTGACCTAGAAATAAATTCTAACAAAAATTCCACAAAATACTACTTAATACAAATAAATCACAGGAGCACTCAGTAGCTACTACCTTGAGATATGTACTGAACCGGAAACTGATCGCTAACTGACATGTTCGGTGTACTAACATCATAATGAAATATACCTAACCCCCACCCCCCCCCCCCAAAAGGAACAAATTTAGCATAGATTATATATAATATAATAAAATGATGTTCGTAGCTTGCCTAAAATGTCTCAAATCAGCCTCAGCTTAAGCTATTGCATAAGGAGTTCAATCTAACTGTCGATCATTTTTTTCAAGCGTATCTAAGACTGTTATTTACTCCTGAAACCGGGTTTCAGTCAGTCAGTTCCTCTTTTGCTAAGTTTGGCACATAGGGGGAATATCATAGTTCTCCATTCCAGTCGGTCAGTTGCCAAGGATTGCAGGTCTTGTGCATTTATGCCTGTTGATTTTAATTCCTACATAACAGTTCTCCTGAGCGTTGATTTTGATCTTCCCTGATTTCTTTTCCCTTCTGGTGTCCACATGAAGGCTTGTCGTATAATTCTGTCTTCCTTCATTCTTTGTATGTGGTCGATGTATGTCCAGCGACGTTTTCTGATGATGTTCGTCACATATTCTTGTTTTGTCTCCTCTCTTAGTATGTGGATCAAATGGGGTTTACCCGGTATATATTAAAAAAAATATCACATATGTCAAGATTTGAAGATAATGATATAATTTTATTTGGGATATATCGCTTAGATATTTGTCAATTTTTCTAACAAACGCCATTAACATTTTTTTAAAACAAGATGAAATGAATGTTTTAAATAACTAGGAAATAGTTTTATGTTAAATGAATATACGTTGCATAAAATACTTTTATATTGTTCAACTAATTTCTATTTTCATTAATATAAGATGCACATTTAAATAATTTATTTATGTACCTTTAATTGAACTAGATTATAAGGTCTTTAATTGAACTAGAAATCAATGTCTTTAATTGAACTAAACTGTAAGGTCTTTAATTGAACTAGACTTTAAGGTCTTTAATTGAACTAGAAATAAATGTCTTTAATTGAACTAGACTGTAAGGTCTTTAATTGAACTAGAAATAAATGTCTTTAATTGAACTAGACTGTAAGGTCTTTAATTGAACTAGACTGTAAGGTCTGTAATTGAACTAGAAATACATGTCTTAAATTGAACTAGACTGTAAGGTCTTTAAAATGAACTAGACTGTAATGTCTTTATATGAACTATACTGTATGACTTTTAAATGAACTATACTGTAAGGCCTTTAATTGAACTATACTGTAAGGTCTTTAATTGAACTAAACTGATATGTCTTTAAATGAACTAGACTGCAATTTCTTTAATTGAACTAGACTGCTCGGTCTTTAATTGAACTAGACTGTAAGGCCTTTAATTAACTATACTATAATATATTTAATTGAACTAGAATGTATTGGCTTTAATTGAACTAGACCTGTTTGTTCTCAGTGACTTGAGTACACAGTTTGAATGTCTTGACAAATTACATCTTTTTTCGAGATGTAGTTAGTCAAGTACGGAAAACCATTTTTATTTTAGGTGCCATATGATTCGGTGCCGCTAGAACAGACTGTAAGTTCAATTCCCGTTGTCTTAAGAATTTTTAATTGATCCTCTTCGTTTTAACTAGAATTTGCATACACCCACACATCAGCTACTGCAAAGATACATATACACAAATAAGTTTACATTGGATGAAGATTTAATTGTGTATATGTATCTTAGCAGTAGCTGATGTAGGGGTGTATGTAAGGTTGTTACAGCAATAATTGCAGTGGTAGTATTAGCAATAATAGTAACAGTGCCATTACTTATAGGAAAAAATAGTAAGTTAAGGTAACCCATAGCATTTAGCAATGTTGTAACGGTGTGAGATGGTAGCGATCTCATATTTCAGTGGCTCTGCTATATAAGGGCGGTAGTCATGTCTTCTATCTCGCAGTCTTTACATCCCGGATTAATCCGGTACCAATTTAATACTTAGGCCGATCCGGGAGCCTTTGCGATCTGAAAATCATTTCCTCTTCAACTGGGAAATGAACCCAGGACTACTAATATGCGAAATACGTGTTCTAACCACTGCGCTACGCGGCCCTCCAAAAGTACTTATAGTATTCTTTAGTTCGCCTGTAATATGCAAATGTCTAGTGATAACAGTAGTAGTTGTTATACTAATTTAAAGTAATGCTAAAAGTAGTAGTAGTTGTATTAATTAAATGTAATGTCAGCAGTAGTAGTTGTTGTAGCAATAAAAATTAATTCTTCAGTGGTAGTAATTGCAGCAATTAATGGTAATTCTAGCAGTAATAGTAATTTTGGCAATTAATGGCAATTTTAACGGTAGTAATTGATTCAGTAGCAATAATGGTAATAGAAATATCATAGTACTTGTAGTTGTAGTAACAGTATTAGTTATATTTCATGGATATAATCCAGTAGCAATAAGCAATAAGGGTTGCAGTTAAAAATGAAGTTTCGTTTTCAAAGCATTGAGACACTGTCAAACTTCAAATGCTAAATGTTTACAGTTATGGAGTTACAGGGAGAGTATTTGTCGCTGCGTAATAAAGGCCTCATGCTCTTGCTGTCGCCACGACATGTACGGGGTGAGGTTTTTAATATACTTTCACGAAAAAAAACAATAGTCGTTACCGGTGATCGAACTCTGGGCCTCACTGGTGTGAGACCAACGCACTCGCCTCTCGGCCATGTGCCACAGTGAGACACATAGAACTAGTAACAAAAAAGGACTAAACTCTAGCCATTTAATAAGTATGTAATATATAACAGTCATCCACAATTTCCTTAACGGTGAATATCTAACTGACATATGGGTCAGAGATACGTGGATATATCAGCACAAAATGCATCACGGAATGGAGGAATAGGTATTTGTTATATATATATATATATATATATATATATATATATATATATATATATATATATATATATATATATATATATATAACAAATTTGATATATTTTGATATAAAATATATATATTTTGTGTATATATATATATAGTGACCGAATATATATATAGTGACCGAAAAGTGCTGAAGATAAGATCAAGGTACAGACTGAAAAAAAATAAAATCTCAGTGTTATTGAACAACCTAACTTACTAAAGATGTAAAGGCTATTGCAACACAGAGTATACGGGGGAATAAGTGTTTTCCCCTACGTAGAGACACAATTATTCATTTATAATGTAGAGAAAATTTGGACAAACGAAGTTGCCACTAAAAAACTGTTGACTCGAATCTTGGTACACCTCTTGATGAATTTCTCACCGATGCAAGATCATTACTCCAAGAGCTTAAGTTTAAAACAAAACAACCAGACTAACAAAAACTACTGACGGAAACGTGTAGCCAGCATAAGGTAGCCATGCAGTGGATATGATCTCACCGTAGAATACCAGGAAATGAGTGAGTAGATTAACTTGCTACGGAGAGTACTACCGACGACCAACCAGATCTATCAATCGGTTACCATAAAGAAAAAAAACCGACCATTAAATCGATAAAAAGCCATCAAAACCAACAAGATATCTATAGCTGTATGAATAGACTAGAACCAGTTGTAATTCTACGCCTCATAACAGGACACAACCGAATTCGCAGTCACGTGTACACAAGACATAATTCGGGATTAGTAAAACATCAACGTGTGCATATGAACAGGCACCACAGAACATATACCGCAAATAAATTCAGAGTATAAGATTGTGAGATAAACTTATTGTTTCATCAAATAACACTAGAATCAAAGTTCCAAGGACTCATGTATAAGAGCATGACACTAGAATCAAAGTTCCAAGGACTCATGTATAAGAGCATGACACTAGAATCAAAGTTCCAAGAACCCCTGAACAATAAACATGAAACTAGAATCAAAGTTCCAAGAACCCCTGAACAATAAACATGAAACTAGAATCAAAGTTCCAAGAACCCCTGAACAATAAACATGAAACTAGAATCAGAGTTCCAAGTACCACTGTATAAGAACTTTGCTGAAGAAGTCGGTGAAGTCTATTGAAGAGACAAAATTACAGACACATACATGTTTTATGAAAACGAAAGAGAAAAATATAACAGACAGCAGAACAAGTGTATGCGTCATTTCTTGTGCTTTCTGTTATTTACTGTCTAGATCCTAGTTCATTTGCAATAGTATAATAACATTTGTCATTAGTATTTCTCCTATTATTATAATCTTGATGAAGACAGACAGTGAGAATAAAGTGTATGCATTGCAAAATTTTCGAGACACTGAGGCTGTGCGCAATAAGATAAAAAAATATGAATTAACGACACACACCACTGAGACCAAAGATATATGTGTGTGCCCTCAATTAGCTGAAGGGCTGAAAGCAATAAAGAAATGTGCTACATATTGAAAGGGACTAAACATAAATTACTGAAACTGGCTCCAGACAGACCAAGAAAAAATAATGAAACTACGATTCACAACAGACCAAGAATTCAATCTGTCTAATGGGCGGCATTTCTCTCTTCCTGGCAATCTTCGTCTTTGAATCGATGGACTTCCTAGGCTTATCCTGGCGTAAGCATTAAAATAATAAAAAGATAGATCAGAGATGTAGGCCTACATACACGAATAGTTGGACAACATGAGGTTAGATCATCAGTGGTAACACGTTTATTAATAAAACGAAATATTCATATATCCAGTACTAGTACAAGTAATAGCCATATCAATTAGCGTCAGTGTTATAAGTAGCAATTGTTTTAGTATTAATGTACTACATGCAATATTTGTGGGTGTCACGTGATTAAATTATTGTTTTAAAACCAGTTTCTAATGGCAAATCAAATATCTCTTATCACGATATGTTGCATAGTTTGCATATATAGGGGAGTAGTCCAAAAGTTCAGAAACTGAGATATTATAAACACATTGAAGATTACAGTGTGTTGGTTACTAACCACAATAACAAAAAGAAAACTACGCCTGTTTGGTCATATAGAGAGACACAACTGTTTAGAAAGACAAATAATGGAGGGAAGAGTATCTGGGAAATGAGAAAGGGCAGACCAAGAAGACGATGAACTTACGACATTAAAGATAACATGAATACATCGCTAGAAAATGCAAGCCACATCGCCCAAGACAGAGTGAGGTTCAAAGAGTTCATTGGGAAGACAATGTTCTGGAAGGAATACGTCACATGACCAGTCCAAAAGTAAATCGCAAACTAATGTGGAAAAGAATAGAAATTGAATAAGATATTTAAGGTTAGGATGTTACAACAGCTAGGTTAGGTAATCAATGTGTATGACAGACGATAGTTGTACCGGTTGTTGTTGTATATGCACGAGCAGCATGCGCGGGGAAATGGCGACTGTGCTCTAAAAGTGTACAAGGGATGAATATCAACTGCAATACGTTTTGTGCTGTTGTGGAACATGACATTATGACAATGACATTCATAAGGAGATGGTTTTTGTTTACAATGAAAAATATTTAACATGAAAAGCTGCGTAAACCTGAGAAAATCTATATTTATATCACTTGCTGATGAAGCGCAACCTTGTTGTCCTGTCAAAATTGCAACAGAAGCAACTGCACTGCGGGTAAAGGATTTCATTCGAGCTGACATGATACGTAGCAATTTTAGCAATCGCAATAGGGTGTTCGCATGAATCAGCTTGCAGAATAAAGGAGGGTTAATTAAAATTCTGAAACGTCTGCTCACAATGAGATAGAAATGAGAACCTAGAAAATGTATTGCCAAAATAAAATGTGCAGAGTGGTGATATCAATGCTGTATTTCTGTTGACATGCTGATGAAGTAGGTTTTGAAGCACGAATGCATCCCTATCAATGATAATCAAAGTAGGATTTCATGATGTGTACGCATCTTTTTTTTTTCATCTTCTGCTAAGACTAGTAACATTTGATCATTAGAAGTAAAGATTATTCCTACATTGTTTTGTGATTATCAAGTATTAATTCATTCATTCATTTTCCTTTGGCACTGAAGTTGGCGCATATGGCAGAGGTCAGACCTCTCCAATTCTGTCTGTTCAAATCTATTCTGTGCAGTCCTTGAATAGTATGCATATTGATTGTATTACTTTCTCTAAGTATTGTTCTTCTGAGTGTTTCTTATGGTCTATCCTATCAAGTAGTGCTGTTATCTCATTCCAGAAGAAAAGGATCATGGGAATTCATTAGCGGGCTGTAAAGAAAACATCCAGGTCTGCTGACTAAATGAATACTGTTCCGTCATGAGAATGTAACATCACATACGTATTGATTAACTCAAAACACAATAGTTCAAATGAAATAGACATTACTGGAACATCACCTTACAGCCATGAGATATCTCCAAGAGATTTCTGACTGTATGTCTACATAAAAACCACATTAGTGGAAACGTTTAGCGAATGGTCGAGCATGAAAGTTGAACATGCAGTTAAAATATGGCTGAAAATGCAGTTGGTATATTTGTATGCTGCAGGCATTATAACATTGATAAATCATTGTGATAAGTGCAAGAATGTTGGTGGAAATTATATCGAGAAATACTGGTAAAATACCAGTCAAAAATTATAGTTCTGATGTTCGTGTCGTGTGCATTCCCCTTCCCTCAGCCATTTGTGACTTACTTATTGATTTCCCTTCTAGTGTATAAGGAGGGAATAATTTATACATATTCGTAACATGAGGGTTTATAAACACAAAAATAAAAACGGATGGACTATTACGAAATAAGATGCGTGCAATTGTTATCACTTAATTGTGAAAACAAGTAACTGATATAATCATGTGAAAACAAGTAACTGATATAATCATGTGAAAACAAGTAACTGATATAATCATGTGAAAACAAGTAACTGATATAATCATGTGAAAACAAGTAACTGAAATAATCATGTGAAAACAAGTATCTGATATAATCATGTGAAAACAAGTAACTGATATAATCATGTGAAAAGAAGTAACTGATATAATCATGTGAAAACAAGTAACTGATATAATCATGTGAAAACAAGTAACTGATATAATCATGTGAAAACAAGTAACTGATATAATCATGTGAAAACAAGTAACTGATAAAATCATGTGAAAACAAGTAACTGATATAATCATGTGAAAACAAGTAACTGATATAATCATGTGAAAACAAGTAACTGATATAATCATGTGAAAACAAGTAACTGATATAATCATGTGAAAACAAGTAACTGATATAATCATGTGAAAACAAGTAACTGATATAATCATGTGAAAACAAGTAACTGATATAATCATGTGAAAACAAGTAACTGATATAATCATGTGAAAACAAGTAACTGATATCTCATGTGAAAACAAGTAACTGATATAATCATGTGAAAACAAGTAATTGATATAATCATGTGAACACAAGTAACTGATATAATCATGTGAAAACAAGTAATTGATATAATCATGTGAAAACAAGTAACTGTTATAATCATGTGAAAACAAGTAACTGTTATAATCATGTGAAAACAAGTAACTGGAATAATCATAAACACCAGATTAAAAAAAATAAAAGTGACATGCATATATCCATTCCTCTTCTTCTTCTGCGTTCGTTCTCAAACTCCTGCAGATTAGCAGGATGTAGTCTGGACTTCAGCATGGCTTTGGTTCACTGACCCTATATTGGATGGGACAGCCAACTCCATCCCATAACCTCCTTAGTCGCCTTTTACGACATGCGTGGACGGTAAACAGTGTTGCTATTCTTTGTTCCCGTTTCGAGCCCCGGCAAAACACGGGCGATATATCCAGTAATAGAATGGATAAAATAAATAAATGTAACACCTTCACTTGAAGGTGTTACACATGTCTTCACATGTCTATATCTTAATTTTGTCTCCTTAGTAGAATTCACTGTCATTTGTAGTTCACACAGTGGCCCATAGAGCTTTGATTCGATTGTTGTTTCCTCTGATCAAGATGGCGGCCTCAGCGGTCCATACTCAGGACATTCTTGAAGTATATGTTTGGCTCTCTATGCTGCATTTCCACACGGCCGTGTTGCCAATATTGAATTGTACATGTGACTGCGTAGTCGGTTGTGTCTCGTTCTAAGGCTTAAATTTATAATTTGTTCTGATCTATTCATAATGTGATAGTCATCTTGCGTTGGTGTTTGAATCTTTCTTATTGACTTTATCATTTGTTTCTTCTGATGGTAGGTGATCGGTACATCTAGTTGGTCTTCGTCAGCACCTTTCTGAACCAGTCTGTCCGTTATTTTTAATTATCCGGTATTACACAGTACGAGTGTTTACACTGCATGTTTACCAAATACTGGTAAGACAATTCACTAAGTAGTTTTTGTAAGTATATTAGTTTTCCAGACTGGAGAACTTGAAGCACTGACCATGCATCTATCAGGAATACCACGTGATGTGGGCCAGATTGGAGTTAAGCAGTTTTTCTGTTACCATCCTAATTGCCTGGATTTCTGCATCCTAATTATTGCAGAATTTCCATGTTGGTGCTCTGGTCGTATTTCTAGGATTCTGTGGATATTCTATATATACACCTGCACCTCTATTCCGCACTGTATTATATGCTGAACCATATGTATATACTCTGAACTATATGTCTTATGAATATTTATCGACATTATCCTAAGCACCTGGTTTTGCACTTTTTACCTAGATCCTGTTATGCGGTATTTGATCCAGAACACCATACAATTGAACCATATTTCAGGTGTGGCATTATGCCTTCTTTTGAAACTTTACGAATTATATTCCATTTGGCTCCTCATGTGGTTCCACTTAGTGTTCTCATGATAGCTAACTTCCACATGGCTTGCGTTGTTGTTTTGTTTTTGTATTGCTTCCATGTCAGCTTTTCATCAGAAGTAACTCCGAGGTATGAGGGTTGTTTATCGTTTTTCAAAAGTTCTCCATCTACCTTGATAACACTGGCTTTGTTTTGGTGAGATGGTAAAGATTGTAGTGCCGCACTTATCTGTGTTAATGCAGACGCACCATCTATTTACTCATAGTGTTTAAATATGTTTTTTTTTAATGGCAACTGTCGCATGTTCTTCTATGTACCAAGATCATCATGTTGTCAGCATATATTCGCACGATCTCCCATGTGGTTATTCGGCAACTAGGTCACTGATGTAAACCAAGAAGCTTGTTGATGTCAGGACTCTGTCCTGGAATTATTTATTGTCTTTTGTCTTTCCCCAGGTGAATTATTGTTGATCGCATTCACACTCGCCGTTAAGCGTAGAGGTGGAGCTTAAGCTGTCGTTCCAAGGCCAGATGTGTCACCGATATATATATATATATATATATATATATATATATATATATATTCAGGCCTCAATAGAATCAACTTTTGTCATCTAGTTGTTTGTTAATTATTCACGTTTCAGGGCCAACAATTATATTAGAATGGATGATGTATTGTATAATTCTCACTGTGTTTTTGTTTGTGATGTGTTGAGATCTTAATACTTTCCTCAAATGTAAATAGTAAACGTCTTTACGACTTTACAAATGAAAATGGAAAATCTTGTAGCATACATCTAGCGTCCTATATTTTGTGGTAATAAGGATAGGATATTAAACAATTATGAGAAAATAGTGTATGTCGTATTCATATTTCTTTATGGAGGTTCTTATTAGAGCGTAATATAATTCCTAGTCTCATGCACTGCATTTTCTCAAATGGTACAGGTTATTTTCATTATGAGATATAGCTTCCTCCACAAACAATGCTTAGGACAAACAACAATACACACAGCTATTTGAATCTACATAACAATAAAAACTAAGCATATAAATACATAAATACATTTATTAACTAAATTCAAAATGTAACATGTTTGCAGAAAACTCTCAATACAATAACAACCTTCCTCTTAATATTGTCAGTTTTTAAAACTCAAACAGATTTTCTCATAAGAAATTCTAATAATTTTATGAGAAACGTATTCTCTGGAAGGATGTTTACCGTATGTTTGTATTGATTTTTATGCTGGAATCCAGTTTTCAAACCATCTAAATTTCTAGCCACAGAAGCTTACGATATTTAAAAGAGGTTTCTTCATGAAAAAAAACAACATTTGTATGGTTAATTCCATATGTTGTTCCCTTGAGAATTTTGATTCTCTTATTTAAAAATATGGAATCATTTTTGTGAGCGGAGTTCACATTATATTGCTTATATTATATTATAAATCAGCGTCGCTAAACGTATATGTAGCGAGATATAGTCAAAATCTAACTACTGAGTTGGTTGGTATATGCGGTAGGGAGGTAGAGAGCACGTCATGCATGACGAGAGGACCAGGTTCATTTCTTGTATAAGATTGATGTGGTATATACAAGTTTTCATATGTGCAGTATCCAAAAGTATAGTTACAGAGCTAGGTTATCGGTGCACCTCGCTCAGGCCGGTCTTAAGCCATTGCAACCTATGCGGCCGCAGTGGGCCCCGCACTTCATAGGCCCATAAATTCATATTCTAATTTATTTTATTATCCTCTTCCCTACCCAGACTAGGGCCCCGCGCAATTCGTTTCGCATTGGGCCCTCAATTATTAGGGTCGGTCTGACCTCGCTCATATCCTGTCTATATATCCTCAGTAATTACAGGAAGTCTACACAAAATGTCCCATAAAGTCCATGTAAACAATCCAGCTACAATAAAGTTTTTTATACCTATCTTTAGAAACACTACATCACACGAACCTATTACGTGCAGCTGCAAGATGCTATATGTTCCTTTTCATTGGCTTGCGACACGTAAGTAGCCTCTCATCATTGACGTCACACAGCTGCGCAGTAACTACTCAAAATTCAAATGACGTATTTTCACCTTTAGTATAAATGTGTGCACAGTAACTATGTATAGTCACCGGTTACAAAATGCCTTTTTACCAAAAAACCAGCTTTCCAATTAGAAATTTTGCATGCAATGCCACGCCAGCATACAGTATTTCAATTATAAATGTTGCAAAAAATACCACGCCAACATAGTATTCCAATGAGAAATATTGCAAGAAGTACTATGTCAATAAAGTTTTCCAATTAGAGATATTTCGCACAGATCACGCTGCATTCAAAATGAATCGAACATAATTTTATTACAAATTTGAGCTAAAACTATAAATCACATGTCTAAACATTGCATGATGAATTAATACCACCATGCATTAACGGCACACAAATATTGAGTATTTGCTAAAAGAAATAGTTTGGCTTTGACGTTAAAGGAAGGGGTTTGCGATTTCGGATGTCCGAATAGAAATATAACTCTTACATGGACATTTATTGCAGACTTTATTATCGAACAAATAAGGGCCCTCGTTATCTGCTCCATTGATTATCAGGCACCATTTAATGGGAATTTCCAAAAAAAGAAAAAATCACATATTTTGAGCACTTTAAATAGAGAACATTAATTCCTCACGTGTTAATTTTTACACCTATCAGAAAGCGAATATAACATTCAAACTAGGAAATAACCCATCCGGTTTAATTAGTACATTGTTGTGATGGATCTAAGTTAAAGTGTATGATGATGATAATGATGATGAAGGAATCCCTTTAGCTATGAGCAGGTAGCTCTTGGCAGTCAATATTTTTTCTGATGAAAGCACATGGTTTCAATTGTGTAGGGTAAAGAATAATGGGAAAACGTGTTTGTAGAATATTATATTCAGGACGTATTTGTCAACCGGATATTTTGCGAATGTAATAAGTTTCTAGGCAATGTTTATGTTTATTAGATTGCCTTTACATTCTGTGAAGCTGAGGATGGATGCATATCGTTAAGTAACATCAATACTGCCCAATAGAAAAGAATATCGAGGAAAGTCATTTTACACAGTATGTGTTACACCATCTCATTTTGCTGTAATTGTATGCGCTGTCAACCTTTTGTCCTCTATTACTATGTTGTCTACTAGAGACAGACCTTTTAGACGAGTGGTCAATGTGTGTACATTTTCCAATGTGCTTCCTGTAATTTGCAAAACTATAACACAAGTGTATTCATTGTTGGCTTATTTCATCATAGCTTTGCTGCAGGTAGTTCCTTTTTTCAATGTAATTGTTGCTACATAAAAAGTAACCCATAGCATTTATTAATGCCGTAGGGGTGTGAGATGTTAGCGATCTCACATTTCACAGGCTCTGCAAATGAGGACGGTAGCCATCTCCTCTCCCTCGCAATCTTTACTTCCCGGATTAATCCGGTACCCATTTAAGGCTGGGTCGACCTGGGAGCCGTTGCGATCTGAAAACATTTCCGCCTCAGCTAGGGAATGAACCCAGGACCACTTATATGCGAAGCCAGTGTTGCTACATAAATATGACTGAAACTATATATCAACGTTACTTAACATATATATATATATATGTATATTATAATAGATGAAGATCTAGAGACCGACTACGACAACGAAGGACCTCCGAAATAAAAGAGACGACAAATTCCACAATATACTCAGCACACAAGTGGGCCGTCTCCAGAAAACTCTTCTACCAATAACGCTGATGCGCAACACAGGGTTTTCGAATAGATATATAGAAGTATATGTAGCTGTAGAAACATACATATGACTAAGATCTAGACGTACGGAAATAAATGTAATACGAATTTAGCTAGAGCAACACAGATACAGTTCCATCAACAAAAAGCTATCACTAATATGTGACTAAAATGTAGATATATAAGGAAATATGTAACGATTTCCGCACAAATGCAACTCTATGAATACAAATGTAGCTATGTAAACAGAAATTTACCTGTATTAATATTACTATAGCTATATGAACAAACATGTAGCTATATGAAGACAAATGCAGTTTCATGGATACAGATATAGTTATATGTAGAGATATTTAGCTATATGGACACACATTTGTTATATAAACATAAATGTGGCAATATCAACACAAATGTTGATATTTGGACACAAATATAGCTTGCAACTTGGATTTCTCTGGTAATATTGATCTTATAGCTGGGTCATAACCATGATTGCAAGAGTTAACAGCAAATTTGGAAAAAGTTAGCAGCAAGTACGGAATAGCAATCAATACAGATAAGAGCAAAATCTTGGTAAACAGCATAGACACAGAAAACAAGACTAATATCATGATGAATGGACATAAGCTTGAGGAGGTGAATACCTTCAAATACCTCGGATCCAGTATATGCAGCGATGGTAAATGCAAAGCTGAACTAAAAATAAGTCTGGAGATGGCTTTAGCGTTCTTGTCAAGGCTAATTGTGATTTGGAAAAGCAGCATCAGTGTTGGAGTGAAAATCAAACTCTATAAGTCGCGGGTGCTGTCTGTTGTGTTGTATGGTTGTGCGAGTTGGACACTCACTGCGGACATGGAGAGAAGATTACAGGCTTTTGAGTACACATGCTACAGATGAATTCTACGAATTTCCTATAGGGAACATAACACTATTGTGTACGTAAGAAATAAAGTAGAGATGTGTGCAGGTGTTCAGGAGCCATTGCTTTCAATAGTGAAACGACGAAAACTAGCATGGTTCGGACATGTATGTAGGCACGATTACTTGTCAAAAACAATACTGCAGGGAACTGTCGAGGGTGGAAGAGGCAGAGGAGGACAAATAAAGGCATGGACAGATAACATCAAGGAATGGACAGGGCAAGATATTTCCACACTCATCCGCATCGCTGAGGATAGAATTCACTGGAGGACTCTGTGTACTGAAGCCTCCAATGTGGTACCCCTACAACCCTGATGGGTTACGGGTTTATTGATTGATTGATAGCTATATGAATACAACTGTAGTTATGTGAACACAAATATAGCCATATCAACATACATGTAGTTTTTATCTTCACAAATGTAGCTATACCAGCACAAATGTAGCCATACCAACACAAAAGTAACTATAGCAACGCAAAAGTGACTACATATCGGGGCCAGATGTATCCTTACGGATACGATACTGGGACTGCCGCATATTTGCTGAGACCTTCTTCTTCTTAGTTTTTCAAGGAAACAATTCGTCTGGGTGTTTTAATTTAAGCTTCCAAGCATATTTATTCTCTCTCGGAAACTAAGAATTGTAAGATCTCCGCAAAATTGCGGTGGATTTTCAACGTATCCTTAAGAATGCCTCCACAGCTAAGGGATTATCACAAATAGTACTAAAATGTAGCCAAATTATGACAGATGTGTATACATTGTAGCAATATCAACACATCTGTGAATAAAATGTAGCCATACTAAGAAAGTTGAAAATAAAATTTAGCTATATAACCGCAAATGTTAATATCAATGCGCACATCAAAGTGCTTCTTATGAATGCAAAAAATGATCATGGTCTAGTATAGACCATTCACCATCTGTTGAAAGATGTGTTTCTATGGGGACACAAATAGTTAACCAACTTTGTTGCATTAATCACTATTCACCAGTACACCTCAAAGGTGTGATGAAATGACTTACCTGTTCGATTTTCTTATGTATTTTTAGAATTAAAGAGAGGTAATGGGTCTTACACATAACTCAAATAATATCGTAGAATTTAAATAAAAACTCAAATAATACGCTTTAGAATATTTACGCAGAATTTTGATGTATAGGTCTACTTTTGTTTTTAGACAGAACATTGATTGTTTGTTTTTATTTCCACTAATTTCGAGCAATATAACTTGTCTTTATTAAAGTGCAATAGAGAGGTGTCTGGATAGCTTTATTTCATACCAAGGGGACTAACAATTGGAAGACCAAGAGAGACTATACGCAGAACAACCACCTAAGAGGGTATGACTGGTCTCAACAATATACAGGAATTACACACAGTAGCTCCACATCGCTCAAACTGGAGAGCTCTTGTTTCTGCTCTATGCACCGTGTTCATCGCTGAAGGAACATAGATAGTGTAGTAAACTGGCAAAGCAACGTTCAATGCTATGAAAAGTAGTATCCAACTCAGGTGGTGTCAGTAAATATAATTGCATAGATGAAGAGTTGTACAGTTTCTACAAGACAAGTCTCACTATATATGCATGCCATCTAATAGGATTCTACTTCTTCTTCCTTTTCGTTCGTTCTTAAAGTCTTACAGGGTAACAGTATGTAATCAGGAAAACGGGAATGTGTTGTGTCCTAGTCTCCAGCTAGGCTGCGATATCTGCGAATTTCGTACTCATACATCCGATTTCAGCATGGGCTATGGATCATTTTGACATTATACGGATGGAACAGACAACTCCATCCTAACACTTTAGTGCTTCTGACGATATGCATGGAAATTAAGTGTTTTTTCTATTCTTTATTTCCCGTTCGTTCCTCGACAACACCATAGACGAAGATTGTAATGTTGAAAGGTGGCTGGGATAATGAGTCACTGTTGAGACCTTCATAACTACTACATGCAGAAACAGATAATTAAACATTAATGGATAAATAGAATCTATAAAGATGTTCTCCCATGCAACAATGTCAGAATCTCTAACATTTTCTCTATTGGTATTTCTCCTCTACTACTCTTGCTATTTAACTTGTTTAATATCAAGTTATGTTCCATTTCACCTTATCATGATGGGTCTCATATTGTGAACTATCTATTTATGATGCGAGAAAGCAGCTCTCTTTGTGAATTTCCTTTTCTAAAAGATATATTCATTACGCTTTTTATCTGTCTACGGTATTCTTAACATTCCTCTATTAAAATCTTTATGCCTATTGATTCTGTATGCTTTTCCTCTATCCTGCTTATTGCCAGGAGAATTATATATTTTACTACTTTAATACTTCTTTCATCTTATGTTATTAAAATATCCACCTATGTGAATATATTGACTTGCTTTACGCTGATTTCACCTACGTTGATGCTACATTCTGGAGGACATTTGTTCTTTATTATTATCATTATTTTAGTACATTGTGTTTACCATTGCACAATAACGTGGAAGAAGAAATAAGGATATAATCATCTCTACATAGACATTGAACAGTTATCAACAAGGAAGACTGACTGTGCTTCTAGTAAAATAATCGAACCTTATTCAATGAATAAAATAAACAGATGATCTCCATCAGTTAATCAATGTGATAGGTCACTGAGATATAGCAAATCAGGTTGATGTACTTTTCGTTTTGGGACGTGTCCCGAGATGTATACAACATAGTTTTCTAATGGCGTAGAGGCTCATGGGACCTGTCATGTGATCGATAGTCTAATCAGTGTCAGAAAATAAATAATTTCTGGTCTGGGAACTACAGGTGGAAATCTTTCATTGTGGAGAAAACATGAATCAATACATGTGACGTAAGCACGTAAATAGCCTCAAGAATTATTGTTAGGAGAATTAAACGTGTTAGCAGTTTGATGTTGGATTCTCTTTTCTTGTAATTCCACGTTGACACAGGGAAAACAAATTTGGGATATGTTTTGAGTGTATGCTGTTTGATACTGTATTGCAAATGAACACACGATATATATATATCTACAAATGTCAACAATCTACAAATGTTGTAATTTGTTTGTTTGTTTGTTAACCCCAGGAATGAAATAATCCCTTTAACTATGAGCAAGTAGTTCTTTAGCTCTTAACTACTCATAGCCTGTATGTCAAAAGCATAGATCATCCCCACTTGAGGAAACAACATCGATACTCGAACGCACACGGTTTTGTGCCTGACGTTATGGTTGTATATGGTTGTGTAAATGCGGTTTATGGATGTATGTTTAGTCCACGAAAGGATACATTCGATAATCTGTTTTTCAATTTACAGTTTCAAGGGAATTCATTTCAAAATCACCATTGGCTTCTATATCAACAAAGCTTAAGTACATGAGCACCAGGTGTCATAGGAAAGTATAGGTAGCAGGAAGATACTGCCTATATTATTCCTAGGTATGACAACCTGTTCCTGTGTATGGGCTATTTACGTATGTACCCAGATATTGTTTATATTCTTTTGCCAACGAAAAATAACTGCCGTACACCGTATTTCCCAATGCGCGTTCCTAATACTAATAAATTCCTAATACTTGAAGTACAACTAAACCAATTGCAGAAAATGCTCAGTAGAACTTGTCTAGGGCTAAAAACAATATCGAGTCAATCTTGAAGAGAACAGTGAATTGGAAGAAGTAGGGGGAACATAGGAGACCCAATAGGTTAGTTAGTTGTTGGATCATCATTGCACCCAGACATGTCCATTGGTGCTCCGTTTGCAACTTCAGTGTATCAACTAATACATTGTGATTGACATTTCCAGTTATCTATAGATTCACAAATATATTTCTAAGTCTCAATCATTTCTAGCGACACTCATTTAAAAGCCCAGTTCCTAAATTCTGTACGTGGAAATGGAATAATAACGCACTCGGATTTCATTTGTCCGTCATGTTTCTCATAATTAATTAAACTATCATCCTGAGTCATACACCAATAGGTGACAACATCAAGTCAAGGCCCGATTTTGGAATTTTTCCACACTAGTCCACACCTCAAAGGCAAACGAAAGTGTGGATTTGTATGTTTCCATGAATAGCATCTCTACTACCTACTTTAGTATCCCTGCTGCGAGAACGAGTTATGATACATTTTACACTAGCAATACATTTTAATAATAAATTTTAACATTACATAACTTTAGCACTTTAGAAAAACAATCATTTGTACGCAGGCATGCTGCATACATCGCTAGATAAACGCTAGATTTAACGATAGATTAACGTTTACATCTACCAGATTGATAGAGCCGTGCATCTGCAGCTGAATGGTTTAATCCCTTATGTAACAAACAAACACACGTCATCCGAAAAAAAGAGTTATCCAATGATAATTTACATTTTCTAAACACTGATATATTTACAAGAACTGAAGTAATGGAAAATAATGCAAATACAAAATTAAAATATACACGCCCTAGTAAATTGACACTTACTTACATCCAATCGGATACAAAATGAATGTCTACCGAAAAAATCTCACTACACAGTAATATAACTTAACGGCATTAAATTAATCGATAAGAAATATATTTACCCTTCTTTACAAGGTTCGCAGATTAAAAAAAAAAGAATTCAAAATAAACAAATATGTTATCGTCGTCCTTTTCACATTCCACTAGAAAAAGGAAACACAATTATGAGGAGGCACAAGAAAGTGAATTTCAGCAACCACAGTCTAATTTCCCGGGAGCAATCCCCTCTGTAACATTAGCACCAGGGAGTCCAAGTAGAAGAAATCTGGCTTTTCCGTCAAATCTCCAATCTCTTGCTCGCGGAAATCGACAAAGTAGTATAATAACTGAGTCCTCCTCTCTCTGAAGAAAAGCGAGGCGCTGACAGTCACGAGTACAAACGTCTCAGCGAACACAACACTTTGAAAATAACTATAGAAGGCACCGTTGATAACACAAAATATAAGGTGGGAAGGAAGAAACTAAGTTCTTTAATGTTAAACAGAAGATGGTACACATTAAAGTAGCGTTAAAGAAGTCTTGTGTCTCGTTAAAGTAGTCTTGTGTCTCGTTAAAGCATGTTATGTCTTTAAAAGAATCAAAACTAAAGTAAAAATCAATTCTGAAAATGTGGTTACTGGTTTGACGAGGAGAGAGTCAGCGAGGAGCGAAGGAGTGTTGGAATGAGAGATATGAAAACAATATTATATTTTCTGAAGCTTCAAAAAATATTGAAACGTCAACGAAATGGCTTGAAGGCAATAATATTCTCTTACAGTTATACAGAGAAACGCCATAAACAAAGGTAGCACAACTATAACTAGAAACGCACACACACACACACACACACATATATATATATATACGCGTGGCTATTTCCGTAGCTATATTAGTGTTAAACATATGATCCTCAACAACAGCATGCAGTCGGACCATATTTGGCTCTTTTTAGTTTTGTTCATTTGCCAGCCCGAGGCGTTAGCAGAAGTTCTTGAAAGTTCTCATGTGATCAGTCATAGGGGAACATTTTTATGATTGGGTAGCCTTTCTACGTCTGGCATAGGCGCAATAGTGTAACGAATGTAAACATTTGTGATTTCTGCTAGGCCTACTAATAGAAATTAGTATTTTTTTCGTTTTCATCGGCGTTTACTCTGTTTCAGTCAAAGTTTTACCATGTTTTAACAAGATAGCTATTGTAGCTACTGTGTTTCTGTTATTTACTTCGCTTATTGAATTTTGTAAAATTACCATTTCGATTTCACATCTGTCTTATTGTGCGCAAAATAGAAATGCGAGATTACGCAGCTTTCATAAATACGAAGTTGTGAGCAATTGAACATACGGTCATTTCATGGGTCGTCTGGATAGTTATGTCAGTAGTTCGTCAGACTCTTATGTCGAAGATTGGTGTTCGTTTGCAGAGACGTTAATTATTTTTTTCGCTACATTATAAGACAAGTATTTGTATCTATTCTATTTTCTGTGTTGTTTTATTCTTGCCCGTGCATTGTTTCTATTTTATTCCGCTACAATATAAGACAAATATTTACTTCTATTCTATTTTTCGTTTTTTGCTTTACTCTCGTCTGTTCATTTCTTCTATTTTGTTTGTGCTACCTTATAAGAACATATTCGCATCTATTCTATTTTATTTTTGTTTTATTCTCTCCCGGGCAACTCCGGGATATGCTTATAGTAACTATACATATTTGATGACAACAATGGCATATTGTTGTCAAAGCACACAATGTATATAATAGTTTGTATCTGCAACAAGGTCGACCCATTATAAGTAATGGAAGTAGTATGTACATTCTTGAATGTCAAGTAGATTGTGATGCTCAAGAACATCCTCACATTGATTAATGTCGTATTTAATGAATGCTCTCTCCGTAGGACAAAAATTAGATTGATTTCGCTAGTCCTTACTAGACTTCACTAGTACGTGCCACACTTCATTCGCACTTACTACACTTTATTACTGCTTACTAGGCATCAATAATATTTACTACACTTCAGTAGTATTTATTAGACGTCACTAGTACGTACTAAACTCATTATTACTTACTAGACGTCACTAGTATCTACTACTATCATTATTACTTATTACTCGACGTCACTAGTAACTACTACTCTCATTACTACTTATTAGACATCACGAATACGTACTACACTCATTACTACTAACTAGACGTCACTCGTCGTCCTCTAAAACCATAAGAAACAGCAGTGTTGATTTATCAAGCACCCCCCCCCCTCCTCCATAACCCTCACTGCGAGAAACTATTACATTTTTACACACGCAATTATTGACGTAATTTATTGACAGTCCCATATTTTCTTAATCACATAAACCAGTAGATATGCCTCATTAACTTTTTAACATGGTAGTCGTGATATATCTATATATGATATATCGTGATCTAAATATATATAATCCGATATATAGTTCCCTACTTCCATCTGCACACCACGAACCTCAATTACTAATGACTTCAATTGGTGTGATATATCTGTACCCCAAAATTCCATTTTGTATTGTAAAGTAGACATAAAAATACCTCAGAGATTAAATTTTCAAAGTAAACATTTCATTCATAAAGTTATGATTTTTTAATACGTTACGACATTTCGAACATTTGATTGAGTATCATTTACCTTAGAGCAGGCATTCTCAACATGGTGCTTGCGAGCACTAAGTTGCACACGTAATGTAATGTGGTGCTCGCACCACGCGAGTTAAAATAGCTCACGAGTACTAAAGGTCATGAGATTCCTTTGTAAATGAAACTTATTATGTTACATATATCTAAAGACATGAAATCATCAATATTCATACCACTACCTAAGAAAGTCTGGTCTGTGTACAGAATATAGAACAATACGTGTGATGACGCATACATCCAAGGCATGGTATCTTGTCTTCTCTAATGTGTGCCTTGTGTGATCAAAAAATCGTAAGTTCGAAATCCTACTCGCAACGTCTTGTTTACACGGTGTATGATTATCGTATATATCCACATAGTTATATGCTACACGTAGCATTACCATCAGAGGCGTGCCGCTTTTTTTAAAGAGACTGGGTACTTCTAGCGAAACACGACTACAATGAAAAAAGTCTCCGTCTATTCAAAGCTTTTCGCTTCCATATAATGTTTATGTTTCTGAAGATTTCTTCATGATTCAATCTGTTTCTTCATTACGCAATGTTTGGTCCAAATAACAGTTGAGAACTATTGTATTTATAATAGTACAAGACGTAGTAGTTAAGCCATTAATTGTGTGCTCAAGAGGTCGGAGGTTCGAAACTCGCTCTCGATGTCTTTTTTTACATATTGATTATTTTAATATTTTTAAAATCCTAAAAGAAATATTGTTTGAAACTATGGTACTCACGGCAAGCGGGCTAACACTTTGTTGAGAGGATAGAGTACATATAGTGTAGTCCTGGTAATATAAAGTTAACCATATATGCCCTTCCAACCTTAAATATGGATTGATGATACGTGGCTTTCAAAGCTGAAATTACTGCTGCAACACTACCCTTGCAGCTCTGCAATATCAATCATGATTATCAAATGTATACCATTGATTTGTCCAAGATGGAATGACAGATAATGATAACTTTATTTTATTTTCTTTCAGATCAAATAGACGAAAACCCCAAAGACGGATGTGTTTGGCAATTGACGCGAATAAAATGGCAACCCGACCCATTTCTATTCTCTGGACTACATATGGATAGCATCATGGTCCTGTTACAGGAGAGAGATCCAGTGTGGGAGTTTAAGAATCAACGCCTAAGAAGAAGATATAAACACATGTCTATGTTGTTGTAAAATATACATTTAATGCAAACCGTTATAAGTCGTTATAAAGTGGAGCGCTTGACCACATGGATAGAACGCCGGTCTCAGAACCCTGGGGTCCCGGTTCGGGACAAGGATTTTTGACTGTCGGAAGTGGAATAAAATAAAAATTCTTCCTGAACACGTCATGGCTACAGATATGGGAAAATAGCGTTTATTTCCACAGCCACAAAGCCTCCCTGCACTAATTAACAGAAAAAAGCTGTAACGAAAGTTTTTATTTAACATGAGCTGAGTCTTTCTTTCCAGTTGTTTTTCGACACGACGAATATGATATGTCTCTGTATTTTGTCATTGTCCATTCAATTATCAGATTTTCTTTTTCTCACTAGTAATCATTTTTGTCGTTTAAATTCACAACTGGATATCGCAAACAACAGTACAGCTTGCGCACTCTCTTATTGGTGACATGCAGATTGCAACTCGGACTTCAATTCCAGATGGCGCATAATAATTCCCATTTTGACAGTAACTAGACGTTTGGCATTAATCAGAACAATGTGGTAGAGCTAAAATGTGTCAAAAATAAGGACAAGGTTTATTACGATTTCTTGGAAGGAAACTTGGTAGAATATCAAAGATTATAATGAATAATACCAAGTCGAAGGAGACTGGATGAGCTGAAATATCCACAGAAATGGCATGCATACAAAGAGTTAAATATTTTGGGTAAAATTCTAAAAGCACTAGTTAGTAAAGATGCTTTCATTTCTCCACACATTTAAAGTATATTCTGGAGGATGGTGTTAGGCTCGTGTTTTATTTTGTTGTCGATTCCATGCCTAGGGATAACACAGGAACAGCATCAGAACGAATGTAAAAAAATCTGTAATCTATGAGGAAAGCAGATATTACGGCTGTTTATAAAATGTTTATAAACATGAACTACAAAGATTAATAGATCAAGTCAATAAATCAAGTAATGAATATGGACTGGATATAAACATTCAAAAAACAAAAACCATGATAATCAGCAAAGACACAGAAGAACAGGAGGTAAACATAAACATACAGGGAGAGAAACTACAACAAGTAAAACAGTATCGATATCTTGGACACATAGTCACAAATGATGGCAGATGTGAAACAGAAGTTAAAAGGAGAATAGGAATGGCTAAAAGTACCTTCAATGACATGAGGAAATTATTAATATCTAAACAAATTACAAACAAGTTAAAAATGAGAATTATAAAATGCTACATCTATTCCATATTAATGTATGGCTCAGAAACATGGACACTAAATAAACAATTAGAAGACAAAATTGATGCCTTTGAGATGTGGGTATATAGAAGAATAGGGAGAACATCATGGAAAGAGAAGAAAACAAATAAAGAGGTGCTAACGACACTTAATATGAAGAAAGAACTACTAAGATAAATAAAGATCAGGCAAATAAAATACTTTGGACACTTTAAAAGACATGACACCCTATTGAAGACCTTACTTGAGGGTAAAGTCAAAGGGAAGCGAGCAAGAGGTAGGCAGAGATACAAGTGGGAGAGTAACATTACACGATGGACAGGTTAGTCTAGCAGAGTGCACCACAAAGACAAGAGACAGGAGATGTTGGAGATACGTTGCAGCCAACCTTCGTTGCGGAGACGGCACTTGATGATGATGATAAAATAAATCAACAACTGCTTGCCAATTTTTAACCATCCCCCTCTTTTGCCTACACGTGCCACAAATTCAGGGATTGTATTCCACCCGCTTAATTATATAAAATGCGACCTTTATCACACAGCTACAAAATCTCTCCCTGCAACAGATTAACGGGAAACATGCAGTATTTAACATTGGACAATTATGTCAAAATAACCTCCCTCCACAACCAGTAAAACATTTTAATCTCAGAAATGTTTGCTTTCTTAACCACATTTTAGACTGTTTCTTTTCTTCAAATTAAAACAATGTAATTGTTGTATAAAAGCAGTATTGTTGATGTCAGCTTTTGTCAAGGGAGGCCCCCCCTTCTCCCTCGCATTTAACAAGTATTACAATTTTTCAGACTCAAAGGCATTTTATGCATACAATAATAATGGTGCATAATCCGTTAGGGTCGTAGTAGTGTCAAACTGGAGACATCATCACAAAAGACTCTCCAAACATCTATATTCTCAGCCATTCTGAGGAGAGTAGAAAATGTGTGCCAGATCTTTAATTTATTTGTTATCAACCCAGGATCTTCTCTGCCCCCTCTGCTCCTTCCAACGTCAGATGGAAACATGCCTTTGAATAAACATACTACAGACAAATTCTATGCATTTCATATACAGAGCATCCCGCAAAAGACGGATGTGTTGGGCCATTGGCGCAAATAAAACGGCGACACAACGCATTTCCATTCTCTGGACTACATCCTGCTTGAAATCTAGTAGGACAATTGTCCTGCTACAAGAGAGTTCTGGCGGAAGTTTGCGAATGAACGCTGAAGAAGAAGAAGATATACAGAGCATAAGACACAAGTGTACGTTATAAATTAAATATAAACAGGTTCATATTATTCACAAATCCTCATGAATTTCATGATTTGGTATTATTCATGCTAATCGCTGATATGATGCCAAGTTCCATCGTGAAACGACGAAAACCTTCATTATTTGGACATGTAAACTGTCATAAATCTTTGTAGAATAACAACACTAAAGGAACGATTGCAGGTGGAGGAAGCAAAGATATTAAAGAAAACCTCGTAAAGACAATACTAAAGATTGTACAAGTCATGATTTGTCCATACTAATCAGCATCAATTGTTGATGCCGCTCTATAGACAGCCTATCAGAGTGACCTTCACTCCCAAGTGGTAATGCTTATAAACAAGCTCTATCTATCTCTGCATTGAATAAGTAAGTTAGAATCAACCAGTAAAGGCAAAATGTGCCCAAAAGTTGTGTTTAAGATGTGTCCGAGAATTACAAGTAAATTTCAGAGTGTGGTGGTAAATTGGGATATACATATGAACATGGTTTTATTTATTATTTATAAGCTGTCGTCTACAAATTACGTCAACAAGTCTTGTGTAAATAATTTTGAGGGCTTTTGACAAAATTGAAACGAAAAGGTACGGAAAATTTGACTTTAGCCATACAGAATAGTACTGTCCAATTAAATTGTTCAATTTGAAGCTTTCTGAAAATGTAAAACAAATCATGTAATTTTTACGTACTCCTAAAAAATATTGGGGGGGGGGGGGGGAGTTATTTTATAAAAAAAAGGATGGTGCTTGAATTATACGTGACTGTTGCTGACAAAATTGTGTAGGGGGTCAAAATAGCAACAACTTTTAACATAGTATATGAACAGCCCATAAGTAGTTGGTTTTATTATTGAACTTAGGACATATATACATCCTCCCCCCATATAACAGTGTTCTCCTTTATGGTCTAAAACATGTATAACATACAAAAAGGACAGACATTGAGTATATCATATTAAAACGACTCAAAAAAAAGTTTGAATATCAATTTGCAGGGTCCACGGAAATTGATACTGAAGTCATTGACAGATATATTCTTCCACCAATAATACTCATACTCGGTCATCATACGATTCAGGAGACTTGACCATATTCAACAGCTGAGCAACAGTCGCATCACACACTATACGGGGAGCTTTCACATGGTTCTGGAAGAATAGGGAAAGTAATGATACAAAGATGCATGCACGTTATCAATAAATGCTTTTGTTATCATTGCTGTTAACTGGGAATAGCTGGTAGAAGTGGTGTTATATAGAGAGAATATTGTGTAGTGTTCCTGAAGTATTTTGGAATTGAAAATTGAGCAGATCAGAAGAATGAAGGTCCAGAAGCAAGATGCAACAGTTGAACAATGACTTGTTTCCATACTTATTCTTCAATAAGCAAAATCGATCATTGGTCGACATATTTAGCCGCGAAAGACATATCCGATTCATGCCTGATTGACCCCATCTGATACATGTTTTCTGCAGACCGTATTGTTATGAAGATTAAGGCCATGTATCTCATACAATTAAAGAGAGAAAACTTACTACGTGTGAGATGAGATGTCTAAGAAAAGTAGCAAACAGAACAAGAAGAAGTGAGAAATGAGGAGATTACAAGAAATGTTTGAAACACCATCAGTGGTCAATTATATTAACAAAACAGAAAATTAAATGGTTTGGACACTTAATGAGAATGAACCCTTATTGACCAGCGGCAAGAACATGCAACATGTAAACAGCAAAATACTGAGAAAGACCGAGAAGAAGGTGGATTGAAGGAGTTACCAACATTCTGACACGACACAATATTACTGTATATCAAGCGACCAGACATGCACTAGCTCGAATACCGATCGCCACTCAATCCTGCGACGACCCACAGCATAAGCAGAGAAAAAACAATATATATATATATATATATATATATATATATATATATATATATATATATATATATATATATATGTATCATATAATATAATAATATATAACGATATACAGCAGCACGGATACATAATTAGTGGGAATCTTGGCTGTGGGTAATTACGTATAAAACAGGTTTATGTAATCGCTTCACTCAGACGCGACGGACTATAACTAAAACTAGTGGGTAATGATGTGCACACAAGAAAACATACAAATTACACTACACAAATCATATTCCACGTTTCAACCGAAAGGTCTGTATCAAGATACACACAAAACATCAAAGACAACGAATGGAATAATTATCGCAACAAACAAACAACGGAAATATGGAAATGAGATGCCGGAAGGTCAGGAAGTACATAAAAAACGTAAATATACGTGGAAACGAAACGAACAAAACGATGAATAAATAAGGGAACAAACTTAATAAAGACAAAGACCACGCCAACCCAATACTAGACATAAGAGTGGTCGGAATTTAATTATTGACCGTAGATAATAGTGTAATAGTACCGTTCAAATCGACGACGTACATCACAAATTGTCTAAACATGTCCTTAACTGCATCAGATCAAGTAGTACAGAATAATGTGCATTTCAGAGCATATAGAAATAAGAGCAAGTTCTTGATATTTTATTTTATTATATATATATATATATATGTCATTCAATCTATTGCGATTATTTTTAATACTATCACGTACAACATTCAGTAATAGTATTGTCATTGTCTTTAAAGCGAATTCATGGATTTCCATGTATCTCCCATTGTGCCCAATGTGTATATTTTGTATAAACTATATATAATACATTTTAATAGCTCTTACCGATGTGCTGCTGTTTTACTCTTCTATACTAATTTTTGTTACGCAGTCTGTTATATCACTGACAGTATAGCACATATTCGTGTGTCGTTTGTGTGTGTCTGTGTACGGTAATTATATATATATATATAACTTGTAGCATAATATAGGGGCCTACCATCAATTCCAGGAGTAGTTAAGAGTTGTGTTGCTCAATATTAGCAATAAGTGCGTTTTACACTATTCCACTATAAATGTATCAGTTTCCCTTTTATTGTGTTAATACTTGTACACCGCATTCAATAGACTATCTTCTTATTCTTCTTTCCTTCCTCTTTTACCCGTTACGAATGTCGAGGGAGATACAATGTTCTTGTTCTTGCTTTTCTGGCAGCTTCAGATAATGCTATTTGGTATTCGTGTAATGTCTCTTTGATGTTTTCGATCCAGCGTTCTCTCAGTCTACTTTTGGCTCTTCTTTCTGCTTCTCCTCTCTTCATATATGCTTTTTAAACTAATGAATCACACGGCATTCTTTCCAGATGACCAAACTATTGTATCTGTTGGTTTTGTATGTATTGTAGAATTGATGTGACACCCACTCTTTCTCTTATGACATCGTTTCTAATTCTGTGTCTTCTGGTCACTCCTGTGGCTTTTCTCAGACATCTCATCTTTTTATAGACTTAGAATAAAATGCGTGTCTATTATTTTATTGAAGAGAGAATTAACGTCAGGATCCGGCTCTATATCAATGCATCGAAGGTTTACTGCAAAGAAGCACACACATCTTCTGGCTCTCCCTTAGTAGTGCTCTCTGCTAGACTGCTTCATGTTCATCTCATGATGTTTCTTTCCTAGAAGCCATATAACTCAAAGCTTGTATCTCTGTTCTTCAATAGGGTGTTATATCTTTTAATATGTCAAAAGCATTTTTTTCGCTTTCGTTTATTTCTTTTAATTATTGGTTTTCCATACCAGGCGTGTCAGAACATCTTTCTGTGCTTTCTACTCAATCCAATAAGTTCACCCTATTCTTCTATATATCCACACTTGAAAGCGGTATTTCTGTTTTTCCAGTAATTTGTTTATTATCCATGTTTCTGAGCCATACATCAATAGATGTATCATGTTATTCTATCGCGGTCTCATATTCTAATTTGTGTGTGGTATGTTTGAATGCTAGTAGCTTACTCATGTCATTGAAAGTACTTTAAGGTCACTCGTGTTCTCATTTTTGACTTCTATTTCACATCTACCATCATTTATTATTTTATGTGTCTATAAAATACATGTATTGTTCTTACTTGCCTCGGTATACTGCATACATTCTTATTGAAAACAAATATTTCTATAAGAACTATTCTTGTTCAAAGTTTACATGGATGATACTGCAATTCAATTTTTGGGTCAGATAAAGCCACACATGTAATTATCTAATGGGAATTCTGTTTTTCTGTTGTTTGAGAAAAAATCTCTGGAATAATGGTTGGTAGCTGATGTAGCAGTCTGTGGGCTTATGTATTACCGTCTGTGCATAGAAGACATCTTCACAGAATTAATTACGACTTGATGTGTTACACTTTAAATTATTGTTGTGCTTTATCTTTTGTAAGTATTTATATAATTGAAGTATTCTTAGCTATTTTTCGCATGCGGTTCTATGTTTAATATATAGTGACCAACGGAGAGCAGAAAAATAATCATAAATACGAGAAATGAAGCGCTAATTTATTCTGTGAAGAAGTATTTGCAAACGGTCATTGCTCATGCCATTTGACCCACTCTTAGAATAAACAATTTTCACTTCACTAAGTTATCCTTGTCAACTTATCAAGTTTTCGACCTTTCAGATACTCCGGGCACCAGCGTTTTGAATATTCTTTAATATAAATGTCTTCATTTGTCCGGCTTTCACTTTATAATTTCATTACTCCATTATATTTTCTAGTTTATCACATGCTACAGTCTTCGCCGTCAGCATGGTCTTGTCGTTTTCTCGGCAAAATTCTGTCAACGTGAACGATGTTAAGACAGTTCATTTGGTCGACCTTATTATAAATATTGTTTCAGTACTAAAAGTTCAAATTTAATAAAACTTATTTGTACAACACGTGTTAATAATATATGGTTTGACAATAAACGAGTGAATAATATGTCTGTTGATAATAACTGCACACTTTTTCTAGATGGTAAATGTAAAAATAGATAATTTTAAAATGTTGTATTGAGAGTTAGTGCTTATCTTGACCTAATGCACTTCAAATATTGAGTAGACACATTTTTGTATCATGAGAAATATATATATAATAGAGGGTTATATATTTTTACACAGCACCCACAACTTAGTAATCATTGAGGCGTACCACAATGAATACATTAACGTACAGTCCGTCAGCGATTTATATCATCAGCCATGCTGATGAGGGAAGAATATTTTTTGATCTGTCCAGTTTTTGATGTCTTTCTATGATTTTCATACCATCTGCTCCTCCACCTTCGAATGTTTCTTTTAGCTGTTTTCTCACAGATTTTCTTGCCTGCTCACCTATCCAAATCATGCGAGTTTTCGTCGTTTCACAATATAATTATATCAATCATATATACCTGTAAGATTATTTAATTTTTAACGTACACGGTTACCTTACGTTCTCTATTAGAATCGCACATAATTGGTTCGAAATATTTGTATTTCTAGGCACAATATTTCCGTAGGTTGCCATTACTTTCGGGAAGGAACAACCGTTAATCGAGCACCGTAAAGAGAACACATTCGTTCTATAACTACGTTGTATAACTACGCCTGTTTGGTCATATAAAGAGACATAACTGTTTAGAAAGACAAATAAAGGAGGGAAGCGTACCTTGGAAGAGGAGAAGGGGCAGACCAAGAAGACGATGGACTGACGACATTAAAGATAACATGAATACATCGCTAGAAAATGCAAGCCACATCGCCCAAGACAGAGAGAGGTTCAGAGAGTTCATTGGGAAGACAACGTTCTGGAAGGAATACGTCACATGCCACAATATTTGTATTCAAAGGCATGTATCTGTCCCTGCATGTCAGGAGTGAGTGTCCCACTATAGCTCTCACACAAATTACAGTGTAATAATAGACTTACAAACATACAGTGTAATAATGGACTCACAAATTACAGTGTAATAATAGACTTACAAACATACAGCGTAATAATGGACTCACAAATTACAGTGTAATAATAGACTTACAAACATACAGCGTAATAATAGACTCATAAATTACAGTGTAATAGACTCACACACATACAGTGTACTAGACAGTTATAGGGAGTTGTAAACTATGATTTTCACTCTACCACTGAGGTCACTTTCCTCTGATTAAATTTAATCTTGACATAGAAGCTACGGCAATCTTCAGCCTTACCTTTCATTCATTTTCCAGATTTTTCACCGATGCATTTACACGACTCTAGTTCAGTATTATCAGAGTATGTAAATTTCATGATCATAATTTCAACAACATTTTTTTGTCAACTTTTTCTTCTTCTTCCTCAAATTCATTCTCAAACTCCCGCTGTATCTCTCTTTTAGCGGGTTCATTGTTGTACTAGATTTCCAGCAGGATGTAAATCCAGATAATGAAAATGCGTTAAGTAGTTTGATTTCAAACAATGACCCGATACATCCGTCTTCGGCTGAGTTGTTGTCCATTATATATAGTATACAAAAAATATAGTAATAAAAAGTGAGAAACTTAGCAATATTTGTCTACAATGTACCTAATATTTTAAAAAACAACTTTAAAAAACGGTCACTGTATTTTTTCGGTTGGGGAGTTATAGGGAGTATTTGAGTGGCTTGCATCAGAAACCTAATATTTAACTGTATACGATTGCTACTATCTAACAAGCCTGTCCTATGTATTTTATATTATTTATATATTTCAGTTTTCACCATTCAACATGCTAATGGTATTTTTAATGTGTAATTGATATTTGAAAGTCACCTAGATTTATTAACTTATATACAAGACAAATCCGTTTTCATATTTAATTAATATCGAATTCCATTCGTTAATTTCTGTAAAAACCGGTGAATTACAGTAATTTAAATCTATAAGAGCAATGCATTCCCGTAATTACTGTATCCAATGTTATCGAGTTTTATCAGTTTGTGCAGGTCATCTTGTCCCGTAATTTCTCGCTCTGCTAGATTTTTTTGCATTCTTATTTTGAGTTTGTTTCTTCTTGGTGGCTCTTTAGGGAATTGTACAGCATGTGTATGTGCTGTCGAAGATCTATCTGTTTAACTATTGTCCTTTCCATGCATTTTCTGTAAGGAGTTACAGAATTGGATGACCATCAGTGTTCGAGTTATGAATACGTTGGGTCGATTGATATGCAGTAATATTGTGACGTCTCAGAATGTTCGTAACTCCTTCAATCCACCTTTTTTTATACCGTATGTTGCCATGATGTATTTTTGCCGCGATTTCATTAGTGTAATGACTTTGCGTCTCTGTCTTTCTCGCGAACTTTTCACTGTAAGTTCTTTCTTTATTCCTAGCATCTTTAAGGGCTTCTGGAGGTTCTTATATCCTTGATGTACCTTCCCCCCCCATCTCCCTTGCGCATGCTAACCAGTTTACATAGCGAAAGAGTCTGCTATATAAGTTACATATATCTTGCAGCGATACAAAGATATTGTTCATTAATATCCGTGACTATAGCCGAGGAAATACTATTTTATTTAAAACATCGCTGAAATATTGACAAATCTGAAATCCAATGAAACTCTTAAACATACATGGCGGAGAGAGCTAAATTTGTTCAGCTTGGTCGATGCATTTGTTACCATAGCAACGATTTGTTTGCCGTATATTTTCTGAATGCGGGAATATGGTGGAAATACCAGCGATGAACCTCAGAAATGAATGGATGTGCTTGAAAATAGTTAAATCTATATGTTCTGATCCACGTATAATTTATTTGTTTAGCACAGGCGAACTAAAAATATGGAATTCCAAAGCACATAATTGTGTCTCACATCGATTAGAAAATACTGATCTAGAAATGTGTGTTAGTAAATCAAAAGTGGAAAATATTGGCAGACATTAATTAACTACTTACAAATAATTAAAGAAATTATTTTCTAAAATTAGACATCGGAGAAAAATGTCAGGTAAGCAAAGGTAATATATAAGCAATTAAGTTACACCAAACTCACCCCATTCCCCACTTTAAGACATACTGTATGCGTCGTATATATATATATATATATATATATATATATATATATATATATATATATATATATTATTTACAATCAGATTGATATATTGCCAGAGAGAGAAGACACTGCGACCGAATTTCCATTGTCATAGAAATCATTATCTGGAGAAACAAGCTTTTATTTCTATAAAAAGTTTCATGATAACTAGCGTCGTGCAACATCAGTGATAATAATCAAGAGCACTTTGCTTGTTCTAATTATGTCTTGTGAATGTCTGTTTTGTTCTGGTCATTGTAAATCTTTTATTCTAGTGGTATTCGACTCCATCTCTTTTGAGTAAACAGGGATTAAGCTACAATAATTTTGGATTTCGAATCACTATTTTATTCTACAATTTATTATTTTTTTTATAAAAAGTATTTTTACGCTTGTAAACAGAACATGTTGTATAGTACATTGTGTATGGAACATCGTGTATAGAACATCGTCTATAGAACATAGTGTATTTACTATTGTATATAAAAACAACTGTGTTTAGAATTGAAATGAAACGTCTGAGAAAGGATGTCGAGGTTTATTTGAGATTATGGTTGCGAAGCGATGACATTATAAATAGAATGCGCATTATATACAACAGAGACATCGCGATGCAACAAATACATCGAGATACAAAAAATATATCGAGATATAAGAAGTACATCGTGATACATGAAATACATCGAGATACAAGAAAAACACAGAGATGTGTATACAATAATAAACAATATGGATATCAAGAAAAACATCTAGATACAAGAAAAACATCGAGATACAAGAAAAACATCTAGATACAAGAAATACATCGAGATACAAGAAAAACATCTAGATACAAGAAATACATCGAGATACAAGAAAAACATCTATATACAAGAAATACATCGAGATACAAGAAAAACATCGAGATACAAGAAAAACACAGAGATCTGTATACACTAATAAACAATATGAATATCAAGAAAAACATCTAGATACAAGAAAAACATCGAGATACAAGAAAAACATCGAGATACAAGAAAAACATCGAGATACAAGAAAAACATCGAGATACAAGAAAAACATCGAGATACAAGAAATACAATGTTTTGAATATACTATGAGAAAGTAGCACACATAACTGCATACGATCATCAATAAAGAACACAATGGGATAATAGAGCCAGAGGAAGAACAAGAACACAATGTTAAAATAGAGCGAGAGGAAGAACAAGAAAACGATGGCTAAAGAACATCAAAATTATTATGAATAAACAAAGATAGTGTGCAACGGAGGTGACGCATAAGGAATTGGAACGAAAATTAAAGTTCACATTCATATATTTAACGGCAAATGTATACAGTATCATCATCTAGCTGCGGCAAGACAATATACATCAGTATATAACAGCAGCGGAAGATAAACATTGATAAAGTAGAAAGCATGACTAAATGGAACATCTGCCAATATACTGGCGGGACCTGAAAGGAAATATAGAATAGTAACAATGTTTACCTTCTATACAAGTCATATTATACGACTAAGGTTGTTTTGGGGTGGTGTTGGCTGTACAACTCATGCAAGGTCAAAGTGACTCAGAGACATATCAAAATCGGATGTTGCCGACCCAAAGACACAAATATCACAGCTAAACTGTAAATCATGACACACTGCATATTCTTCTCCAGACTACATTCCGTCAGTCTGCAGAAGTTTTAAAAACACACAAGAAAAACACACACATGCTGATGTTTTGAACTCCTTAAGAGTTATAGCACGCGAGAGTGGGACGATAGACTCAGAAATGTAATGGCGGATACACTTAGGAAGAGATCGTAGCAGCTATAGACATGTCCAGTTTGCAGTGATGGTGATCCAAAGATTAACTAACTAACTAACTAACTAACTAACTAACTAACTAACTAACTAACTAACTAACTAACTAACTAACTAACTAACTAACTAACTAACTAACTAACTAACTAACTAACTAACTAACTAACACACGAAAAACAATTAATGCTATTTATTATATCAGAACACTATTAACTTCACAGAGATCTTGCTTTTCTTAAATCACAATAACCGTCGCAGGTGGAAGAGGTTATCTCCAAATCTGGTCTTTTCTTTTCTCTTTACACGACTGGTCTTGAAAACACAATGCATATAAAATCTTGTCATGAATCATATATTGCATATATTCCTTACATCTTACAACTCACTATTACAACTTACATATTAACTCACTAAACGATTTTTGTAAATTGAATGTAAGCTATACAACAAGATGAACGTACATCTGCGGTAACAATTCAGTCTTATAATTAGTTCTATTGTACGGTAGACATCTCTGTCTGATATCGTTTTACATCGAATCTTCTTTGTCTCAACCAGTAAAGGTTATCCTTATTGAAAACCTCAATGTGAGCTACAATTCCCATCAGCTCTGACAGACATTTAAGAAGCTTTCCCTACATTTTGCCAGAGTATTGAGCAAGCAGACCTGTCTGAAGACTTAGGAGAGTATTTCATCTTGATTTAAACTATGGTTTCCCAACACAGGAAATTGTGTGCTTCAACAACAGTCGTTTTCTTCTGTGTACATAGAGCTGTGCTCACACAAGCACTCACAGAAATGTCACGTTTATGCACGTGCTAATCACAAACAAATATTTGCCAAGCTATACGTTTTCTTTCCCCTGGGTAATGTTCTGACCAAGCCTTATTATTTGATATTGTTATAATTTTATGGGGTTCTCGAGAGCTTTCAGCCATGTATTTTATTAATGTATTACTTCATTCCGTCATTAATGTGGTACTTATTTTTTTATTGATCCATGTGCCTGCGTTATTTGTCTGTTTACGTTTACATTCTCTTATTTGTGTTCATGCGATATAAACAAAACTAATTTGATGATGATAATGATCATAATAAAGATAGAACCCCCAATGATGTACGAAGTTAACAATTGTGTTCCCCTATTCAATGAGGTGTAGATTTACTGTCAACTCCATAATGGTCTCTCTAGAATTTGTAACAATGGAGTTTGTAGATATTTTGAAAGTTCCAGACGCTTCATGTGCTTAAATATTATTGTAGTATGAAATACCATGAACTAGTTATGTGATTGCACTGTGAAATAGCATGAACTAGCTATGTGATTGCAGTGTGAAATACCATGCACTAACTATGTGATTGCAGTATGAAATACCATGAACTAGCTATGTGATTGAAGTGTGAAATACCATGAACTAGCTATGTGATTGCACTGTGAAATACCATGAACTAGCTATGTGATTGCAGTGTGAAATACCACGAACTACCTATGTGATTGCAGTGTGAAATACCATTAGCTAAGAGGCAAGTAGCTAATAGATGTACAGGTAAATATATGCCCCATGGCAGTAACCTGCCGTCGGGGATGAAGATAACTTTTCTACCTTGAGCAAAACATTACTTTGTCGTGACTATCATATTCCTTAGGGGTAAGCATCACAGAAAAGATCAATTCATTCTCAGCAGGTCAGGCATGCATCGTTAGCAGTGCTAATCACAATGGAGATCATATATGCTCTAGTCAATCTCACTCCCAACACCTTTAATTGCCTCCTACATCATGTATAACAGGTTTAACGGGCGTTAGGAAAATATCGATCAAGCAGCTGAAAACATTGCTGGATAGATAACCTGCCTTCTATCAATTTTCCCCATAAATACAAGAATATGCCTACAGTACAATGTGTCCAATTCATTACAACAAGTTCACACAGAGAAAATATATATTAACGTGAGTCTAATATGTATTAACAATAACACACATCTAGCAAAAAACATTTACAATTAAAGACCTAATGGGTAATGAGAGAGAAATGTTATATGAATCATTTGATATTTCCCGTGATTTTTATTGGCTGTTGACAGTGTATAATTATAGTGACTAATGAAAGTCCCTGGGGCATAGTCAAATGAGTCATTTCAGAAAAATGTTTTCCCATTAGACAATATGGTTTATATTATAGATTGTCTGTCTAAAACCGAGCCATTATATAATAAATATTTGCTAAGATATATTTATATATAGTAAATTTGTTTTAGACAGAGCTGCCACATAACACTTGTTTGTGTTTTTTTTCTCTAAATTCTGTAAGAAGTAATTTCCTTTTTGTTCGAAATGTTCTTTCTGTAGACGCCAGTGAAGTTCATGTGAGTCCGAACTAGATTTACACAGAATTTAACAAATCGGCTGTTTTGCAGATGTATTTGCATCAATTACCTGCCACATTAGGTTTCGTTGAAAATTGCTGCTATTAGCACACACTGTAATGTTATGAATTGTGAGTAAATGTAGCAATTATAAAACGACTATATTGGCAACGCTTCTATTCTCGCTTTAGTATATACATTTAAAAAATGGACAATAAACAAATATGTAGTAGTCAGAAATGATGCCTTTGAGATGCGGATGCGTAAAATAATATCTATAACATAATGGAAATAGAATAAAACATACAATGAGGTTCTAACAACACTAAATTTGAAGAAAGAATTATTAAAGAATAATGATCAAGCAAAGAAACTATTTTCGACACATTAAAAGACTTCACCATGTTGAGGATAAAGTCAGAGGGAGACGATCAAGAGGTTCATATAGAAACACGTGGGAGAGTAACATCACAATATGGACAGGTTACAATGTAGCATAGTGCACCATCAAAACAAGAGACAGGTGATGTTGGATGTCTGTTGCGGAGATGTCATTTTATGATGATGATGTAAGTGTAGCGATTCATCGTTACACGCGATTCATTGTTACACTTCGTTATCGATTTGTTCGATCTTTTAGCATATTTATTATGTTTTCATGTTCGGTTGCTCCAATATTTACTACAATATGTGTGTTGCTTTTTAACTCTCTATGTCCACCGATCCGCTAATATCTACATTTTGGAGATCCACTATGCCGAAAAGCCACTCAAATCTACATTTTAATATGAATTTACTATCGTGTTCGGCATAGCTGGAAAACCGTACGGAGACAAAGAGTTAAAAGTATCAGTATCTGTTACAGGTAATAAATCTGTTCGTATATTTGAAATGTATCTATGACATTACAGTAAACTATCCACTCTCTGAAATATTTATTCTTGTAGCTGATAAATCAAGGAATATGGTAATAAAGTTTTGTTTAATCACTAAATACATACATAATAACACACACAAATTGCCCGTGTGTTGCCGGGACCCGAAAGAGGAGCAAAGAATAGCAACACTGTTTACCTTCCACGAATGTCGTAAAAGGCGAATAAGGAGGTTATGGGATGGAGTTGGCTGTCCCATCCCATATAGGGTCAGTGACCCAAAGCCATGCTGAAGTCGGATGTGTCAGGCCTAAAGGCGCAGATATCGCAGCAATGCTGTAAACCATGACACAACGCTTTCCGTCCTCCGGACTACATCCTGCTAATCTGCAGGAATTTGAGAACGAACGCAGAAGTAGAAGAGGACACACACAAATCGACGTTTCGACTAAAAGGCCATTGTGTGTGCTATTACCTGTGTCTTCAGTGATTAAGCAAAACTTCATTACCCTATTCCTGGATTTACCTGTTGGGTTTCAGTTGTGCGCTGTAAGTACATATTCTTGTATCGTGATATTTTTTGTAGCGTACATATTCTTGTATTCATGTATCGTGAACATGACAAGATGAAGCTTACATTATTTCACTTGGGTTATATTTTTTTTAAAGAACACTGCATAGAAATACAAAATAACGGATAAATATATTCAAAGAACGTAGAAAATTGACTTTATTGTACTCTTGTTTTCAACTTTCCTTTCAACGATACGGTAAGTGCCTGATAATAGAACAACACAAAGCTGCAAGCGATAATACTATGAATCTATGATACATTACACTTATACACAAAACTACACGTACCAGGATCGCACTCTCGGCTTTGTCAGCACAAGGCAAATGTTTAACCCCCTATATCATGCAGATCTCTTCAGAAAGTGATACATTGTTGAAATCTCTGCACAATTAATATATCTAAGGGAAGTAACTAAGATAGTTCCTTGATGTTACCTGATATTTTGGTTATTTCCCTTGTAAAAGTAAAAACTGTATAATGTTACTCTCGATGAATATTAAAATGTTAAACACGGTTAATACATAATATACTGCTGCACATAGTCGAATGACTAGAACGCCAGAATTAAAAATGTGGCTTAAATTTTCTCTTTCGAATGTATAATTTAAAAATAACCCAAAAATGTAGAAAGTGTCCATTATTTACCCAACATGTAATAGTCACCCTCCAATACATAAAAGGAAAATATTCAGTCACGAATGTTGTATTGTGCAGACAAAAGTGTAAAAGAAAGGATTAAAAATTATGTTGATATTGTTGAACGAAATGTACACATAAAGAAGAGACGTAGAAGAGATGTAAATGCACATGTTTACTTTGTCACCCTTTGCTTCTTTCACATGCGTCTGTTCCTTGAAAGTCTAATATATTTTGACAGTGAATAAATTCTTACATATTCAAACTATGTTAGTTTTGTTTTCTGTTTTAATATTGAAAACATTCATTCTTGATAGTATGTAAACATCTTCTATTGGATATATTTACACACATTTTTCTATGCTCTGTTTTTTTCTCCCCTAACAAGTCTAATTTCGCGCGAAGTATATTTGCCTAAGAGAATGTACATTTTGGGCGAAAATGACCATCTAAATATGGGATTATTAGTCAAAATATTGAATATTCAGAAACGAGTCACACCAATGTTATGTTATGTTCCTAGAGGGCCATAGGCAGAAACTATAGCTTTCCATTTCTTTGTGTTACCAGGTCTTTCAATTCTTGCGTGTTGTTTGTGTTTATTGTGTTCTCTATTAATGGTTCTTCGTAGAGTTTCTCTAAGTCTCCCTCTTCTTCTTACTCCTGGTGGCACCCAATATAGTGACTGTTGGGGAATTTTTAGTTTGTTCTTTCTGAGAACATGGTCGTTGTAAGTCCAACGCCTTAGTATAATGAAGGAAGATATATAGGTTTGTTTGCTTTCCTCTCTTATAGTAGTGTTAGATTTAAAGTTACTTATAACAATATTTATGAATCGAATTTGCAGATTTCAGAATGTTAAACTGCATCTGAAAGTAACAATATTTTTTACCATGATGACATAAGATGTAATTTCAGTCACGTTGCTGCGTTTCTCTTTGTTCAAGATGTCATGGGTTCGATTCACACTCTCGGCGTCTTATATAGACAGTTGGCATTAACGGAGATCAGTGGAAATTGTCGCTTGCAGCTACTGAGTTCTAGTGCGTTCATCAATAGTTGAGCACAGATATTGTCTATTATCTTCGTAATTACTGAGCGTATTAGCTTCATATTTTGCATGCATATATCATTCCATAATCACGTTAAAGATTTATAAATAATTATTATCTAAACTGAACGGATTTATTGAAGCAGTCGCTACGAATGTCGTTTTTAAGATAGCAATGATTTTATTTTATACGAAAAAGGCATTTTTTTTAGCAATTTCTGGTATAGGTGTATCGTTCATTTGTTGCATCATGGGTAAAAATTAAGTTATCCGAATGTAATATATCTCTTTCGTTGCATTGATATTATATACAACAAGATATAAAGTAAACCGTTAAATGTTTATGAAATTGTATCACTATTTATAATCTTGTCTATTTAAAATAAACGTAAACATTTGGTGTACCTACTGTAGTCATCATCATCTTTGTCCTAGTATGAACATTCTAAGTACTAGTGTTGGCATTCTGGAATCTTCGACCAAAATATTTTCTGAGTGTATTCTACAATGCGGAGAAAATTAAATGTGTCCAGCATTTAATATTATCAGTCTAGACAGCTTGTTTTTCATTTCTTATCCTAACACCTTCTAATTTGTTCTGCATGATTGTTTTAGAGAGAACTTCACTTCTCCTCAAATGACTAAATCGCAACAGTCAACTACGTTTAGCGATTGTCAAAATTATCTTGTTGTCCAGCAAGGGCAGGCTATATATTATATATTAATATCTCATATTTCTTGACATTGACAGATATGCCACTTCGGTTGTGTTGTTTTTATATTATATCACTATTATATTGATGTTTGCAATGTCCTTCTCCTTCTCGTTTCTCCTTGCTTAGAATTCGCCTTATTGTTCTATTCATAATCCGATGAATCGTAAAGATCGATAATTGTAGTTTGTTGAATGAAGTGCAACCAATATTTCTGCCAATATTCTTCTTCCACTTTCAATATATTGTCCTCACATTGTATCCAGAATTTTTGTGTCAATGGCGGAGATCATAGTATATGCAATTTTCTGAACATCATTAAGTTTGAAGGTTTTATTTTCCTTTGCCACTGCTTTTTAAAATTTTAGCCCAAACAAATTCTATTGCATTTAACTGTGAATGGTACGTAGGTAATCTTATACACTCATGTCCATGCTCCTCTATAGTTTTATCAATGTGGAAATTCTTTGCTGTGTGTGCATTCTTTACCAACAACAGTAACCCCGGTTTTCAGTGCATTTTAGTAAATGAAATGTATTCTTTTCTAAGCCATATTTTTATCTCTTCCTTAGTAGAAGAGGATGTAAGGATCTTTTCTTCACATGCAACAACATTGTGGTAGGAAGCGTTGTCCATAACCAGACAGCAGTGTCTATATAATAAGGGATGTGCAGTATTCTCTATCCACTCGCCAAATATATGACAATTCATCACATCATTGTAGCCTCGATTATCGGTAGATTTGGAAATGAAAATGAGTTCACCATTATTCAAAAGACCATTTTGTCTGCTATCTGCATGTGCCATTATTAATCTTTGACCCTTGCTGCTTGGTACATATCTCTTAATAGTTCCATCTATAGATTACCATTTTTTTTATCATTAGTGTGGTGATCATTTATCCATGTTTCATATACAATATGATAATTTTCTTTATGCATCTCCCTAATTTGTGTCAAATATTTGCTTCTGATTGTTACTAAATGAGGTTTCTCACAAATGACACGTCTGCCACATGTATATTTGCAAAATGTGAATCCTGCACCCCTTACAGATCTCTATAATCTAGCTTTCGAAATGTGAATGTCATTGTTCTTTTCTAGATACGTTTTGAATGTCTTTAGTGTCAATGCTACTTTGCATTCCAAAAGTCTATGAATTGCTCTCTTAATAATTTCTTCATCGAAATTATCTACAACATTTCTTCTTCCTCTCGTTTCCTCTGGTTTAAAAAAAAAAATTATGGCTATCTTCTAGTAACTACCTTGATAGTGTTTTCCAGTGTATACCCATGACATGTTGTGTTCTTTATGATGGCTTAGAAATACTATGAAATAAAGTACAGCGTCGCACGTCTTGTGAACAATATTTGTACAATCTAATAGCTATTCTATCCAGTGAAAAGAATTTAACTCTCAAAGACATGGTTATATTATAGTTGTAAATGCTGCTTTATTATACGATGCATTAACTATATTGAATACATCATAATAAACACACGTTGAATATAATATTCACTGCGGAAATTTAAGGAAACTGATTGTTAGCTATTATTTTATTATAAAACTTTAAATATGAAATCTCTTTAAAAGAAACCTCGTGCTACGTCTTAGTATTTCCCATGTTTCTAACCGATATCAACTGACCGTGTAAAACAAAACAGAGAAGATGGTAAATTGTACCGTAAACCCGTCTACTTTTATGACAATCAACAAACATGTATTACTACCTTTAACACGACATTTGTAGCAACTGCAGCGATAAATCCAAGTAATACTTAAATCATACATCTTTAACGTGGTTATGAAATAACAAAATATGTAGCCGATACCCTCAGTAATTACGGAGATTATAGATAATTTTGGTGCTCAACAATTGATGAACACACTTTATACATGTTATGTGTGGTTCTCTCTACAGGTTGCGTGCCGTTTCATTGAGAGGGACGAAGTGTATATGGGGTAACCCAAGTACAATGAGTCAACCCTCATCTATACATTTTCATGTCTTTCTTTAGTGCTGGTATCCTTGCTGAGAGTAGTTAAAAAGAGACGATGACTGAGAAAATGCGTTCAATGTATTTCTGTTTAAACGTTTTCAAGATTCAGCTGAACGTGTATAGTGTGTCTGTGTAAATAGATATTACATTTTGAACTATACTATTCCGCTGTCAAGTAAACAATCACACTGTGAGCTGGAATATCACATTGTGAACTAGACTATCACATTGTCAACTAGGCTCAGGAGGTGAAGTTTGAAAATTAGCGCAATTTGTTACAAAACTGCTATTGGGAGAATTCACCGATGTCGTAACTAGGATAACTGAGAGCTGGAATACACGAATATACTTTAACTTATTTAACTTGTTTGGCAGGTATTTGTATTAGTATTCAGACTAAATTGATATCACATAATCTCATTCTTTTCTGCGTGTCTCCTTTTCCTGATCGCAACAGACATGTCTCCTTAAACTTTATTATGGTCTGTCTTTTTCGTTATAGATTGTTCAATTCTCTCATTTTGTTTCAAATTTTACATTTACCTTCACTCAATGTAAATGTTTTTGGTCTTAACTAAAATGTGTAGGTTTTCTTTATCTATATAGTATTCCTGTCACACTTTCTTCTTCTGGTATATCCGTTATAGAGCTCTGTCGTCAAGATTTTAACCACTGTTTGTTAGTTTTCTATTACTTTTGCTTGTAGTATCTGCCTGATTGTTTGTTTATCATATAGTATCCATTTGTTATTATTATATTGCTGCTGCTTTTTCAATATGCGTGTATACAGATGTACAATATAGTTCGATTTGATGAAGGGATTGTTATTATATAGTTATATAATTGTCCCGTGCATTCAACTATAGCCCTCACTATGCGTTGAACGCAGAGAAACCATGCTGATTGTATTGATTAAAGATAAGAAATAGGTAGTAAAACTTGACGTATATATTAGTATACGTAGATATATTAAAGATAGCACAACTAAAGTATTAGATATAAATATATCACAACCACGGATATAGAGATTGAGTAAAGATATCACAACTAAAGTATTAGATATAAATATATCACAACCACAGATATAGAGATTGAGTAAAGATATCACAATTAAAGTATTAGATATAAATATATCACAACCACAGATATAGAGATTGAGTAAAGATATCACAATTAAAGTATTAGATATAAATATATCACAACCACAGATACAGAGATTGAGTAAAGATATCACAACTAAAGTATTAGATATAAATATATCACAACCACAGATATAGAGATTGAGTAAAGATATTACAATTAATGTATACATATACATATAGGACTACCACAGTTATAGAGATTGAGTGAAAATATCACAGTTAAAACTATAAATATGTCGTAAAATTATCACATGTAAAACTATATACTTTATAAACATAATAGGTATACCATCGTTCATTGAAGATAGTGAAAGGTACAACAAAAATAAAATACAATTGTTTCGTAAAACTTATCACAGTCTTATTACAAATTTATATTCATAGTCAGATACCTACAACAACTATATTATAATCTGCTCTGTTATTTATATAGTTCCAAGTGAAGACCAAGAAAATGTTGGGTAGATAATATTAATCCTTCATTACGAAATTTAAGGGTTGTCGTGAAACAAATAAGATTACTGAATATTACAAAAGCATTACGTTCAGATATAAAGAATAAGTAAATACAATTTGGAAAATGTTGAATATCATCTACTACTATTTTTTGAATTTTGATAGAATGTCTGGTACTACCGCTTTATAAATTTAAAAACTTGTTTAATTATCTTGACAAGAGAACACTTTAACTCTCTAGAAGATCTATTTCACCAACAGGAATAAATACAAGAACATAAAAATCGCAAAAGTACCACACATAGGAAGCATATTGAAATTAGCAGTACCAGATTGTCATCAACAGTTTAAAAAGAATATATTGAAGAATGATTCAAAAGATTTAGATGGTTGCCCCATTGTTCACGAGGTACTTCATGTGCACTGCGTTCCTATGAATAAAGCGACAACTCGACCGTCGAGAGTACCACTCACGGCACATAACTCGGTAACTTCATAAGATAAACCCTCGGGACGGCGAAAAAAATTCACGTTATAAACAAGACGTTCCCAGTGGAATTCGATTCCGCGACAACTTGAGCATAAACGAACACCTTAACAATACACAAAGGAAATCCCCAGAAAGACAGAATTTGTTATACAATCCGGTTGTAATGCTCTTTAGATACATCCCTTGAGCTTTTTCCATGTCAGTATGATGTCCGCGTGATGTCATTTACAAAACAATGGACAGTGACAGTTTACGAAATTGACATTTTGCGAAGAAAACGGCTGTTTTTGAACTATTGTGTTTTATATGTATACTTTCATATCCTGTGAAAATTGCACTTCATATATCGTAAATAAAATACTAAAACGATTGGGTATACGCATAGCCCTATTATTCTACTGAACTTGAAATTAGATAACAGGCAGGGTTGCAAGAAGGTGGTCGTTTCAAGTCCAATTCCCCCAAATTTGACAACTTTTAAATATCACCTGGTGTGTTGATAATTTTTAGTACTACTGGTTAATTCGCAAATGTGTTAAAATCTAAGAGTTTAATTATATTTTAACTGAAGTTTGGTTATAATCCCTTCAATCTAACTACAATCAACAACCAGTACACATATTCTGACTACTATATGCATACTCTGAGGCAGTGAATTCTAAGTGCGTTACGCTTGCACTTAAGAATATTTTTTGGTTCAGTATTTTCGATATATTTAATTAGATTGCACTTTCACACATACCTTCCACTCCTTGCATATTTCTATTTTCCTTACATATCTATATTAATATAGAAATGTTCTACAAAAACGCATTTGTGTTCTCTTCCGATCTCTTCAACAACATCATTTTTTTCTCTTCTACTTATTCTGACACGTCTTTCTCCAGCAACGTAATGCATCTTTGTATTTGATCTCAGATTCTATAAACCCGCTTTCAGCTCTTGTAGAAAGCAGTGTGTTGATTCATGTCACTAGAATGTAGAATATAGATAACTGAAATGTTTCTTGTCTTTGATCAAATTCTTCAGACATAGTCTAGTAACTTCTTGTAAAATAAACATCTAAGTGCATATTTTTTAACTCGCAAATTTAATCGTTAAATCTTTATCTTCGATGCAGCTAACACCGAAACTTTGACCCACTCACCGTATCGGCAAGCATCTAAATCATCACTTTTTTGAACGGCTTCTAAGCACAATTATCTTGTGACCAGAAATGAAAACGTATTCATAATTGATGTACACAGGGAGCCGCGTTAGAGCAGTGGTTAGCGCAATGGCTTCGCATATGAGTGGTCCTGGGTTCATTCCCCAGCTGAGGCGGAAATGTTTTCAGATAACAACGGCTCCCAGGTCGACCCAGCCTTAAATGGGTACCGGATTAATCCGGGAAGTAAAGACTGCGAGGGAGAGGAGATGGCTACCGCCCTCATTTGCAGAACCTGTGAAATATGAGATCGCTAACATCTCACACCCCTACGGCATTAATAAAAGCTATGGGTTACTTTTCTTTACTTTACACAGAGTACAATGAGATCCACTCGTATCATAACCAATAACAACAATATTGATCTCATTGGGGTCGAATAAAGGTCTCATTGGGGTCGAAAAAAGGCACTAAAAGATGTTAATTTACACAGTTGTACACACACATACAGAAAAAACTCTACATACTTAGCCGGATGAATTATACTCTACATCAGTGGTTTTCATCGCGCGTCATGTGTCGTCCTTAAGGGCCGTAGAGGTTTGAAGGGGACAACACATAAAACATTATACATTACGGGTCCACAGATCCGTCCAGTGAGGGCACAGGAAGGAAACCACGTGAATGATAAATAACAAAGTATAGTCATAAACCATAAACAGCATTGGTTTCTTCGAAGGCAAACAAACATAAAGACAAGGATAAATATCAGTTTATGTGGAACACTATTTGAATAATCTTGACAAGGTTTTACAACACTTGTACAAATGGAGAGCTCAGAGAGGGTTTTTTGTAGTGATATTTCCAGTGTATGCCATCCAAATAGATTCTGACGAGTTATGGGTCGTATTATATTATTAATATTTTAGTATTTAGTATATCATAGTTAAGATCAACATGCAATGCACACATGTAGAAACATACATGCACTGTACTTAAAGAGAGTGGTTGTGATGTGCGGACATACATGTACTGTACTTAAAGAGAGTGGTTGTGATGTGCGAACACACATGTACTGTACTTACAGAGAGTGGTTGTGATGTGCGGACACACATGTACTGTACTTACAGAGAGTGGTTATGATGATGATGTAATCGGTGGAACATTTGATGGGTATTTGATCTCTGCTACTGCAAGCAACTACATCAATACATAATTCCAAGAGAAAAAACATAAGCGAATAAAGGAGCCTAGCATTCTTCACACATGAATCACAATCAAATCATGTGCTGAGTAAGTAGGCTCATCAATGTAATGACATCATGTGCTGAGTTAGTAGGTTCATCAATGTAATCACATCATGTGCTGAGTTAGTATTCTCATCAATCTAATCACATCATGTGCTGAGTTAGTAGTCTCATCAATGTAATCAGATCATGTGCTGAGTTAGTAGTCTCGTCAATGTAATCAAATCATGTGCTGAGTTAGTAGACTCATCAATGTAATCAGATTATGTGCTGAGTTAGTAGGCTCATCAATGTAATCAGATCATGTGCTGAGTTAGTAGTCTCGTCAATGTAATCAGATCATGTGCTGAGTTAGTAGGCTCATCAATGTAATCAGATCACGAATGACAACTATTAACATTTCTAAATAGAATCACAAGTAATGATTTCACTTCCAATTGTACACGCACACACAAAATATAACAGGTCAAAGTGTAGTAAAACAATCCTGTTTATTTGCAAGAGGAGCTGAATATATTTTCATTCGTCTGTCTTGTATTTTTCTATCAATAAATGCCTTTGAAATAGCAACATCTATTCAACTTTTTGTGTGTGACCAAGCAACAAATATTTTCTTCGCGTGATTCTATCTTTTTTGTAAGTAATATTCGTTGTTTAATGACATTCCTGATATATTGTGAAACAAGCTTTGTATTATCTTTGAATATAATAAGATATCCGATAACAAGGAGAATATCCCAAATGAAAACTGATTCTATCAAACATATATGATTTTGTCACTGAACATTTGTTTAATCTGTGAAATATTTCCATTTTATTTTAATATTTCTTTACATATTCTTTATTGAGTGCATGAATTTTGGCAATGCCCCTTTGGTCGCAACGTCGAAATCGTTATTGTTTTATTAAGTTATATTAATTCATATATGTATGTTTATTGTATTAGCTGTTTATGTGCAGTAATGTACTTACGTATATTGATGATTTTATCGGTGTGGTATATTGATGATTTTATCGGTGTAACATTTGATGAGTAATTTGATCTCCGCAACTGAAGGAACAACTGATCATTGTTGGTGCCAACTATAACTGCATTTTAACATTTGCATTTATTATAAAAAATAAATAATGTCTCCCTTAAAATAATTTTAAATTTAAATTAGCTAGTGAGACTGTTATGTGAAAAGTTCTTTAAAAATATTATTATCGCTTTATTTATTATCATATAGTAGCTACATATTTGCAAAATATATATTAATAGTGTACACGCTACCACAAAATACTTGTTTGTGTAGTATATACAAAATTAAACAAATCCAGAAAAAAAGTCAGATCAAAAAGTCAACTTTGTTCGTCCTTATTCACTTTGCCATAGTTGTTTTTATTATCTTTAATTAGTAGTGGTATTTATTTTTAAACACATATTTGCTTATTCAATATAATTACTTTGAGTAATACATCACGTTACTTATTCATAAATTTAGTTTTTTCAGTTCACAATGCTTCTTTCTATTGAATATAGTAACTAACTTTAAAATCTAACAATTCGTGAAACAGTAAACACAATTTTAATATATTTTACACAACAATAAAGCATCTGTATAAACACAAATAAAAAAAAAGTATCATTTGTATACGGTATAAACTAACGTCTTGTGTAGCCGATTCTAACATCCACATTTGAGAGAGTATAAGCTGTAACATCATTTAACAGTACTCGAAGACGGGCCTCACAATTCCCGGTAAGGCAATTTGGTGGCTAGTGTTAACAGAAGTCGATATCTAGATACAAAGAGAGGTAACTTGATTTCAGGTGTATCTAAGACAGACAGGTCGAAATTACGGTTTTAAAAGATGTTCGGCTCAACTCTGTGGAAAATCGATTCTTTAAGAATGCGATTTCTTCTACGGGATTCCCACAAATTGCATGATCTGTCCGCACACAAAGAACCGCTCTGGTGGAAATGATTGCAATGTTGAATACGTAGAATTCAAAGTATTATCATATATTTGTCTTTATGAAATACTCATAACGTTAAGATTCTATTTAATAAATAGGTTAAATAATAGAGAATATTTGGGCATGAATACCTGAACTACATCCTCCATTATTGTAGAGGCTTCGAAGCTCTGTTATGAACAATTTGGACTAACATTTGAAGTTAAAGAACTGCATCATGAGTCACTTGCATTAACAAAAAAACCTTATCATACGAGTATCATACTGCATCATATGAGTTACTTGTATTTAGAAAACAATGACGTATCATAATGCATCATACGAGTTACTTGTATTTAGCAAAAAAAGTAACGTTACTTTATCGATAATAGGTAATGACTGCAATCAAATTGTAATTTGATAGATAAAACATAGACACAGTATCAATCATTAGTTTTACCTTTTCCGCCCAAAAAAGCATATTAAATTCTCACTGAATTGTCTGAAAGATGTTGAATTTAACCAAAAACAGATATGATCTCCTAAACTATTTAGCAAGTATCTATCTACTAGCTATACATAATTGCTAGATCTATCTCTCTTGATAGTGAGTTTGCTTGGTATCACCGGTTTGCAGTTTGCCAGGTTCGGAACACGTAAGGACAACACAAATTCGGGATTGCTATTTATTGCTTGACACAATAATTCCTCCAATCGACTCATCTGTAAATGAGTACCTGACACATGACTTAGGGGATGTAAAGACAGCAATGAAGTAGGGAGGGGACTGGGCATTCCACCTAATAGTTTCTGCGGCTTCGTACATGTAGTACATGAAGAGTTATCTTCATCCCCGACGGCAGGTTGCTGCCATGGGGCCTACCAGTATCTTTAATATATAACAAGTTCCCTAGTCTTATTTGATTTATTTTGTATGTGTGTAAGTTGTTGTACCAACCTTATTCTCTTTGTTTCACTATGGTATCATCTATCTTTATTTAACATGCAAGTATTATTTTGTGAGTTAATTTTTTCAGGCAATCGTCAATATTTAGCTCTCGTTGATTGTCGACAATTTGGTTCTAGTGTACTCTGCTGTACGCATTAATGTGTATAACTACAACTGTCGCGTCAACAGATGAACATGAAAAAAAAATTATAAACTAAGCCACAACACATCATATTATCACGACTGAATCCTACTTTCCAGGAGCAGTGTAAGAAAGAATACGAAAGAAGAAATAAGATGAAGAATACAGGAGAGAAATACAGGTATAACAATTTAAGTAATTAAAAAATAAATGTATCCCGAAAAGAAAGGAAGTATTATAAGGGAATTGCCAAATGGGATTGGGATATTCCAAAAGTATGAGCAAACACTGAACTGTTCAACAAGATGACATTACTTTTCCTTCAAATATCGATCTACAAAACACATTACCACCGCCTTACAGAGGGAGTCCGGTTTTCTAAAGTATTCAGTGCATACTTTAAATTAACTATATTATATTTTTCTAACGAATATTTCTCGTATCTTATATACGTCAAGTAAAATATAGCATACATCATCAAGATCTGTAAGAAGGCTATTGATGCCTTGGGAAGTATTTAATCTGATGCACTTTTTAACATAATCCAAAGCTTTGAAAAAAGGAAGGCGGAGAATAGGAACATCAAATGTACGTTCCAATTCGTGACAAAACGGCAGGAAACTGATATGCTGTAAAAAATGGGTAATCTGAATAATTTTTTTTTTAAAACTTAATTCGGTCAGATATTCTGGCTTTCAAATTTTTACTCCTAGTGGACGTCTCGCCAATTTGCGCTGCATTGATTTTTACCTAAAAATGATAAAAGCCCACACTGTCTGGCATGGAGTTCGTAAATAGAAGCAGCAAGAAAAAAAACATTCTGAGTTTGTCTTCCTGATATCTGCAATCTACAGTCAAATATTGGTTGAAATAAGTCAATCCTCTCTCTAAATACGTGCCTATTTATTCTTACATGATAATAATAATTACGACGAATATGTGATGATCACTGATTGCACTGCCATCTTAGAAAAAAATATATGCAAGCCATCTTTGTCAGATTTTCTAAATGTTGTAACATGTTTGATCTGGCCATCAATATCAGAACATTGATTGATATTTCAACCCTCTCCAGTGAACAGTACCATGACCGCGTCATTAAGGTCAATAACAATTGTCTCGAACTTGTCGATATATTCAATAGTCTCGGTTGTACTCTCTCCAGAGCCGATGACATTGATTTCGAGAGCAACAGCAAAACAGACTATTGCATTTAGTAGCCTGCGCGACGATGTTTTACAAATGATGCGCATTAGACTTACCACAAAATTACACGTACATCGCGTAATTGTGCTCACTACCTTGAAATGCACTTGTGCGATCTTGGAACTGTATATCAGACATGCCAGAGTATTTAATCACTTTAATACATGCTGTATTCGCAAAGATCTCAGTATAGAGAAGCAATATAAAATACCTGTTACTGAAGTCGTCACTAGAGCCAATGTGGAAAGTAATCATACACTCGAGAAGTAGAAAAACCAGACGTGGACTAGATTTACCTGATACTAAAGTCATCGCTAGAGCCAATATCATAAGTATTCATACACTCCAGAAGAAGAGAAACTAGACATGGACCAAACATACCTGTTACTGAAGTCGTCACTAGAGCCAATGTGGAAAGTAATCATACACTCGAGAAGTAGAAAAACCAGACGTGGACTAGATTTACCTGATACTAAAGTCATCGCTAGAGCCAATATCATAAGTATTCATACACTCCAGAAGAAGAGAAACTAGACATGGACCAAACATACCTGTTACTGAAGTCATCGCAAGAGCCAATATGGCAAGTATTCATACACTTCAGAAGTAGAAAAACCAGACATGGGCTAGATATACCTGACACTAAAGTCATCGTTAGAGCGAATATCATAAGTATTCATACACTCGAGAAGAAGAAAAAGCAGAGATCGTCTGGACATATTGTACTCATGCCTAATAAGCGCATGTCAAACAGTTGGTGTAAGGATACCTCTGTAGACGAAGATGATTGGTTGAAGGACAGAAAAACAAACACTTCAGGGATTCTTTCAATGTGTCTCTAAAGAACTCGACGGTGTAGAATGAGTCATCATCATCAGGTAGCATATCCTGAACAGGATGCAGCAGTCATCACAGTCTTTCAAAACGTATGTCTATCTTGAGACAGTCTTCCTGCTTCTGTTATTGTCATGTTCAGGTGGTCTTTGATGTCTTGCGCTCATCTTCTTCTTGGTCTGCTTCTTATTCTCCTCACTGGCATCATCACATCCATTACTGATTTCACTAGACCGTCATGGCGTTCGATATGGTCACAATATTGTAGTTTTCTTAAAGGAACTATGCTGTTTAGCCACTTTTCTTTTATATTAATTTCTCTCAGGATGGCCATATTGGTGATCTTTTTGTAGAAAGCATATAAAATATATGTTAACACAAGTTACTCACTCTATAATGACTTGTTATTGTCATTATCTGGTCTGTGGGGAAAATGAGATGAAGCGTGTCTGTCCACAGCAATATTCCTTGATCATAGTGCATAACTTGCACAAGAGATGTTCTTAATAAAGATGAAAATCATTGAAGCAAAAGAACAAACTCTAACATAACTTTTTATGAACACATCAAACATACACAGACTAAAATTGAAAGCAGTGATCTGAAGAATATTGTTTGATGGGTAGAATATAGAACATCTATGAATTTTTCAATCTAAAATAAAGTACACAGAGATGAACATGCAAGTAAAGCTATCATTTTCTGGATTGTGTCTGTCAGTCTAGGCGCAGTCAATATATGGCCAATACGATGAACGGAAAAGAAATATGTGCAGGTTGTCTGTAAACAAAAAATTCGTATTGTTATTTAATGTAATAATATTGTTAAGATTTTGGCCCAATCTGTGAGCATTAAAGATAACGTGGCAAATGTGGCTCAGTATCTGATGTGTTATATGCATCTTTTTCATTGAACTTGCCTCCTCCATTTCATAACGCTATCTAAACCATGCATTGTTTCTCGACCGAAACTATACAGTATCTGTTTTGAGTAAAACTGGTTTGAAAATTAGTGTGTCAACCGCCTCGATGCAACTATGGAATATTGTTTTCTTTATTGTGCTTGTTTTTATGAAGGACCTTTAATCGAAAAGTCGATTTAGTCTATAATTCTAATTTTCATAACAGATATACTGTATTTTAATACCCAACCTTAGATACAATGTATGTGTAGTCTCTTAAGTTATACTGTCTAACTCTGCAATAGTGAAGTGTTCTATTGCGTTCTGTATAGTAATGTGAGAAAATTGTCTTCGAGAAAAGGGAATGGGCTAACCTAGATGAATATCAATCAAGAAATCTCAAGAGTATAGACAAGTAGCTAGAAGAGATACGGAGATTTACACATAATTGGGGATGTATCCGATCTGTTGAAATAGAGACATTGTTCTGGACAGAGATATCTTACACGAAGTGAGCTCCACTATCACGTGATCAAGACCGATGTTCCCGAAGAATCAATGGTCTTGATAACAAAATTGCTGTGAAACTTGTTCTCGATTCTCTATTTAACAAAACTGCTCCCTGCATCCTCTACAGAAACGTTTTTATCTAAACTTGAGTTTCTCTCTCTCTCTCTCTCTCTCTCTCTCTGGCTCAGACCAATTGAATTACCAGATTCAGAAACTGGCGTCTCAAGTAATTACAGACAGAGGTGATTTGGCCAACCACAAAATGAAATAACGCAGTAATTCACTGTATTTACATTTCTCTCTAACGAGATAACAGTGAATCGCAATCTCGACAATAGTATACTCACGACACTTTTGTCGGAGCGAAATGACACGGATTTCATTAGTTTAACTATTGCTGTGTAAAATAGTATCTTGTGAAGTGAAGTTTAACAATGTTAAACAAAACTATCTATTATATGTTAACCAAAGATGTCTCTGGTAGGTTAAGACAAGATGTCTATATGACCATAAACAATGTTAAACAAATATGTCTCTGATATGTTAACAAAAATGTATCTGATATGTTAAACAAAGATGTCTCTGATATGTTAAACAAAGATGTTTCTGATATGTTAAACAAAGATGTCTATGATATGTTAAACAAAGATGTCTATGATATGTTAAACAAAGATGCCTCAGATAAGTTAAACAAAGATGTCTATGCTAGGTTAACCAAAGATGTCTCTGATAGGTTAAGAAAAGATGTCTATATGACCATAACCAATGTTAAACAAATGTCTCTGATATGTTAACAAAAATGTATCTGATATGTTAAACAAAGATGTCTCTGATATGTTAAACAAAGATGTCTCTGATATGTTAAACAAAGATGCCTCTGATAAGTTAAACAAAGATGTCTATGATATGTTAAACAAAGATGTCTCTAATAGGTTAAACAAAGATGTCTTTGATATAACACTAAACATGAAAAAATATAATCGCATACTGGATGATAATCACTTGCTATCTCACGATTATGGTGCGTTTGAATGTATGTGTCACATCAGTTAGCTGCGATTAATTAATCCGTACTTTTCACTGGTTTACGGCACACATTTGATCAAAAGTAAGCTATTTGATATCTGACGGTGTATGAGGTCGGCACGTATCAATATTCTGGAGAAAATGTGGTAAATAATGTAAGGGAATCCCGGTAATGATTGCTGACAACCACCCCTTGCTGTGACACCGTGTTTATTCGTTTCCTTGTATTTCAAGATGTCCGTGATCTAACTTTCGACATCTTGAGATCACAATATATGACATTCACTATACAAAAAAGATCCCTGACAAATGAAATCACTAGAGAGACATGGCTTTAAGTAATGGAAATAATAAAGATGAACAAGGACTTTGTATATGATTAATAGTAACGCTAGAAGTACTCTTGATTCGATATTGAACTTTTCAGTACATAATAATCCTATACTAGTGTATGATCTTTCGTGGATTTAGGAATATCCGGTAAGAAATCAATATTGAGTTCATGGTAATTGTTGATTTTTGTTGTGCGTCATTGCACACTTTTAGTTTGCACCGTCCCTAATGTTTGAGAGCGCACTGGAGGATGCGGCAATCAATAATTATATTTTTGAAATAGTCTAGACATGTTTTCAATTTTTGAATACCTTGATTCTCTTATACGCAGCAACGGGGATGCTATGAAGAAGTCAAGCAGAGGTTTGCCAGTGCATCACGTAAACTGATATAAATGAAACACATATGCTGTGCTCATTTTCTTTAGAGATTGCATATCCTATTTTCAATATATGACCTTAGACAACCTTAGAACCAGTAATGTAAAAAAACCAACACAATTGAAGAATTTGAAATAAAATCTTTCAGAAGAATTTTCAGAATAACATGGAATAAAAAAAAACACACAACTATTGAAATTCTGAGAAAAATGAATGTAAAATGAAAGCTGTCTAAAGAACCAAATTTCATACTGAAGTGTAGAATATTTTAAGTTTAGGTAACAACATGACAGCATATAAATGACCAAAATATATAAATGACCAAAATATATAAATGACCAAAATGAATGGGATAATGCCAGTAAAACGAAAATGAGGTATGCACGAAGACGATAGCCGCAGGATAACAAAAATCACTTGAATATGTTACTAACATAAGTAGGAAGATTGTCGCAAGATGATAAAGACTACTTGAACATGTTGCTAACATAGGTAGGAAGATTGTTGTAAGATAACAAAGGCCACACGAACATGCCGATAACATAAGTAGGGAGATTGTCGCAAGATGATAAATAATACATGAACATGTTACTTACATAAGGAAGATTGTTGTAAGATAAAGACCACACGAACATGTTACTAACCTAAGTAGCAAGATTGTCGCAAGTGCGCAGTGCGTGTCATGTTACATGTATTCTTTCCAGAACCTTGTCTTCCCAATGAATTCCCTGAACCCCTCTCTGTCGTGGGCGATGATGCTTGCAGTTTCTAATGACGTATTCATATTATATTTAATGTCGTCAGTTAATCGTCTTCTTGGTCTGCCTTTCCTCCTCCGTCCCGTTGCTCTGCCCTCCATTAATTGTGTTTCTAAACAGTGGGTGCCTCCTTATTTGACCAAACAGGTGTAGCTTTCTTTTTAATATTGTATTTAGTAACGAACGCTTTGGAATCTCCAATGTTTTATATATCTAAGTATCTTTCTGTAGCATTCCATCTCAAAGTCATTGCTCTTCTTTTTCCCTGTTTTACTTAGGGTCCATATTTCACAGCGGTATGTTGCAACCGGAAAAATACATTTTCGTAGCATTAGCATTTTCGTTTCTGTTTTGTTGGTTTTCCATATGTTTTTCAACTGCGTTATTTTACAATATGTCATTGTAAATTTCTTTTATCTCTGCCATGCAGTCTCTTGCACCGTTGATGTTTGTTACTAAGTATTCGAATTTATCGACACATTCTATCTCGGTAGTGTCTATTCTAATTTTTAGTTGTTGTGTTGTTATATCTCTCGATATGATTTTATGTTGCGCGTTTAAATATACGTTTTGTGATTCGCTGTGTTTCTGTGTGTTTTTTATTAGTTGTTTCAATCCGTTTATATCATTTGAAAGAAACACAGTGCCGTATGCGTAGCGTATTTCGGGAATTTCAAAACCACCAATGTCTAAAGTGTCATAGAGTTGTGTATGTCTTCTCTCACATTACTCATGTTATTTTCTGCGTAGATGTTGAACAAGTGTTGATAGATTGTGCATCCCTGCGTTACCTCACTCTGTACCTCAAACCATTCTGAGAGATCGCCCACTAACTTCACTGCAGCCTGTTGATTTTTCGCAATGTACTGTTTCAAAATGTCCATGATCCGAAATTTGTTATATTTTTATTTATACAAGTACATTTATTTCCCATTCTTAACTGTTGCTTTAGATGAAGAACTATCTTCACGTTTATTTTCTCTACTTTAGCAAACATATTGTCGTTACTAAATAAAAGACCCATAACCTGTCAGGACCGTAGGAGTACGACATCAGCACGAAAAAACCTTCAAAGAACTATATCCACAACCATTCACATGAGTGTAGAAAAATAAGTGTCATGATCATTGCTGGATATTGTCAATAGAATATAATCTTGTCAACCTCATCTCTTTTCATTCTCAAATATTCCTTGCAAAATATATCTAGAATGTGAGCAGTGTCTAGTTGCACGTCCAATGGAAACACGTTTACACCGATTCACCGATAAAAGTGATTTATTGAGGTTTGTTTATTTGCTCTACAACGAATATATTTATTCAATGTTCTTCATAACGGGTTTTTAACAGTATTCTCTATTTCTTATTTTCAAAAGCCTGAATCTTTCATTCTGTATTGACATTGCTATCACAACCGTACAACATAATAGATTGCATTAGAGATCATTATCGATTGATCTTTACAGCAATACCGATCTTACTTAACTCAATCATATTCAGGTTTTCCATGCTAAGCTTCACACACCTGAATCTTCATCTCATTTCACGAACTACTTATATATATATATATATATATATATATATATATATATATATATATATATATATATATATATATATATATATATATAAACTTTTATGTACGTCATGTTGTGGATAAATAAGTGAATTGCGCAAAATTTGACATTATACGCACAGTTAAATTAAAATGTTACTGGAAAAACATTGAAGAACGTTTTTCTAGAATTAACTGAATTACGTAATAAAATTATTATAATGTAACTATTGTTTCATGTCGTATGTACGTCTACGGTTGACAGACGTTACTCTGACATTTGTATGTAGCAAAGAATTGTTTTCGTGTTACATGACTCTAAAGTCTACAGTCTCAATACGACTGGATATAACCCAACATATTTTTTAAATCTAGTGTTCAGGGTAAGATGGCTCGACTGTATGCTTGAGAAGACTCAGATAAGATGGCCTTTATACATAATTCACAGTCAAAATTGTGATACAGAGTATTAATTATAAAATGTTATAAGGAGTTCTACTTCGTCTTTCGTTCGACTGCAACGTGACTATATATGAAGTTCTTTTCCTACTATAAACTGTATTCTTTATCTCGTACAGAAGTCCGTATAGTTTTTCTTCTATTGTTGCTTCTCTGGGCCAGTTTCGCTAGACTTCTGGGGGCTACGATGCCCTCTCCAGGGGCCATCGAAGTACGAAAACAATGTTATGTTCTATCAATTTATAATATTTAATGGCAACTACAGTGGTGAGAATTTTGTGGAATTTTGGACCCACCCTGAACCAGAGCCAGAAAATAACTATCATACCACCAGGAAGGTAGATGTCTACATATGCAGTGTTCCGATCCACTGCAAACAAGATATGGTTCACTGTGCTCATTCCCTGCCTCCAATTGTCTACTGGTTATGCCAAAATTCTCAATTGCTCCAGGCATGCAACCAAATTTTCAAGGTAAACGGCTTGTCACGTCCTGATTTACTGTGCCTTTATGATGGCAACAGCGATGGGAAAACAATTCAATTCCGAACTCTGCCCAGCTTTATTCCCAGAATCCCTTCCCAGCTCTGCACAATAGATCTCTGGCTATCTCCAAACCACAGAAAGTGAATAATATATACTAATAACAAATCATTAAAAAAACATAGAACAACACAAGAAAATCATGAAAAGTATGGGCCAGATAAATGGAACACCTTATATTTATCAAAATAATTCTTACAGCTGACGGGATATTATTTTCATTTATCCTCATGCTTCCTACTTGAATTTATTTATATGTATCAAAACAAAGGCTCACAAACACCTTCATATATCACACTATGGCACTGGGTCAAGAGGTATGAGCCCATGGACCGCTGGATCAAACAACCAAGGAGCCAATCAACCATACTATTTAACAATTAAAAAATATAAAATATAGAAATCGGAAAAAGGCCAAATACTGCAAAGGATAGTTTAGATATTGTTAGATGCACCCAAATTACTTAGATAATTAATTACCAAACCTTCTCATAGGCATATATGAAGCACAATGTGGATCCGTAGAAGGAAAAAAATATGGGGATCCATGAAAAAATAAATAATAGGTGGGATTTATTTTAAAAAAATATATATATATTAAGGGGGGAGGCGGAGGGTGTCCATAAAGAGAAAAATATGTTGTGTTTGTTCCCTGAATATACTATTGTTTGGGAATTATACCTTTGTGTTGCTGGGTCTCTAGAGAGAAGAAACAAAACAGCAGTACTCTCTCTTGTCATGCGCGTATACGAGGCGAGAAAAGACGTTCGGGATGGAATTTGTCGTCACATAAAATATACAAACTGATTAAAAACTAAACTAATACAACATGAATCCAGTAAACAGAGGTATATATCGCAACCGAAATGTAAACCATGATACAAATTACTCCGTATTGTGTAATACATAATGCTAATCAGTAAGAGTTTGATAACGGATAACGGGAGCATCTGCAAATGTGTGTCAATTACATACAAAAACTAAACATGACCATGTATTATGGTATATCTTCACAATAACAGATATACCAAGCGTGTGAGTTATGACCGCATGCTATCATCAGCACACGCCGTGAAGCTCTATAGCTGATCTGATCCCTGTCTTAGTAAGTCCATCAGAGTGTTTTCTTAGCGGCCCATGGTATTTTCATCATTTTTCTCAGAAACCACATTTCTGTAGGCTCTAATTCGTTTTGAATTCTTTTGTTTACAGTCCATGCTTCACATACATAAAAAAAAAATATATATATATATGTACCAAGCATTGAATAATGAAACAGATGTGGATTAAGAAGTTAGGAATATGTTTCTTAGACGAAATGAAAATATAGTGGAGTACCGTATTAGCTATATGGTTCCAACTCTTATTTCATTATTGTTATGTATCTATGAGCATTACAAACGATTATCTCGTGATTCATTGTTCCAGCATTTTCTCCATTGTTTTGATCAGTATCGAGGTCTCCGACTAGCAGCGGGGTTTTCAATGGTTTGTGGGGAAAAAATGCCCCATATAGTGTTCTACATGTACTGACTAGTGGGTACTCTTTCTCTCGAAATACAATAAAGAAGGAAATGTGCTCTAAAAGTATAGAAATAACTGTATGTTAAAGACATATACAATTATACCACGTGTATATGTTTTCAATCATAATTTTACATTATGTAAATAGTTGTGTGTGCTCAATATTCATGAGCAAGTACTGAAGAACATTTTTTTTTTAATCACAACAGTGAAGGCACACAAGATTCTAATCCAGGGGCAACAATCAGTAGAATTCCTTTTTCACAATAGTCTTGAACATTATTATCTCCTACATAATACGTTCGATTTCTTTTACAGTCATGGACATGTTGGTTAATTTAACGTAGAAGCCAATCCGCTAACATTTCTTTCATAGTACAAATCTTAAAATTCGACACTTTTTACAGTCGAATTTTAGTCTTAGATAGTGCGCAGTACATTCTGACAGGCGTGGTGCATAGTCGAGGGGTTAGAGCATTGGTCTCATACGTGTGAATTTCAGATTCCCGGGAAGTATTGTGTTCTTTCTATCGGAAGGTAAATAAAAACAAATTCACTTTGTACCTGACGAGAGGACAGTAAAAGCGTGCGACTTTTATTATACAAGCAGCTCGTAAATTCCCTGCAAATTCCCTAACAGGAAAACTGCAGTTTTTACAGTGTTTTTAAAAAAAAAAAAAAAACATTCTTACAAATCACGCAGTAAATACACACATAGTGATAGGACAATCAATATAAGGTAACTGCGTGAAACGTAACAACAATTGTACTTACGTAAAACACAGATTTTTATAATAGTTTCACTCAAACACGACAGACTATCACTAAAACTAGTGGGTAATGATGTGCACACAAGAAATCACAAATTACAATACACAAAAAAATAATATATTTCGTATATTGTAATTTGTGTTTTCTTGTGTGCACATCACTACCCACTAGGTTTAGTGATAGTCCGCCGTGTCTGAGTGAAACTATTATAAAAATCTGTGTTTTATTTAAGTAAGTATTGATAGCTATGTTTAAAAAAATAAAATAATGTTTGTTTTGTTTTGCGTTCGCTCCATTGTAACCATCACTGGTGTCCGTGCGATTTCCGCAGGGAGCGTGATTACGTTGTGCCACCGTTATGCGCCTTGTAGGCCTAGCACATCCGATTTCGGCATGCCTTGACAATTCGGGTGGGCTACCCTTAGCCTGTGACAGCCTCTATATCTGTCTCCAGGCACGCGTAGTGGCGACTCTTTTCCCAGACTATTTTTGCTCTCGTCTGACTCGAGCGAGGAGTTCCACTGTCTATGAACTTGCCTCGTGTAATTGGACGTGCTGTGCCTGTGCCCATTGGGTACTGAACCGTTTCTCATCCGTGAGCCTGGTTCCTTAAGGGGAAGAACTCAACAGAGGAGTTGGGCCCTGGCTCTTTCGCCCTCTTAGCCGAGGTGTCATTCACCGACATCGTGTACCCCTTGTCCAAGTTCGAGTCTCACACCACGCGTTTGAGAGCAAGGCGTTCTCGAGCTGATCGTCCTTGTCCCAATAGCGCCTGAGCCCATCAGGTACTGAACCCTTTCTCTCTTCAAGTGTATTTCAGGTGTAGGAAAACCTGACAGTAGAGTTGGGCCAGGGCTAAATCGTTGTCCCTTTTGTGCCTGAGCCCATCGGGTACAGAACCCTTTCTCTTCGCGCGCATATTTCCGGTTTAGGAAGGCTCGACATTAGAGTTTGATTAGGTCTTCTTGCTTTACCAAAGACAAATGAATGTGTCTGGGTCTCTGCCTGTAAGGAACTCAGGTAACTAGATGCTCGTCTCGAGTTGACGGAGCTTGTAGTTCCCCTTCCCTAGAGACTTTTCACTTTCTATTTGCAGTTCGCACTGCCCTCTAGCGCTGTTCTGCCCTTTCATTGTTTCATTGTACTCGGTATGAAATCTATTTGTCTCTCGCCATGCATCTACCTTTACGTGCATTTTACATTGGCCGCCCCTCCAATGTTCGGACTGGACTGACTAGCTTCACTGTATGTCGACATTGTCGCTATATGTGGTGATGCTGGTGGTGTCGGAGATATTGTCTGTCTCTTGTGCAGTTAAATCTCTTTCCATCTGCTACCTCCACATTCTCGAACACGATCCCCAAATGATTTGGCCAGAATCAGCTCGAGCTGCTGTATTTCTGTTTCCAGGGTGCACCGCGTGGAGGTACATTTGGGATCTTGGTTATCTGCTAACCCTGGGTCCGCCTAGAGCAATGTGTTCCCTGTGCACCCCAATAAAATAATTAAAAAAAATAACAACAGTTGTTGATAGGAACACACCTTTAATTGTTGTTATGTCTAATTTGATTATATCAGATATTATGTATGATTGTCAACAATGATGAGTTCGAAATTGGTGCCACTATGACCTTCGAATGTATGGTAAGCATGTTAACTAATGGTTCCAATCAATTCCTTCTCCAGCTCTAGGTTCTACGATTGCGGCGCTCATCGTGGCCGATCCTCATTTTTCATTTCTTATTGCACATACTTTATTTGGCCTGTCAATGGAAGCACGGATCAATCAAACACGAGGCAATTAATGTAACCAGTTGTAAGGTTCTAACAATCTGAAGAAAGTTGTATTCCAATATATAAATATGAATTGTAACGTTTTCCCAGTAACTGTCACTATGAAAAAATCGCTTATATATTTAGTCGAAGCAATCCTGTAATAATGTATAAGTAGTTGTCGCTGTAGGACATTAAAATAGCATTCACCTGGATCGCAATGAATGCGCATCACAAGGGAAAGTAAATGACAAAGGCCATGGAGGTAGGGTTAAAGTGGCGTACTGAGTTTCATACGATGGTACTTGTACATCAAAGAACATTAGTCAAAGACTGGCTGCTCTGTACATATTAGTAAATGAATACATAAACAATATACACATGCTTAATTCGCAATTTTCGTGGAACAATCACAGAATCGACGTTTCGATCAAAAATGTTTGTACGAAGATAGGGACAAACAAACACATAATATGAACCCAAAAAATCAAGTGGAGACTACATTTCAGCAATGTGGGAGTTGTCAGGTCAAGAAAGCAACGGAAAGTCGACGAGAAACAAAAACGAATGGAATGTGAGCGACAACACGTAGAGAAATGTAGATATAGCGCAGTCGATACACAAATGCTGTAAAAGAGTAAACTCCAGCCGCGGCGTTTGTAAGCGACGGCTTCCACACAATTTCTCCGCAAGTGAATGTTCACCACAATACAAGTAGACATTCAGGGGATGCATTCATTGTAACATCGCAAATTTGGCAATATTTTACAGCATCTTTATGGCAGCTTGTGAGATTTCTGTAAGCTGAATAAGCATACTACTAAAACCACATCGGAAAGCTACTGACGATGAAATATATTAGTCCATCATGCTATTGTGCCCACTATCATGCAGTGAAATGTGCGTGTGCAACAAGGACAGTGTGTTTATATATATATATATATATATATATATATAAATCAAATATAAATATTAAATAAATATTATTAAATCACTTTTACTCATGCTATATTCGCCAACTTCAAGATACTGAAGTCCCCATTAAAGTCAATATCCTAACTATTCATACAATGCGGAAGAATGACCAACTGACATGGGCCGGACATGTGCACAAGCCTGACACACACATCCCAAAACAGCTTTTTTATATAACAGTGAGTTCTTGAGGAGAAAACAAACGACTTCAATATATTTCGAATATCTCTCGCAGTGTGTCTCTAAAGAGACTCGACATCGACGCCACATCATATGAGTTTGTTGTTTAGATTTTCCCAGTGTGGCGTTCAGTCTTTTGCTCAGATTTGCCCAGTTTAGCGTAACGAAATCGCCAACGCTCATAGTCACGGAAAAAGCGTGCTGGCCGAAAATACAGAACAACAAAGGCACATATGCCCATTTATGACCATACGTGTTCCTAATATGGCAGAGGATTCTATACTAGACTTAAGCGGTTCAGCCATCTCCAGCCTCAACAAAGAAATGAAGCAACTGAAGTATGTAATGGTTGTCATCAGCGCCTGCGATGGGTAGCTATTTATTAATTACTGACGATGTGATCTAATCTGCAACGTGCGCATTCTTGTAGACGACTTCACATTTTTTTCTCCGAGGAATGCTGCAACTATTTCGCTGTTTGCGTTTGTGCGTGGAAAGACTTGATGACTACTTTGAGAATTCATGATATCTCAATGAGAAAGGACATTCCAAGCTTTCTTGAAAATAATATAAATATTTTATTTTAATGATATTATCACCCCGCGGGTACAATTTGTCAAATCGTCCCCGTATGCACTTTAGATGGTCGCTACTGTACTTTTATCTGAAGTGCCACCATTATTTTCTTAAAATATTCTATACTCTTAGTATATTTCTATATATTCACGAACAATGTTGTGAAAGTTGTATTGCAGTCTACTGCTCAATCATTGCTCGCAATTCCTGTAGACAACAAAACTAACTCCATCCAGACTTATTCATTTCTCTGCATTGGAAAGAATAATCTATCAACTAAAAAAATGCAAGCACTATGCTTCAATGTAAAGGCATACTATATTATACAATAGTTTCCAAATACTGACTTTCCTTTCACAGCACTGATATTGTTATAAATAAGTTTCATATCTGCTATAATTTTTCTTCAATATTTAGTATTTCTTTTCATTATTAATTAATGATATTGTCCCCTATATGAGCGTTTTCTCTCCTCACTTTTATTATTGCCTTTAATTTTCCAATAACCCTGGGTGTTTCATTTCATTATAGCTTTCAACATACTTTGGTATGTATTTATGTGGATATCATATTTGATTAATCTTTTCTTACAATCAATTTTGATGCATATTTTCTTTCTGTACAGTCTTAATTACTTACTGATATTGGCCAACAATATTGAAAAATGACAACACTAAAACCAAGTCCAAAAGGGCGTGATTTATCTTCTACATAAGTCTGCAAATTGCTGACACATTATATAGCTATACAAAAATCTGATATAAAAAAACTGTCAATGATGTAGTTTCCACGTAAGGGAGTTGCAATGAGATTGCGAGTGGCTTGTGTGTCTTTGTTGTTGCCACGTCATGTTTAGGATATGGTTTTTACATTTACCGTCCGACAGAACAAAAACTATTTCTTACCGGGCAACGAACCTTGGACCTCACAGTTGTGATACTAACGCTTTAACGTCTCGAACATGAGCCGCATGTTTCACATAAGGCGATGTAATTTAGTATTGAACCAGTCAGTTATGAACGTAAAGCTGAAGATAATTATTTTTAGTGGAAACTATCACATCTTCTTCTTTTGTGATTATTTGTTGTATTAAATTAAATAACTGCAATTAGATATGCGAAAATCGATCGATTAATCAACCAACTGGAATGCCAAATGGCGTATGTGATAATGCTTCTCCACAACTCTGTCTGTTGGGCTGTTAATAAGTTCAGATAGTGATATATTATAATGACAATCCAACAAACTTCTCTCTTGTCATCATATGTTTCTTCTTCACTTGACCTTTCCTATGGTTACTAAATGTTCAAGACTGGATACTCACATCACATACCATAAAAGTCTGGACTTCTGTTTGCAAAAAATTTCTCTGTTTACTCTATCATCTCTGTGAGTCTCTAGATCATTGTTTTCCAACGTGGGGCCATCGCTCCACGAAGGGACAGTTTGATTATCCCAACGTGGGGCCCACGCTCCATGAGAGGACAGTTTGATTGTCCAAGAGGGCAATTTGAAATATTTGTAATTAGGCTTCCTTTAGGGAATAATTTAAGTTTTGAATATATACAAATATGTATATGATACATAGCGGGGTATGAGAATTTTAGAAGGACTTGGGTGGGGCATAGCTAAAATAAAATAGGTTCAGAAACACTGGTATAGATTAATTTCCTCAGCACACACGTACATATGACAGAAGATTTCATTATGAACAATAAGTTAGATGTTCTCATATGGTGTTCAGTAATTAAACCATGAAATTCAACGTCTTGCTATCGGTGTATTTACGATGTCCAACACCGTCGTATATCAAGCAAAACTGAATTTTAGAAATTAAATGGAAACATTCATTATTATTTTTAAGCAATAACGAATAAGTGTTTTAATACATAGGTGTGTGACTGGTGAAACACAGGTAACATGCATCTTCTTCTTCTTTCTGTCCTCATGTACCTTTCGATGGGAGAGTGAGTGTACGGTCTTTTACCCTTCTATTTGCCTCTTCTGCTGTTATATTTCCGAGTGTCTTTAATACACTATCTATTCACCTTTTACGATTGCGTCCAATAGGTCGACTGTTTCCGTATCGTTTGTTAAGTGTTGTTTTGATAATACTTTGCTCTTTCTGTCCGGTTATGTGGCTGTGCCATTTAACTTGTTGTTTCTGGATGTATTGTATTGTTGACTTGATCCCTAATTGTTTCCTTAGTGCTTCATTCCTGATTTTGTCTCTCAAGCTAACTCCAATCATACGTCTCACACATTTCATTCAGTGGTGTTAATCTTATGTATTGTTCTAGAATCAAATGTCCAAGTTTGACACTGATAACACAATGTTGGTAAGAAAATTGTGTTGAAAAGGTAATATGAATGAATGTAATAATAAGCCTTAATCACTAGAAGGTGGGATTGAGGGTTATTTTTCGCACCATCATATAGAAAAATCTCAAACGTAATTGAAAGGACACTCTTCCAAAAATGTCTTACTTATATAATTTCCAAACATCTTCTTCTCTCTTAAAAGGCTTACCGATATGAACCATAGAAAGCCTCATTGATCATACTTCTGATGAATCCTCACACTATTACAAACGTCCATCTCCATCTACGATCACTATTATATCATAAGATATCACCGTTATAATCTCCTTTCTCTGATAACTGTCCTTACTCCCATCTCCTTCTGATGTCATCGATGTATGATTTGATACTACAGTGAAAATTTCACTGCCCTTCGTAACTGTGGTATCTATATAATTATCATAAAACCTCTTTTCCCCACACTATCCACAGTAATCATCACAGTAACACATTCTTTCTGTCTTTAATCCTCGGTTTTGAGTTCCGTATTTCTATGTTCTCATTGTATGTACCAGTATCAGATACGTTATTCGCTTCACATTAATTTACTTTGCACTGGTTGCTACAGACAAGCAAAGATTTCTTGTAAGACTGTCAGCTATTTAATTTCCCCCTCACGTGCCTTCTTTGATCCGGATATTATCGATCAGAACCCACTATGCTTGTTTCTTGAACGATGGGAAAGTTTTTGCCTTGTTGGTATTTCTAGATTTCACTACTGTACCCATTGACGTTGTGCATGATAGTGTATGTCGTGGACCAGTGTCTTTCAAACTCATTCCTGTCACAGTACTTTTCCGTATATATTTTATACGCCCAACGTTTCCAAAACCTGACACGAAGACGCATCTTCTCTTTAGTAAAAGACGTAGGGGTCGGTATAACTTCTGTTTGAAAATAAATAATCGGAAAATATCTTCGATGTTAGCTTTTTTGTTCTTTTTTAATCATATGGTCACTGATTTATTTTTCTGCTATCTTTTACACATATAGTCACTTAATTTTTTGTTTACATTTTTCACATTTAGTCCATTAAATATGTTTTTTATATTTCTCACATATAGTCATTTAAACTTTTGTATTATCTTTTTCACAAAAGCCACTTAATAATATTATAAATATTTTTCACATATAGTCACTGAATTATTGTGTGTTATGTTTTCATATATGGTGTCTGAATTTCGATGTCACCATATACTCACAGAATTCAATTTTCACACATTAAGCGTAATGAGAATAATTTGTTAATGATGAAGGGCAATAATGGCGTATTTAAAATATTCAACACTCAACATTCTACACTTCGTTCCAGATTTTTAAAGTATTGACAACTCAACATTCTACGCGCCTTTCCGGATGTTTAAAGTATTTAACACTCAACATTCTACACTTGTTTCTCGTTCCTGATATTCAAAGTATTCAACATACATCATTCTACATTTCGTTCCAGATATTTAAAGTATTCAACATTCTACACATCGTTGCAGATATTTAAAGTATTCAAAACTCAACATTCTACACATCGTTCTAGATATTTAAAGTATTCAACACTCAACATTCTACACTTCGTTCGAGATATTTAAAGTATTCAACATTCTACACATCGTTCAAGATATTTAAAGTATTCAACACTCAACATTCTACACATCGTTGCAGATATTTAAAGTATTCAATATTCTACACATCGTTCCAGATATTTAAAGTATTCAACACTCAACATTCTACACATCGTTTTGGGGACTTTTGTCTATGGTGCTATACATGGTTAAATAATAGAAATTATACAAAGACTATTTAATATAATGATTTATGAAAATTACTCGCCATACTCTCATACTTGCTGAAAGAAGGTACTCAAAAATAATTTTCTCTAAGAAAAATTAGTTTCGTTTATTATTTTCTTTTTTTAATAACACACCTTAAAATCTTGAACACTTTTATCCATTTTGGAGCATTGGGTTAAATGACAGAATAACAAATTATTGCGCCTTGACACAATTGAGTTTACAAAGTGAATACCTAGCGTAACAAACGGGGTCTTAATTAATTCTGTTGTAATATCTTTCAGTCTGTAGGACACAATTGCTGTCGTTGAAATATTTAGAGTAATTTGATTTTGTTACAGTGAAAAAGCTGCCTTTGTATACATAGAGATTGCCGTTGGTTTCATTAATCACAATTGAGCCAGGTTTGAGATTATTATTTTCATTATTCAATTAATATCAACATAATTTCACTGTGTGTTATTCTATATAAAAAGTAGTGCTTTGAATAATTTGTCTACAATTTGATGTGTTCTGTTTTCCAAGAAGTTTTTATCCGCTGACCTTACACCGCCTTCACTACCCATATTAACTCCGAAACCCCCCTCCCCCCCGAAGTCTCTCACCACCATAGGGGGTATCCCACTTTGAGAAACCCTACCCTAGATAGTGTATTATTATGTGTGTTTATCACGTGGCTCTCGACAGCAAATGTCTTGTAAGATAATTAATTAGGACTCTGTTCGTTACGTTTTTGATGTTCGTTGACCCTTGATTGGTATCTAATTACATACTTGGAGTCGCATGCCAAAATTAGCCGAGACCAACCACTAGATTTCACGGAAATCGGCCCCCTAGGCCATGTTTACGTTTTAGTTGGAATGTTTGTAGTACTCTCTATAGCCACGGTTTATATTCTGCCAATTTACCTAGAATAGATGGGATAAATAGGTTCAGCTAGCCAAACCGGGCTTCCAAGAAATTGTTATGACTTTGAGGGGGTGATCTAGCAGTATCATATTCACTGCCTCCCGAGCCAAGACCGTTTGCGGTTTATAAGACCTTCCCACAGAATTAATTAGGACACCATTCGTTACGATTTTGATGTTTGCTATGATTTCGGTTGGTGAATATTTATATACTCTGAGTCGCCTTGCCCATCTTTGGCATGCGATCCCAAGTATGTAATTAGTAACTTTCGTTACAGCATGTTTTCATGTGAAGGAGAGCAGAAAGGCTTTCTTTGGGCTGTGGTAATAAAGGCCGCTTTGCCATAGAAGACGCCCCAATATGTGCAGGAAGGATTTTGATTTTACCATCGAAAGATAAAATCATGTTCCAATCGTGGATTAGACCCGGGAAATCAAGGGTTAATTGGTAATATGTAATTAGTGATTGACCGAAAGCCCAACAATAATTAAAATACGTAACAAATGAGGTCCTAATTAATTCTGTTGGAATGTCTTTTAGGAGACGGTCAGGCTGAAGTTAAAAAACAAGCCCTAATGAAACTAAATGAAAGATTTATTCCATACCAAACAAACACATCATAATCTGGTTCACAGTCCCCCAAACTTTGTCCATCTCTGATCTAGTGTTTGACAAACTGCAAACTGATCATCTGATATATAGCAGAAATATATATATATATATATACAGATAATTATAGTTATGTGTATGTATGCATATATATTCATTATCAGATGGCGTGTGGACTGCAGGGGCTGATCATAAATTTCCACAAGGCTATGATGTAAAGAGAAAAGAACACAGAACAAATGGATAATGCAATTATTACTATTGAACATTGGCGCTTTCCGTAATTAGCAAGATCATGTTTGCGTGGCTTTCTTTGAGATACATTTAGTATTATCGTAACCGTGTTAATCCTGTGTTTTCTTGTACTTGTCAATCAATGTATATTTCACATGATGTATCATGTGACGTTTGTTCAGTGTCCAGCAGTTTTTTTCTAGTCGTCGACTTGTGCAGCAATCATCGTGTTATTGTCTAACAATAGCTCGTCTATGTTCAAGTCACAGTGTTCGTGTTCTTTCCTGTCAGATATGACTTACTGAGTTCTTTATTGCCATATATGACATTTTGAGTTCTTTATTATTCTTTATTGCCATATATGACATTTTGAGTTCTTTATTATTCTTTACTGCCATATATGACTTACTGAGTTCTCTATTATTTTTGAAGTGAATATAGATACGTCTTCATGTGATAAAACAATTATCAGGATAATTGTCGACGACTGTCTCCTCGAGTTCTTTTGCGCAATAACTTGTCTGTTGTAACTATGCACTCCAAATCGCCATGCTACATAATGTGTTCAAAAAATACATATTGTCTCAATTTGATATTGTTAAATATCCCCCCGACTTCATTTTGTCCCTTTCAGCACCTTTTCATTACGTTTACTAGCTACCCATGATAGTTTGGTTGGTTGGTTGTTGATCCTGCGGTCCATGGGCTCATGCCCTTTGACCTCATGCCATTAAATAGCATTATATTGCTGGGAAGTCTGTGGATTTTCGGCCCACCCCGGGACAGAGCCAGAGAAAAACTATCACACCTCAAGGAAGGTAGGTTTCAACCTATGCACTGCTCCTAGTCATTGTAGCAAGATAGTGTTCACTGTGCTCATTCCCCGCCACCAATTGACTACTGGTTATGCCGAACTTCTCTATTGCTCCAGGCATGCAACCAAATGTTCAAGTCAAAATGATTGTCACGTCCTGAGTCACTGTGCTTCTATGATGGGTCTATGCCATAAGAAAAAACAGTGCTGTCAGTTTTCCTCCTCCCCACTGCTGCACAGTACATCTCTGGCTCCCTCCCAACCACAGAGGGTGCATACATATTTATTTAGGCAAACATGAAACACATTTCAACAACAAAATAAACGCACAATTGTATAGATGACATGCCATGAAGCTTCTATAAGAAGATAACCTCAATATAACGACATGTCATCCAGTAAGGATTTCTGTTGCATGGGTGATTTCTCTAGTGGGCCATTGGTGAGACCCACAGACGCAACCACATGCGTAACATCATGATAGTTTCAACATTCATTTATAGAACCATATGATTCATCTAATTTGTATATATCCTGTTTATTTATTGTCCAAGGCGCGCATCTATGTATTAGAATATGTTTTATGTAGCTTTGAAGAACTCTCTTCCTGACCTCTATTGTATTTAAATATACATATTAATTCGTTGTATTATATGTTGTATTACATATATTTATTATATACATATAATAAATAGTTAATGAAATTATTCTTCTTGTCGCTTGAGAACTTTATGCCTTGCAGCGTAAGTGGTAGAAGAGTTCAATGGAAAAGACCTTGTGGTGTGCTTCATAAATGCATGTTTTTGGGTCTCTTTTATTTCAGTAGTTCATCTTTTTCATGCTCTGCCTCTGAATCCATCGTGTCCTTATAGCTTTTCTTTTTTTGTGGGGCACAATCTGATGGTAGTCTGGAAGCATGTGAAAACAACTTAATCAGTTGTTTTCTGATGTAATCCAGTATTGACATTGTTTTTGTTAGTCTTCTGATGTTTTCATCTCTGAATCCATCTATAATTGTTACTCCGAGAATTAAACGTAAAGAATTAATTTATGTTGTATTTTCTAATGGCTTTTGTTGCGAGTGTCCACGTTTGACAGTGATATCATAATGATCATTTTGTATGGTAAAGTTTTCGTGTTCACCAATTTGTTTTAGAAAATAGGAGACATCTTCCTTAAGATATGGTATTCTATATTGCATTATGTTAGATTTCTATGGTATTTTTTAAATTTTATAATCTAATGCATCCAAAGTAAGTTAATACTTTCACCTGTTTAAGTTGCCAGTCATAGATGAAAACAGTAGTGTTTCTTTATATTGTTGCGATTGTCATTATCTTGTGCTTTTTCTGTTATGTAATTGTGTAGTGAAAATAAAGTGAAGAGTTGTACTAGCACATCAATAGCAATTCATCATCAAAGAAATAGTACATACTAGAGTTAGCATATTTTCTTTTGCATTTTATTGCTATGAAAAATGACACTAAATAAAGTGCTGACAAAGAGAACTACTACATAAATATAGTGTGAGTAGGATTATCATGGACAACGAAACAAACAACGAATGAAGAAGAGTTAAAAACATGCAATATGCAAGAGGGTTGGTTGGTAATGAACATAAAAGATGCTTTAAGAATATAAAATATGGGAGAGGGTTGGTTCTCAATGAACATAACAAGATGCGTTAACAACATTCACTGTTGGAGAGAGTTATTTCGTAACGAACATAACATATAGCGTTAATAACATTCAGTGTGGGAGAAGGTTGGTTCTCAAAGAACATAACAGGGAGCAATAATAACATTAAGTTTGAGAGAAGGTTGGTTCTCAAAGAACATGAAAGGAAGCATTTTTTTGAGTAACCGAAATCGACACAAATATAATATTCTAATCTTGTTTCACTATCTTGAAAAATCATCAAGTTTTTCAGAGTGTTGGTTCGTAACGAAAATAACATAACACTAATACAATTCAGTGTGTGAGAGTGTGTATATATGTGTACACACAATGTTGAAAAATATCCAGTGTATATCTTTTCAATTGTTGCCGATTTTATAGGAACCACTAATTCGGTTCATTTAAGTAGTGATGGCTGTGACAGCTAGATCGATCTATCAGCTTCGAAACTATCCCCACTATTTAATTAATAAACTTCGATTTTGGCGCTTTAAGGTAGCCGTTGAAACAATAATTACTCTGTGGTTAATAATTATCTATCTATGGTTTTCAGCCCAGACGTGTTGCAATTCATTCAGTTACTTCTTCGCTGTTATCTTTCGTGATTTTTTGTTCGTACCACATTTACACTTTTCCTGCAGTGTCCATCTCTGAGCACATTTTGTGAACAAATTATTCTCCCTCATCGTCGCTTTTAATATGTTTTTATCTATGTTTTGTATTGTTCTCCTTGTTACATTCGTCGTAATTGCAATTATCCTTCTTATCGCATTTCCAATTAACAGCGAAAGTATGTTTTACTTTCATGTTATAAAACTTTGATTACACCAAACAAGGATACGGTATATATATATATATATGAGATATCATAACTCACAGTTGAAATTTAAACTACCGAGACATTCGTCATTTCGTATCATATAATTTCCACTTAATAGGTATTTTTTTATATATCAAAACTCTACATTATATTGCATGTTAAAATGTCGTAAATCTGTGTCATGACGTATGCGAAATTTCGCTCGTGAATTATCACGGGGACACCAGCGCAAATTTGCAGGAAGGAAAACATGTGAATGCGGAAACTAATTAAAAAAAATTTGACTTCGGTGTATTGCGTCTTCTAGATTGAATGGTCAATTAATGTATATCAGTACGTTGTTCATAAGGAAGCTACACGTTGAATCCCATGCTAACATATGTAACAGTCTCAAATATATTGAAAGTCAGTGTCAGTGCACCGACTCCATGCTAAGGAGTTCATTACCCAAAGTGTTCGTGGTATATTTAACATGATTTTTACACACATAATTTTTCAAGATAGTGAAACAAGATGTGTCGCCTTTTTTATGCGCCACTGCCGCGACACACCCGTCTTCAGCAGAGATCAGCATGTGAGTATCAACAATTAATCATATGACATTTTAAGAATTATACCTATCTCACTTTGCCGGTATCTGTATTTTCTATTGTAATGGGGAGGGTTATTTTTTTACAGAAAATATAATTACTTATGTATTGGTACCCAATGCCTTAATAGGGAATTAAATATATTCCAAATATCTCTTTGTAACTAGATGATTTAGAAACTAAGCGTTGGTCTCCTAGCACTGGGATTATTTTCTAGCAGAATACTTTCTATTGTAAACTTTATCACTGAATTAGATTTGTAATATCAGTATTCGTATTCGCTGTGCACTATATTTGATAAACCGTCACTATATGCAACTCCCTAACTGATACCTTCTTCATAGCTAGTCTTAACTTTGTTTCTTGAGAAGAATCTTTACCATGCGTACTGCGTCTCAAAATTGTGTCGACTTTCATGCCTATACTTTACCACAACACATGCATTACCAGCAAGTTGTCTATGCAATTACATCCTTACACAGTATCACGGCATTTATTGAATGAATAGCAAGTATCGATTCAATGTTTCGCCTGGTTGCAATCAATTCTCATTTAATCAGCATCATCTATAGTTCGAGATTTATCTATTGCGGTATCTAGTGCTACGTGTTCTCCACTTATATATGCCTTGGGGGATTGCTTATAGGTTTAGGCAGTGAGCAGTTCTGGAATTCACATTAAGAATAATGGCTTCCTTTCATCACCGTCATATCTCTTTCAGAGCTCTTCAGCACGCATCCTGCTTTAGCTATAAACTGCGGTGCTATCTCACACTAGACTATTGTGAAACAATACTTACATCATTAAATGCGAAAAGCATATATATATATATATATATATATATATATATATATATATATATATATATATATATATATACAGACCATATGGCACGTAAAACACAGCACAGCTGTAAATCAAGATGATACGCATTATGTTGTTAGTACTACATTATACTAACTTGTAGGAGTTTCAGAACGAACGCGGAAGAATACATACATATTTTGAGGAGTGCAAGAGAAGGAATATACGGTACTATGATCGTAGTGTAACCCCCATTATCTTTATTGTTTACCATTAGTGGGCAAATACGTATTTTGTTTGTAACTGATCTACATATTATATCTATAAATAATCAATAATTGATTGAAATTTTCATTTTTAGGGTTGAGGGTTATGGTTGGTTTTGTTCTACCTAGATAATTCATACCGCAACCCTAAATATAATTATATTTAAATTAATAAATGATAAACATAAACTGATAAACATAGGCAAGAGAAATAATCACACATTTAGGCACTGATTGGCGCAACAAATCGTTTTAACTGCAATCATAGTACCGAGCATACTTTACACCAGGGGTCGGCAACCTTTTGCTAACTGTGTGCCAACTTAAGATTTCAAATTATTAAGAGTGCCACACCCAAGTACAGAAATGAGGGAGGAAACCCCGCTAATCGATTTATTATCAACTTTATACAGGAAACGTGAAGAGCCTGCGCGCCATTTGAAATTGCTTGGCGTGCTAAGTGTGGCACGCGTGCCATAGGTTGCCCACCCATTCTTTACACCATCAGTTATCAACCCTTTCAGACGGTGAGTACCACAAACAATGTAATCATTAGTGCTCACGAGGACTTTTTAAAAGCCATAGCGAAGAGCATGTCGTTACAAAATTATGAAGGTGCTCGCGAGTACCAGGTTGAGTGGGAACTCCTGCTTTGTGTGGTAGTTGCTCCTGTTGATAGCCCAGAATGGTATATATTCTGTTCCTCCTGTTTTCTGTTACGTAGTGACGATTTAGATGCGACTCTCTCTGTTCGTGCGTCTCATGTAACTTTACAGCAATTTGCAGACATTTTATTTTGTTCTACCCCTTTATCACACACCTGGCGTTTATAGGATTTTGTAATGCCGGATATCATGTAGTTAGTGGTTTACAGCTCTGATGCGATTTCTGCATCATTCGACATGACCTATTCACTTTATACTTATGCGTTCATTTTTCTTTGCAGATTAGAATGAAGTAGATGGAGAATGACTGCACTGTTTCATGGTTTGCAGTTTGACTGTAAATTCTTTTATTTGAAACAACAGTCCAACTAAAAATAATCGCTGGTTGTGTTATCACGATCGTGTCAGTATATTTCTGCAGAATATCAATGTACCCTGTATGTTTTCAACCTCAAAACACATACTAGAAAATACACAGATTAAATTTCTATAAACATTTAATCGATAAATCTCCAGAATTGTTCACAACGATGGATATGATGTTGATATTTGCTTCACTAAACATTAAGTATGATGGTAGGGCGACACATACAGAAATTAAACCAATTAAGTGTCTAGAGCTGTGAACGTCGACGATATAAGACATATTGATTACTGGGAATATATCTTATACTATGACTAGTTTTACATTTCCCGTGATCTTTAGTGATTGTCGACACAAATTATAGTCATAATAACCAATTAAAAATACTGGAAAAATCAAATTAATTATTTTGTTAAGATTGTTTTTCAATTAGGTAATGTTTTATTTCGTCGACGTTGGTTAGAGCAGAGTTGGTGAAACATTTGTGTAATGACGGGCCTGATTGGGAATACGTAACATGATATGGAACCTTGCGTTTTTCTTTCTAAGTTTCAATGGTTCAAATTGTTGTAGTTTTATATTTTCTAAGCGTATGAGACAAAGTAATTTTAATAATGCCAGTTTAAATAAGGGTCATGTATTAATAAACATTGCTTGACATGCCGTATTTGAGGATGCGTTTCCTGACAATGCCAACTGCTCGACACAGTTCCTGTAGTCTAGTTAGCAGGGAACGCATTGTAGAAACTGTATCTATAAAACGAATGAGGACATATATATAGTAATTTCAGTGTGTATATACGGCAGACAAGAGCACATGATTGATATCTTGCCAGTTTTCCATTGCACTTGCGTGGTGGCAGATTTCATCACAACATCACGCATGATATGTTATCAATTACACCTACAAATACGACAACGTTTAGGACAGGCACGAAAAAGTATAACCGTTTTTGAAAAGGAATAAACGGGGTGGAAAGAAGTTGAGGTCTCTATATACATAAATTAAATTGTTTAAATCTGAACGAAAAATAAATTCTAAAATTATGAAAAGAAACGTATTTTATCGTAGTTTTTTTTCTGCTAAACATGTTTTTATGGGGATGAGAAAAAACATTTTGATATAATTAAACAGTAATATTGTGGTCCTTGCATTCGTGGCATTTGCTCCGAGGGGGAATTTAAGAATTGGCAAAATATTGTTCAGTAATTTATGGACAACTCCTACTAAATGATTAAGACCAATTGCTCTAAATAATAGCTACCTAGCGACTCTTTTTAATCTTGCATTTCTCCCTATTTCATTTCTATTCATGTAAATAGCTACTGTGTTCTGCCATTATCGAAACACAATGAAACTGAAAAGGAAATCAGCCTCTCATCTTTACTGAATACACTAGCTCAGTGCTAACGCTAAGATGTCAAAATTCAACTCCTAATCGATCTATAAATCAATGGAATACGCGCAGATTTTTCAGAGTTCACATGAAAGGGGATTGATGTGTAGCGTGAATGAGAAAACAGAAGCACAATCCATAAAAGAAATTAACACTCCAAAGGGCGAAACACTTTAGTCGACCGATGCAGCTAGTGTGCAGTGCACGAGAATTTTTCGTTGGGGTTCATTTACGTGCAATCATTTCTAATGTCATAATTATATACGAGTATCTTTGACATTATAATGATTAAACGTTATTTTACACAGATAATCAGCTCTTGATATATACGAATTTAAATCAAGTTAGTATTAAGTATTTGATAAATAGGATCTTTTTAACATGAAACATGGTTGAAATTGGAAGTGTATAATACATGTTTACATTATATTCTCGTTAATAGCTTGGTTACTATAATGTGTTCACTGATAAATAGGAAATTGCAAACTTAGTGTTGCATGCTTAGTGTTCCATGTTACAACATCATCAGGTGTCGTCTCCACATCGAAGGTCGGCGGAAACGAACAACCAACACCTTCTGTCTTTATCCTTAGTGATACTGTCTGCTTGACTATGATTTTCTACTTATACATCCTGCCCTCAACTTGTATCTCTGAACACGCATTGCGCTCTGCTCCATGACTCTACCTTAATTCTACAAGATCCTGTTTAATCAATTGTACATTAGCTGTTGATGGATGACGGTTTAAATTGGGATGAAGCTTTGCTTTTAAAGTCCGTTCAGATTCGTTTGCCGAGATGTTAAATTATTTTTATCAAAAACGTATTGTTCATTTGGATTGATCATTTGAAGTTAGGTTTAGAATAATAATGTCGCTATAGAAATATTTTTTTATCAAAGAAATGTGATCCAGTATCAAAGATACCTTATTTAACCTATATTAAAAAAAAGTTAATCTAAATTATAAACAACCGCTGGATTATGTAGATGCTTACATCTCACAGCTGATTATTAAATATAAAGGCATGACCCTCACAGTAGAATGTGCACCGTTCTAAAAGTAGTTGTTTCCACTGTACATTTGTATAAAGCAATGTTACATATGGAAATTCCCGTTTAGCACCAAATATTATTTTTCCTGAACTTAGAATTATGTGAAATCAAAAACGGCTATTTACTCGATTTCAAGTCACAAGTCAGAGGCACGTCTCAATATTTACAGAAAGTAGGCGGCACTAAGCATATTACCTTCTGCAAGTCTATGTGAGAATGCATCTGAAAGCGAAATATTTTACTGAGCATAACATTGCTATAAAGATTTATCAATACTTCTGCAGAGAGCGTAAAAAGGGACATCTTTATTGTTCTTTATCAAATCCTGAGAAGAGAACAATGCATATTTTAGGTTTGTGTAAACGTTCATTTGATCGAATAGTGGAAGCAAGCGGATATTTATTGCCAACAAATTCACGAAAGCAAGGAAGGAAAGAAAAGATAGACAGTTTCGATAAGGACCTAGTAAAAAGAGAAATATGTAGAATGTTTGATAAAAACGAAGAAGTGACACTTAGAAAGTTGAAGATTTGGCTGAAAACTAATAACGACATTGAAATATCAAAAACTTTATTATGGAAAACTGTAAGAAATGCAGGCTTCACCTTTAGAAAGTATGCTGGTGGAAAAAACATTATTTGTGAAAAGCCACATCTGGTAGCTCTTAGAAGCAAGTATTTACGTGAAGTGAAGGGAATGCGCGAGAATGGTTATGATATTGTGTATTTAGATGAAACTTGGATCAACGCTCATCATACAAATGAAAAGGAATGGCAGTTAGCAGATGTAAGTATTAAAAGATCAGTACCAAGTAGTAAAGGGCAACGTTTGATAGTTGCACATGCAGGTAGCAGACATAATGGGTTGTTGCAGAATGCTCATCTAATTTTCATTTCAAAATCCATTGACAATAGAGACTACCACTCCGAAATGAATGGGCACATATTCGAAGACTGGATCGAAAAAAGTATTCTTCCAATATTAGATAGACCTTCTTGTCTGATAATGGACAATGCTTCATACCATAACGTAGTGAACGTAGAAGATAGAATCCCAACATCATCAAGTACAAAAGATGCAATCAAAACGTGGCTCATAAAAGAACACATACCAGTTACCGACAGGTACTTGAAACCCGAATTGCTTAACCTTGTAAAACAGACACAACGAACAAAGATATTTAAAATAGACAAGTTAATTGAAGAACATGGTCATAGATGTTTGAGACTACCTCCATATCATGCACACTTAAATCCTATAGAGCTAATTTGGGCAAAAGTTAAAGGACACGTAGCATCTACAAATACAACTTTCAAATTATGTGATATTGAGACACTTACAAATCAGGCTCTATCAAATATACATAAAGACTACTGGGTGAAATGTGAGGATCATGTGTTACGCCAAGAAGAGGAATATTGGAAAAAGGAAGGTTTGTTGTTTGTTCAGCCGAAAACAGTAATCGACCTATTTGACTCGTCTGATTATGAATGATCATTACTCTGATTAAGTCTACACTAAAAAAAGTTTGATTTGCAAAATTTACAAGTTGATTTGTAAAACATTTCATTGCTCAATACCACCCAAGCAATTCAAAAAAATGTTATAAGCAAACCATCAACCATTACTTATAAAAATTAGCCCGCTTGATTCAATACAGAAGTTCAGATATCTTGGATCAACTATTACAGACAAAATTTCCTTACATGAAGAAGTATATGTACTTATTTCAAAGGCAGCGACAACATTTGTGAAACTCACACCAAGAGCATGGAACAATATCAAATTGACTCTACGAACAAAAGATATATTTTAAATTTTTTTTACACCTGCCACCATGTAAAATTTTGTGGACACGCCTATGGGTCATCATTGCACTAGATTACTGTAAAATATTTTGTTTATGGTCGAAATAATATTTACATGGGCAAACATCAAAAGAATTCGCCGCTTTCAAATAACCGTTACAGCTAGACATCAAGTAACACATATGTTTTCGCGACATGGACATTTTAACAACGTATGCCAAAATTCATGTGAAATCATCAAGAACTTTTTGAATTATAAATCATAACATCTCGGCAAACGATTCTGAACGGACTATAGTAATTTTTATATATCTTGATGATAGTACATTCATCATTTATAAAGACCTAGCATGTATACACTACATGAATTACCATCCAATGAAGTCACAAAAATGCTACACGAAAACAATATCTCATTATCATTATAATACACCACTCAATTATTTCACTTCCCGCTTAAGATGATCACGCACTCCTATACTATAGCTTTCCCCTCATCAATAAGACACAACTCTACAGTATAACACTCCCCCCTCATCAATATCTTACAACTCTACAGTATAACACTCCCCCCTCATCAATATCTTACAACTCTACACTATAACACTTCCCCCTCATCAATATCTTACAACTCTACACTATAACACTCCCCCCTCATCAATATCTTACAACTCTACACTATACAACTTCTTCCTCATCATTATCTTACAACTCTACACTATACCACTTCCCCCTCATCAATATCTTACAACTCTACACTATACCACTTCTTCCTCATCAATATCACACACCTCAAGGCTATAACACTCCCCACTCATCAAGATCACACAAATCTACACTAAAACACTTCAAACTTCTCCTGATGCTACGAGCAGTCAAAATGTTCCCAACAAATCCAGAAACTATTTAATCCAGAAACTATTCTAAATATAGAACTTTTGGGCCGAGAGAATGCTGTCGGGGTCGAAGTTAGCCCTGGTGTCACATGAAGAAAGAGACATTGATTAAACCCATCAAATATTTAAGTGTGAACCCCTGGGTAACCTCGTCGTCCTCGACTTGCTGGAGTATTGACTTGGAATCTACGCTTTTCATCTTTGTTTAGTTCCCTGTATCTCCATGTGTCTGGGATATTTCACTTGTTTGATTTCCTTAGTTTTCTCTAATGCTCTTGTTTATTACTTCTCAAATGTTATTTTGTGCATGTTAAAAAAAATCACAAGAAAGTATTGTTTTGGGAACACACACTATAATGTACTCAAGTCGTGTTGTGTGATACCATGGTTGTTGGTGCGCCTCTAGGCCTGGTATCTCCGACTTAAGCTCCAGATATTTCTTGGGCAGGACTGTGGTCTTGCTTGATGTCAGAAATTTCCCGATCAATCGTTTCTTCAGAGGTTGGTTGGACTAAGCCCATTTCCTCTTCATGGAGCTGGAGGGGGGGGGGTGGGATATTACAACACATTGTAACTTCTTTCATTGGCTACAAATATGGAATTTTGTCTATTATTAAACTTCACCGTAAAGACAAATAACAAACGGGTATCTTGTTGAAAAATATGACATTAAACTGCCACATATTGTGGGGTGCTATCGCGCTGCGCTGTTTGATATGGCATTTATTACACACGATGGTTGCATATAACAAAACGTATCGATCAACACATATTTTTGACTGTAGACATTTTCTAGGCAGAAAGCACATAGTGATAAAGAAAACCTATTTCTCAATGGAAACAAGATCGATATTGTAACAAGCGTCAAAACCAATAAGAAGTTCTCAATCAGTACCAACAACAGCGAATTAGAAAGTAACCAGATTTGAATGCTGTGGTTCTCTTATAAAAAAGTAACGGTGATTGCTTTGGAAAAGTCAGAAGAAGGTTGGCTATCGCGTCACATAAGCTGATACAAATGAAAAACATATGGATTCTCTGAACACTCCGCGATTCTGGGCGAGTTGGCCTGCCGCAGCTAGAGACATGTTTAAGCAATCGGCGATATTACTACGCCATTGTCGTCTTTGGTGCCTTCTTCACCTATTCCCGTTACCTGTTCCTTCAGCTATTACTCTTTCCATGCTGTTATGTCTCTGTATATGACCCAAAAAACATATCTTTCCTGTTAAGATGTTGTTGAGTCAACCCTCGTCGACGTTTATTGATCTTAACACTTCTTGATTTGTCTTTTTAGCTGTCCACGGTATATGTAAAATTATTTTGTAGCATCTCATTTCGAAAGTCGCGATTCTCTTTGATATTGTTTTATTTAATGTTCATGCCTCAAAAAAAGTATTTGCCACAAAAACATACCAATCTCTTATATAGACACACGTGACAATCTATACAGGATTAACTCCCTGATTGCCTTCAAACCTATATTGGGAACAAACTGCATCAATAAGGTGTGAAAACAGCTACTCTCCATACATAGAAATAAGAAGAGGGGTAAGACAAGGATGCATTTTATCACCAAGCCTATTTAATATCTACACAGAGAATATCTTTAAAAATATAGAAGAAACACCAGGACTCAAGATCAATGGGAAAATAATAAACAACTTTAGATATGCAGATGACACTGTTCTTTTAGCAGAAAGTGAACATGAACTACAAAGACTACTAGATCAAGTCAATAAATCAAGTAATGAATATGGACTGGATATAAACATTCAAAAAACAAAAACCATGATAATCAGCAAAGACACAGAAGAACAGGAGATAAACATAAACATACAGGGAGAGAAACTACAACAAGTAAAACAGTATCAATATCTTGGACACATAGTCACAAATGATGGCAGATGTGAAACAGAAGTTAAAAGGAGAATAGGAATGGCTAAAAGTACCTTCAATGGCATGAGGAAATTATTAATATCTAAACAAATTACAAACAAGTTAAAAATGAGAATTATAAAATGCTACATCTATTCCATATTAATGTATGGCTCAGAAACATCGACACTAAATAAACAATTAGAAGACAAAATTGATGCCTTTGAGATGTGGGTATATAGAAGAATAGGGAGAACATCATGGAAAGAGATGAAAACAAATAAAGAGGTTCTAAAGACACTTAATATGAAGAAAGATCTACTAAGAGAAATAAAGATCAGGCAAATAAAATACTTTGGACACATTAAAAGACATGACACCCTAATGAAGACCTTACTTGAGGGTAAACTCAAAGGGAAGCGAGCAAGAGGTAGGCAGAGATACACGTGGGAGAGTAACATTACACGATGGACAGGTTACAATCTAGCAGAGTGCACCAACAAGACAAGAGACAGGAGATGTTGGAGATACGTTGCAGCCAAAATTCTTTGCGGAGACGGCACTTGATGATGATGATGATGCCTTCAAAATAATATCACACCAGTATCATACATTATTTGACATTACTAATTTCTACCCATATCAACAAAGCACATGTCATATGAAGAATATCGTTATTAACCTAGAAATTTCACATATATGACATATATATGTATGTGTAAATGTTTGTGTACCTGGTTCTCATATTATATGTGCATATATTTTCATATGACACGCTGACTACTGTTGCATATATATTAACGAATATTCAATCAATATTTTATTGTTTCTCTTACTTCATTGAATAGTGGATAGACGGTGATGAACAGCACTGAAAATAATATTAATTTTCTTTTCCTTAAGCGTCGAATGTGATAGATAGGACAAAAACCAGTAATCGTAGTTTGATATGATGATGATGTGTGCAGTTATTGCATTTTATTGTTTGATTATGATATTTCGTTCTTCCAAAACAGGCATTTGAAGAAATGGAGGCTAGAAAGAGGACACTAGCGTACAAAATAGGACGAATGAGGCATTTGAAAGAAATGGGGGTTGTGAAAGATGCCGTATTTAAAAGTATAAATTATAACGTGTGTAACTTAGTAATTCTAAGAGGAAACAACTGGTATTCATATGAAAATAAACATATTTCTAATAAATTATTTTGTTAAAAACAAACACAATATCAATTTAAAAAAGAAGCTTAATATTCTCGCTCTCAGCAAATTAAAAACAAAAATGCAATACTGCCACACATCTACATAAACAAATCAATGTATCAATCACATGCCATGTCGTGTGGCACAGGCGATCATGCTTCTCCACAACTCTCTCTCTTGTGTTTTAACCAGTTCATTTGATTACTTCTTTTTGTGCCACGTGACAAACCATCCAGAAATTTCTCTTGTGTCTTCCACTTTCTCTTCTCCCTTTGATCGTTTCGGTGGTTACTAAATGTTCAAGTTTTACTTTTCTCATCAAATGCTCTAAATATCGTGATTGTCTGTTTCTATTATTCTTTTTTGCAACAACTTATCGTTTTACTCCAGCATCTCTGATAGCTTCTACATTAGTTTTCTTGGCTGTTCATGGAATTTTCATCATTTTTTTTTAAAACCACAGAAAAATATCTCCTACGTTTTCTATTCTAAATACTTCTGTGAAGAATGATCTTCTTTTTATCTGTGATGAAGATATATAATATAGAAAAGCAACATCAGTGTTTTAGAGAAGTTATGAAGTTATATCTCACACGTATTATGTATAGCTGTATATATATATATTATATATATATATATATATATATATATATATATATATATATATATATATATATATATATATATATATATATATAGTTGTGAGAGTTGGACACTCAATGCCGATATGGAGAGACGGATAGCTACCATCGCATACTAGTGTTATAAATGAATTTATGTATTTAATTTGGAGAAAATATGCTACACATGTACATACGAAATATACAATATATATGGTTCACAAGACTCCCTTCTTTAAACAGTAAAATTACGAAAACGTACATGGTTTAGAGATGTATAACAATAAGATTCTCTGTCCAAAACAACATTGCAGGGTAATGTTAAAGGTGGAAGAAGCATGCGATGAAGAAGAAAATTGCAGGCAGACAATATCAAAGAATGGACATATCAAGATGTGTCCATATGCAATCGCTATTGTCTATTGTCTAGCCCCAGGTGGTGGTGTTGTCGTAGCTTCCACAACAGCCGTTGAACGTAAGGGTTTGTGAAGGAGATGCAATCTGCTATCCAGAGCGTGGTGTGCTGCTCTGGTTAGTATGTAGTCATGTTTATTCAGGATGGTCTTGATGTTGTCTATCCATCTTTTCCTAAGTCTTCCCTTTGCTTTGTCGTATTCTGATTTTTATCATGTTATAATATCCTATGTGAAGTTGATCGTTGATCCTGATAAGATATTCAAAACATTGTATCTGTTGTTTCTATATATATTCGATGTGATATGATGTAATAATTTTTATCTTTCTGATGTTCTCACTGCGTATTTTGTCGAGACTGCTGACTCCAATAGCCTTCCTTAGACATTTCATTTGGCGAGTGTCGATCTTTCTCTTATTGTGTAGATGTCAGTGTCTAAGACTGACATTGGTATCATAGTGTCGGTGTAGATATGCTCTTAACCATTTGTTTCTTTACTTCCATGTTCATTTTCGTGTGCAAAACAAAGGTGCCAAAATCCACTACCGTGACTTACCAGCTGTCACCATTACCTACAAACCCATAAACCTGTATGACAACAAAACGACAATTAATACACAGAGTGTTACCAATGGCAAACATGGTCATTTACTTTGGAATATTGTACAAAAACACTAGCGAATACGATCACAGTTTGCGAAATGAGATTTTTGAGGAAAGCTATAACTGTCACGAGAGGAAACCGCCGGGAAAATAAAGATAGGAAAGAAGTAAAGACTATCTCAAATAAAGACTACATCCAGAGGCAGCAAACCAGATGGTTTGGTTACGTCATGACAATGCAACCTCCATAACCAGCCCTTCGTGCAATCATCAGCAGAAGACAGGGCTGCCTACAAGGCACACGGAAGGCCAAGAACAAGATGGGCAGAGACAATCAAAGAAACAATAAATAGGCACCGGCTTACAATGGTAAATGCAACTGAAATGGTCAAAGACACACATAAAACTCCCAATTTCCTCCCACAAAGCTTAACCACACAAGTGGAAATGACAATAGATAGATAGCAAAGGTGACAGCTGGTATGTCAAACATTTGACTTTTTACGTCTTGTTTCTATCTTTCTATCGAGTTGTCTGTCTTCTGTGAAGATACTTCCTAGGTACTTTATCTATTTGACTTGTTTTATTTTTGTGTTTTATATTTCGATGTTTAAATGATCTGTTGATCTCGTTATTTACATAGTTTCTTTCTTTTGTGTGTTAAACTGCGTATTGTATTTATTGTATATTCTTGATAGGGAGTTAATATAAGTGTGCAGAATTTATTCACTATTATATATGTTGCTTTGATCCTCAGCTAAAAGCAGTTCATTGCGTTCCCTGCTTCAGGTGTTGATTCTCTGTTGTTTCGTTATGTATTTCAATTTAAGATACTGTATCACATAGTATAGTAATTACTGCAGGACTGTGTGCTTGAACGAATCTTATATAGCACAACGACACTAACGGGGTATGTGTTTATGAATAAATAGCCACTGTTTTATTACTTTTGAAGTGTATAGGAACATTTTTACTGGACATATATATGAAGTTATATATCACAAATAAAGTATATGATAGATTCAATAGTTTTCTAGTTTCTATCTGTGTTTCTCTACATCTATTGGTACATTTTAATTATCGTATTTATTGTTTATATATCTTAATACATATGGCATACCAGTGACGTAATATTTGTTATTGTATCAGTTATGTTTTAAAACATAATTGAGACATATAAAAATTGTATTGTGGGAAACAGTTTTCAATATTTTAACTATTTTGTCGACCTTCATTATTATATAACATTATGAAAAATGGATTAAAAGTAGGGACAATTTAGCTTATCTCAAGAACACGCAACCGAATAGTCGGGAATACAGACGAATGGTAACCCTGCTATATTCATACATTCTTCGATGGCTGTTTCCCTTTTAGATTGCTGGTCACCCTGTGTTAGTTGTTCCTCTCTTAGGTAGTTGTTTCCGTCTTTGATGATTGTTCCCCTCGTTGATGGATGTTCCCTTCTTTGAACGTTGTTCTCCCCTTTGATGACTATTCCAGTCTTTAATAGTTGTTCCGCTTAGATGGATATTCTCTCTTATATAGTTGTTCTCCTCTTACAGAGTTGTTTCCTACTTAGATGATTGTTCCCCTCATAGATTGTTGTTCCCTTCGTTGATACATATTCCTCTCTTTTATGGTTGTCCTCCTCTTTGACAGTTGTTCTTCTCTTTCATGGTTGTTCCCCTTCTTGATGGTTATTCCCCTCTTTGATAGTTATTCCTCTCTTTGATGGATGTTTCCATAAGTAATGTTTGATCCATATGTGATAGTTGTTCCCTCTCTGATGGTTATTCCCTTCTTTCATGGTTGTTTCCCGCTATGATGGTTCTTGCCATCTTTGATGGTTGTGCCACTCCTAGATGGTTGTCCAATTTTTGATAATTATAGATGTTTCTCTATTTTATGAATGTTCCTTTCTTTCATGGATATTCGCCTCTGTGATGGTTGCTCCCCTCTTTGTTAGTTGTTAATTTCGTCGATCGTTGCTTCCTCGTGAATGGTTGTACCTTGTGGATGGTTGTTCCACTTCTTGACGGTTGTTCCCCTTTTTTATGCATGTTCCCTTCGTTGATGTTTGTTCTCCTGTTTACATTTTGTTACCTTCTGTGAATGTCTTTCCCATCGTTGATGGTTTGTTCTCCTATTTAATTGTTATTTCCCCACTCTGATGGTTGTTCATTAATTTTCTTGTATGGTCTAGGACCAATTTAATGTAAATATAAAGTAAGGTAGAAAATGGAGGTGCTAAATGAGCGAACACTATGCACTATATTTTTTTTAACTCAAATATAGAGAACTGTAGACTTGGAAGAACTATACAAAACGATGAATACGGTACAAAAGAGAATTAATAAAAGAAAGTGAATTAGATTATGGAAAGAAAATAAATATTAGAAGTGATTAGGCTATTATTCAAAAGAAAATTTAAGAAGTAGAGGAAAAGACGAGAGTATTTATCCAGATGAAAAGGTTACATGTAAAAAATAGTGATCTTAAAATTAGACAAAACAAAAAAAAGAGTAGGGGATTTCAAATATATTAATATACAAGAAATACATAAAGAGAATTAATAAAAATTTATTATTAATATTAAGAAAAAATATCCAACACAGTAGATTGATTATATGAAAAAATGTATTGGAGAGAAATGATTACAAAACTAGCACAATCTAGACAAATATATAATGATTATATTTTTAAAGAGATGATAAATAGGGTTGTAAAGTAGCATTAAAAGAGCTGATAAATATGGTACACAGTAGTGATGAATGATCGGATAAATGGGGTGCAAAGTAATGTTGAAAGAGGAAACAGTTTGTTAGTAAAAAGTATGACTGAAATAGCTGAACATTTTCGAATATATAAGTCTTTCAAGTATATAAAAATGTGGTAGTCAAAATATATTAACTGAACATTTTAATATATGTAAGTAAAATTGTATTCAATAGTTCAGAATTTGAAAGTAAAAAGGTATTAATTATTTAAAATTTTTAAGTAAATCATTTTATTGAAATAGCTAAACATTTTAGAGTAAAAAAAGTATTAATAAAAAGTTTATCATTTAGTAGAAAAATTTGTTATTCAAATTGTTGAAACTTTCAAATACAAAACGTACCATTTGAAATATTGTATTAAACATCAAATAAACGTTGCTGAAACAATCTCAGGAGTAAGTAATAAACAGCTCTGTAAAAGCTAAACAATTTAAGTGAAATGCTGTTGCTCTACTGTTCTTTATGTATTTAGATAGCTCCTATTCTAAGGCAAAATGAGCTCAGGTCAACTATCGATCGCTTCTTTTAACCGGAACTAGTTTCTAACATGGTTACATTTAAAATGCCTAGAGACACAACTGACGATATATCTCGGCATAGAGTCGATATGTGATAGAGGATATGTGATATCATAACTCTGTAAGAGGAGAACAACTATATAAGAGAGAATATCCATCTAAGCGGGAACAACTATTAAAGACTGGAATAGTCATCAAAGGGGAGAACAACGTTCAAAGAAGGGAACAACCATGTTGAGAAATGGATTGAAAATGTTAGACTAATTTCTATATCGGAGGGTAGCAAACTCCCGGTAGACGTAAGAGACACAAGTCCATTTAGTTTAATTTTCTCATCACAAATCAGTTAGAGAAATCGTGATTTGAAATCACAAGGGTACAGTTGGCCTTGAAACATCGTGTCTTGTCGACTGCATGTTTGAACAATGTCACAAACTGACTATACCATTAAATATAATCACTTGATGCTCAATTTGACTCATTTATAGATTATCCTTCATCCCATCAAGGACGATTCTTCATCTGAGCATTGGGAATTCTTTATCTGAGCTTAGAGGATCCTTTATCCACGAATAGAATACCCATCATCCGAGCATAGACCATTCATCATTCGAGCTCCGACGATCTTTCGTTCAAGCAAAAACGACCCTTCACTCGAGCATTTTTCCAAGAGAAAATTGAGTGTCTGTATTCTAAGAATACAGATGGTAATGAGACATGGTGTGGTGGTCAAAAAACGGTCATGACCTAAACTTGAATAACTTTTGAAATAAATAATCAATTTCATTTATTTTTCAGATTTATCAAGAAACATTGATGTTTTAAGAGTCTACCAAATTTTACAGGCAAAAACAAGTCCCTGTGTGGCAGTTTTTGGAAGCTCATAATAATTTGGCCCTCTAACATTAACTTGGCTCTTTTACTTCATGTTAAAATTCATCATCATAATGCAGCGCTGTCTCCGCAACGAAGGTTGTCTGCAACATATTTCCAACATCCACTGTCTCTTGTCTTAATGGTACACTCTGCTTCACTGTAACGTATCCTTCTCATGGTGTTACTCTCCCACTTGTATCTCTGCTTACCTCTTGTTCATTCTCCTCTACTTTACCCTCAAATAAGGTTTTCATCAAGGTACCATGTCTTTTAATTTGTCCAAAATATTATATTTGTTTGATGTTTACTGCCTTTAATACTTATTTCTTCACACAAAGTGATGTTAGAACCTCTATGTTTGTTTTCTTCTCATGAAATTCCCTTAATGTTCTATATACACACATCTCACAGGTATGGATACTGTCTCCTAGTTGTTTTTTAATGTCCATGTTTTTTAGCAGTACTTTACTATAGAATAGTTGTAGGATAAGTTACAACTGGGTATGTTTTAAAATGAAGCTACGTGAATTTATCTCGCTGACAACACAAACTGCGTGTGTATATATCGCTGACAACACAAACTGCGTGTGTATATCTCGCTGACAACACAAACTGCGTGTGTATATATCGCTGACAACACAAACTGCGTGTGTATATCTCGCTGACAACACAAACTGCGTGTGTATATCTTACTATACCACACATTGCGTGTATATCTCATTAACAACAAAATTGCGTGTGTATATCTCTTTAACAGTACAAACTGGGTGTGTATATCTCGTTAACAGTACAAACTGGGTGTGTATATCTCGTTAACAGTACAAACTGGGTGTGTATATCTCGTTAACAGTACAAACTGGGTGTGTATATCTCGCTGATAACACAAACACTGCATTTCTAACAGACTTACACTATAACAGTATGTTTTCTAATATGGATAAAAGGTTTTGCAAATATTTTAACAATGTTCGTGAATTTAAAAATGTGTTTGAGGGCCGCAAAATATGCGGCCCGCAGGCCGTAGTTTGCCCACCCCTGGTCTAAGTGGATAAATAAAGTTCTTAGCGTACGTTCTAAAATAGTTTTACTAGTGTGGTAAATTTTTTTTAACTTAGTTAAAAAAGGATTTTTGACAGCTAGTGATAAGAGAACTTTTTCAAACATTATTTTACTTAGCTGAGCACGAATTTGTGACAGTTGTTGACAAGAGGCGATATTTTCATACATTATTTTACATAGATGAGCGCGGATTTGTGACAGTTGTTGAGAGAGGTAACGATTTCAAACATTGGCCTCATCATCATCATCAAGTGCCGTGACGAATGGCGTTGGCGATAATATTTCTCCATGTACATCCATCTCTCATATATGGCATCATATCGGTTGGTGTCATCAATCGAAGCCATTTAGTCAAACTGTCCGATATCTTTTCTCTGGGACTTCCCCTTGATCTTTTCCCTTCTATCTTTCCTGTTGTCACTATATTCTCAATGCCTCCTTTTCTCATTATATGCCCAATAAATGTTGACTGTCTTTTTCTTATATTATCAATAATGAAAAATATCAATATAATATCAAAATATATTATCAATATAATCAAAATTATCAGAACATTGGGCTACAATTATTAAAATAATGTATATATTTTGTATTCCAATAAAAGAACCACAACGAAATATATTAAAGAGTAAGATGAATTACAGACACATGCCATGTACAGCTATAGAGTGAGCGATGGAAGAAAGTCAATTGATAAAAGAAGTGGGAACGTGAGAGAACGTGTCTGTTCTGATCTCCGTAACTGATCCAGACTTGACTGCCATGAATAAGTCCTAACTGAGAGCTAGTCTCGTGGATATGTGGTAGTGTGCTTGTTAGTCCGTTTGTATTTCTCGTATAGAGGTCTCTTATTGGGTGTTGGCTAGTTTATGCGCCTTGTTAACTGCTGGGAGAGTTACGGTTGTGTTTGTGAGGGTTAATGGGTTTTCATTGCGTGCCTGGCGGAACATGTGTTTGTCTATTTATTTGTTGGAGCATCTAATAGTGTTCTTTATTTTTGGTTAGCCTCTGTATACAAATGGATCTATTTCTTAGCATTTTTGTTATTATATATATCTCATTAATTATACTATCAATTTAAACAAGTTTTTCTAATGATAAACATATGTCAGATATAAATTAGAATTCATTTTCTTCTTCTGCGATTGTTTTCATATTTTTACAAAATGTAGTCCGGAGAACGGATTGTGTTGTGCCACTGTTTATGTATTAAATGCGATCTTTGCGGATTTCGGACTTACATATTCTCCTTCAGTATGGATTCTGAGTAATTTTGACTCTATATTCGTTGGGATAGCCAAGTCAACCTCAAAATATGATTAGTTGAATCTTAGAAAGTAACATTGTCGCCATTGATTCTGTCCATTTCAGAAGCAGGAAATTGGAATAGCCATATCATTGTGGTGTACCCTTGTAATTTTGTTGTTATGGATGGCAATCGTGCACCGCACGTGCCATCATGGTGACAAGAAATAATGTACTAAATATAATATCAATTTGAATACTGTCGTCAAACTATTAACATGCACACAAAAAGGGAAACATCGTTGTTATCCAAGTTATTGCCAATGAATAGATGGGGTGGGAGGATAAGAAATTCACCAGCAAATGGAGATCCAGCATGGTGGGGATGCCGGTCTTGGTGATGGATGCCGGTCTTGGTGATGCATGCCGGTCCTGGTGATGCATGCCGGTCCTGGTGATGTATGCCGGTCCTGGTGATGCATGCCGGTCCTGGTGATGCACGCCGGTCCTGGTGATGTACGCCGGTCCTGGTGATGCATGCCGGTCCTGGTGATGTACGCCGGTCCTGGTGATGTACGCCGGTCCTGGTGATGCATGCCGGTCCTGGTGATGTACGCCGGTCCTTGTGATGTACGCCGGTCTTGGTGATGTATGCCGGTACTGGTGATGTATACCGTCCTGGTGATGCATGCCGGTCCTGGTGATATATGCCGGTCCTGGTGATATATGCCGGTCCTGGTGATGCATGCCGGTCCTGGTGATGCATGCCGCTCCATTCAGCAAGTGTCGAGCCCATAGTTTCAAAATTACGGGTTTTCTGTGACACATGATTATAATTTATATCATACCTGAGGAGGCATTCATTTGAAGTATCTTCTTACATGGTTGAACATACATCTGTCACTGACTAGAACGTAAATGTGATTGAACATACATCTGTCAATGATTAGAACGTAAAAGCGGTTGAACATACCTCTGTCACTGACTAGAACGTAAATGTGGTTGAACATACATCTGTCAATGATTAGAACGTAAAAGCGGTTGAACATACCTCTGTCACTGACTAGAACGTAAATGTGGTTGAACATACATCTGTCACTGACTAGAACGTAAATGTGGTTGAACATACATCTGTCAATGACTAGAACATAGATTAGCATTACACGTCGTTAAATAACATAACACCGTTTACTATAAACCTAAAATTGTAATATATCTTTCATGGTGTGTTCATCAGTAACAATAATCTCCCATAGTGTATCTCAAAGTATACTTTTCACAGTGAAGTGTATATTATGATGGTGTTAGTTAGTTATTCCTCTAGGACCAAAGACGGCACCAAATATGGCGGATGTCGTAGATTTCCATGTCCCCTATTTCTTTATAGTGTACTTACTAGCAAATGGTTTATTTATAATGCTAGTTTGGGTTCAATTCATTTTATTCACTTCTTTGAAAATCTACAGAGCAGACCAGGTTTCATTAGTTTCCGAGGTCCCATGCGACGGTGTCGCATTAACCATGTAGCTGTCAAGACTGGGTGATATTGGTGCAGCGATTGGAACAGGACATAAAGCGAAACATAATAGAACCACGGCGCAGAGACTGATAAACCAGCATCAAACTAAAACTGTTAGCAGCGACATATACTTCGATGCATTTATTTATATGAGGTTTGGAACACATATGGTATTGTCTAGTTTACGCTGATGATAATCTGCAGTCATAATTCATACTTCAAGAATATACATGTGAATATGTTTCTTAGTTTACAAAGTCTATCTATCTATATATTCGTGAAACCCTTTGTTGTCTTTCAGCGTCAAGGGGAGAAGAGTTTTCTGGAGATGGCCCTCGTGTGTGCTGAGTATATTGAGGAGTTTGTCGCCTCTTTTATTTCGGTGGTCCATCGTTTTCGTGGTCGGTTTCTAGCTCTGTCTTCACCGTATCTGTGTAGCATAGCTTGCTGTGGTATGCTGTCTGGTGGTAGTCTGCTGATGTGTGCAAACCATTTTATCTGTTGTCTCTTAATATATTCCAAGAATGGGGTGGTTCAGGTTCTTAGTCTAATGTCCTCATTCCTCACTGTCTCTTAACAATATTCCTATGCTTCTGCGTAAACATGTAACTTCAGCTGTCACTAGTTTACGTTTGTCTTGTGCTGTCGTTGTCCATGTTTGACATTGACAGCACATGGTTGGCATAATAATCCTTTCGGATAGTGTTATTTTGGTTTTTAAATCTACAATTTTATTTCTGAAAAAATGTGTGATTTGCCCTAATACTTAGAATGCTTTTCTGCATCTATTGTGTATTTCTTTGCTGCTCTTGTAGCCCGTTCTTAAATTGATTCATAAGTATGTGAATCATGTCACTTGTTTAAATCTGTTGTTTCAAATACATATATTAGTGTTTCATTCTGTTCTTCCTATTTTAATTACTTCGGGCATTTCTATATATATCCTCATGTCACATGGTTGGTATCTATATATACCAATATATATATATATATATATACCTGGCAGAAATCTTTTAACCTGTAACCCAATCGAGTGTCACCTTGCTGCCCTACAATAAACGCCATCAACATTCTGAATTAGTTTTCTCCGTTGAGAGAGACTCGAAAATCACAGTTAGCAATTTATGAGAAAAAATAACATAGTTCCCACTCACAACCTCAGATATAAAGTATGCAATCACGTACTTAGGAATGTAGTAGCCAAGAATCATTGCTTTACTTTAAATTAGCTGCTAAGAAGTATTTTGAAAAAAAAGCAACCAAAATATTGTGATAAAGATAAATCCAGAAGTGTCAAAGCACATACCATGAGAAAGATGATTGACTCTGCAGCACTGTAGCAAGAAAGATACGGTCATATAAAGATAAATAACACCGTGGAACAGTGCATGATTTACGTACAAGCTAAACAACACAGGGGGCGCGACATTGTTTTATTTCACTATGTATACTTCTTAATGGTTAAAGGACCCCATATCTCAAATAGGTTAGGGTTATTGGTTTTACGGTGTTTAGTAAGGAGATAACGGACTAGAAAGGTTGATATGCAAGATATGTTTCAAAGTTCTTATTTAAGCAGTCCTTCGCTTCAGCAGATCAAGTAGTATGTAAAGTAAAGTAAAATAAAGTAAAGTAACCCATAGCTTTTATTAATGCCGTATGGGTGTGAGATGTTAGCGATCTCACATTTCAGAGGCTCTGCAAATGAGGGCGGTATCCATCGTCTCTCCCTCGCAGTCTTTACTTCCCGGGTTAATCCGGTACATATTTAAGACTGGGTCGACCTGGGAGCCGTTGTGATCTGAGAAACATTTCCGCCTCAGCTGGGGAATGAACACAGGACCATTCATATGCGAAGCCAGTCAGTGCGCTAACCACTGCGCTACGTGGCTCACCTAGTACAAGTAGGACCAAGTAGTACATAATCGTGATGAGTTTAGTGCATCATGAAAATGACAATTCTTTTTAAGGATGTGTTATCAGAAATATATCTATATAGTGATATGACCTAATATTAAGTTATTCTGAAGATACATATGCTACGTTACAACTTTCAAACAAGCAATTGATGATGCTAATTCATGTACCAAGATTTGAGGATCATTAAGAGTGATGTCACAGCATAGACGGAAGAGTAACAAATGTACTAGAATGACAAGAAACAAAATAGAACGTTACCTGGTACATTCATATATATATATATATATATATGGAGATAGAATTGAATAAATTGGTTCGACTAAAACATATAGACGTAACTGAATTTAAAGTTAACAAATAAGACATTCCAGCGACAATCAATCAATATGCATCCTGACACACTTCAATATCCATGTGACGTGTCTCCGTTGACTGTCATTTATCAATAAGTTGAGCAACTGCTTCCAGTTTTCTCTTGTTGTGACACGTTTTTCATTTCTTATCTTTAACCGAACATCGAGCTTTACTTTTTTACCTGGTTGAGACTTGATTCCACTGAATTAAAATCCATGAGAATGTAGAAAAAGGTGATGAATTCATCAATAATCAATGAAAAATGTTTTCCTGTGGCATTTCACCTCGAGAAGAAGTGGAAATGGCGTGTAGAGTGGAAACGGATAATCATTCAGAGACTTCCAGGCAAAATAACATGCCCGCAAAACAAAAACAAAAAAGACTTTAAATCAAATTGGATAAAAGGAAATGATATTTTCAGCCGTATTATTATTGAGAGAGTGGTAACCATGTTAAACACAGCGTCCGTTGCCAGGAGACGTTCACAGACAGAAAATATTCAGACCCTGATTGGAGTCTGTTATTAAACGATTGATGTATTGTTCCACTTCTTGGTAATACGGAATAATTGCAATTATCACAATAGTCTTCGCTTAAAGTTGGATTGAAATTAATGAAAAAGTATTATGCTGAATATTTGAAGGCATAACATAACCAGAGTATTTAAAGTGTTGTTTGACAATCTGAATATCATACCAGCAACATGAATGAAGTATTAAGCGGAATTTTTTTTTTAATGGAAAAAAATAGAATGATACTTTATCATTGAGCGTGGACAGTGACTTTGATATCGCTCGTGCTAAGGTCTATGTATGTTCACACAAACCATTACACACATGTTTGTGATCATAATGTTGTCACATGTTCTGTTAATGATATTTATATTGTGATTGAATTTGCTCTAGCTAAGCTCGTGTCGTACTACATTAATCAAGTATGCTCCCTACAAGGTAATGTTATGATCTTACGAGGCAAATTTGTATAAAATGATATGAAAATTCCTCATATCCATGCTGATATTTTTGTTTCATGTTTACTTCCCTAGACATTGCGAACAATGATGCTCTTGTATATATTATTTATTCAATAGGGAATATCCCTAGGTCAGAGCAGCGATAAAAAAGTACACAAAAATGTCCGAATCTCAGGGATGTGTTCTTCTTTCACAAGAGGTCTCTATGTGGATGAAAACATCATTGCACAGATGAAACGTAGAGATGTATTTGAAAAAGTAAGCCTGATTGCATATGTATGGGATATATTCGAGTCTTGCTTCAGTATGGTAGTCGTAATAATGGATATCTGGTTACATCGGTATACCTTTCTCATGCGGTTAATTATTCGTTAACGTACATTGTTATTTTTAAATAGGTATTTCTAAATTGTTGAAATCATTGACATGAAGTGCGCTGATTGCATATTCACTGAATGTATCTATCAAGAAAAAAAGCAATAGTTTACACGCATAGCTACATGTAAATATGCGTGGACATTTACAGCATGATGTAAACGAAATGGCAAACTCACAGTCCCATACAAACAATAATGCGCAGTCTAAAACACGTATGCACACTCATTGCCTCATAAAATAATAATCAATAAGTACAGCCCACTACACACCATAATGCAGACTTACAGCCGCATGAAAACAACTATGAACACCCACAGCTTTATACAAAGAATAGTGCCCGCTCACAGCCTCATAAAACAACAGTGCGCATTCAGTCTCATTCAAACAGTACTTCACAATCACAGCCTCATAAAGCAACGAAACAACAGTGCGCACTCAGTTTCATATAAACAGTACTTCAGACTCACATTCTCATAAAACACTCATACTCTCATACAAACAGTACTTCACACCCACATCGTCATGCAATCAAGTATACAATCATGTACTTACTCCGTCAAATGATGCATATCCGTCCCTACCAGCCGGACTTTGAGTTTCACGATTCTTGGGTGTATTTTCATCCAATTCCATTAGCTTCTCCAGCTCACCAATGGAAAATCTCAGCCTGTGACTGGCCGACACTACGTGTACTTTTCCAGCACTGCGATGCTGGACTAATATATATAGTTTACGTTGCTAAACATTGCCCAGTTTAGCAACTGAACTGTCTTCCATATCGGATATCATAAATTCAAACATTTCTTATGGTTCATTACTTTACCGACTCATGTTTATTTCACTAAAGTACTCTATTTGTGATTACAAATTGTTTGTACGTTGCTAGACATCATTATTCACATAATAATGCACACATTTTCTCGAACTTTCTGCTAGCGATAGTGCAAGAAACATCAAAATATATAGTTGTATTACACTATTAAACAGAAAAAAAACGTAATACATTACTCAATCTTAATCTATTTTTTAATCTAAATTTAGTACTCAACATTATCTAATAAATTGCGAATTTAGCTGCTAGTTATCAAGTCATGTCCAGCCATGTATTGTCGTTTGTAAACAAATATTCTCAAATTTGAGTCTTTGTAATAATTGTATGCCAGTTTTTAGTCTCTATAACATTCTTAAATAAAAGTATAAACATTGGTTTTTGTACTACCCGACTTCTCTTTCTAAACGTACTATAACAGTGATATTACTTGTCAAGCCACTGTGGGCGGAATATTTCCAATACACTCATGGTATTTGTATTTGCCCATTTGTCTGCGCAGTCACAAGTTGATAATGCTGATCGTGAGGAGAATTAGTTAACGATGAAATAATTCAACAAAACTAGACTTGTTGTTCTAAAAAACGGTGTTGGAATACTTTCATTGAAAGTTCCCTGGTAAAAAAAATGAATGAGTAATGTCTAGAATTGTGTAATAGAATAACGTTGTGTACTTTTCATGAAATGTTTAACGAAAGAAACGAACGAATAATTAGCAGACACTAGTGCAATAATACATCGGGTGTTCGAAAGAGGCTAGGGCATGCCCGACTACATTATAAATCAATCAATAAACCCGTAACCCTTCAGAGTCGTAGGGGTACCACATTGGATGCTTCAGCACACAGAATCCTCCAGCGAATTCTATCCTCAGCGATGCGGATGAGTGTGGAAATATCTTGCCCTGTCCATTCCTTGATGTTGTCTGTCCATGTCTTTATTTGTCTTCCTCTGCTTCTTCCACCCTCGACAGTTCCCTGCAGTATTGTTTTTGACAAGGAATCGTGCCTGCATACATGTCCGAACCATGCTAGTTTTCGTCGTTTCACTATTGAAAACAATGGCTCCTGGACACCTGCACACATCTCTACTTTATTTCTTACGTACACATTGGACTTATGTTCCCTATAGGAAATTCGTAGAATTCTTCTGTAGCATTTATACTCGAAGGCCTGTAATCTTCTCTCCATGTCCGCAGTGAGTGTCCAACTCTCACAACCATACAACACAACAGAAAGCACCAGCGACTTATACAGTTTGATTTTCACTCCAACACTGATGTTGCTTTTCCACATTATAAGACCTACTGGGCTAATTGGAAATCAATCACTCTTATTAATTGGAAATAAATCCTTCTTATTGACTAATTCGACTGATTCGCATTGTTCACTATGATTATACTTTGTGTGACAAACAATACAAATCAAGGGGATAATCTATTGCGTCATGAAGAAGGATGAATCGCCAGTTAGCCAGTAGGTCTTCTATTATAAACGGTCATGACTAGTTTACAAGCATTACAGATCAGAAAAAAAAACTCACATTTAATTATTTGTTTCCTCGTCATTAATCATATCATCAAGTAGTCTAACAATTGAAGTGTGCTGCAACATTCCCGGAGATAAACATTCACATGCTTATCTCACTAAGATATTAAGTAACCCAATGCCGTTAATGCAAAAAAGTCAATTGTGGATGTATGCAACCGATTGTTGTGGTCATTGCAGAGTGTTAAGAAATACGACTTACTGCGCAAATCATGTGTATATTTGTCAGCGAACAAACGGGTGTGGATGAAAAAGAAATAAGCAGACAAGTTGACTGATAATACTAGCATAAAAGTGGTCAACATGTGGGTATATGTGACTGGGTACGTCACAGGTGCTCTACAAGTCTGCATGATTGAAATTTTCTGAAGTAAATTAATACGAATCAGTATCACGGATGCGCATATTGAGAATGAGGATCGGTGCGGTCGTAGAGAGAAAATACAAATGCCAAAATCAACATTCAACCAAAACAAGAAAGGAAACATCACCAGATATATCCAGAGACTGACTGAAAAGGAGATCTGAACATCTATAATGTCCGTCACGAGATGAAAATTAAAATAGCCACATCTGTTATTATTATTATTATTATTATTATTATTAATATTATTTCTATTATTATTATTATTATTATCTAAAATCTGTGTAACGAAAACCTACCATGGTAAATGGTATATACCAAATATTGCGAATTTTCAAATTAATTTCTGCTAAACTATTGGTAATTATCATATAATGAGTTAATAGTTTTCTATATATGAAGTAAAGTTGGAATCAGGTTTTGAATTTATGAATAGACCATCCCACTCTATATCAAATGTTATCAGATAAAAAAGTGATTATTTTAGTGTGTCATTTTTTCAAGGCATTCAGCATTTGCATCCGCGCTTTTGAACCCGTATGTCGACAGAATTTGACTGCAGAGTAAAGTTTAAAAGGTGAATGCGAATACTCTCTCATGTGTGGGTATATATATATATATATATATATATATATATATAGTAAACATGTGTATACATAGGAAGATTACATGCTAGTACACATGCACACACATATTTCAAATTAGAGCATGGGCAAATACAATATTACAAGATTGCATGTGGACTTTCCTATTATTAAAGTGGCGGTCAATTAATAATTCTTAATTTTAGTGATTTTCACGGCAATATTTACTCTCTGTATATTGCTATTGCTTTGTGCACACATAAAGTTGAATAGAGACAGGTAAATTTAGCATGAAAAATGTACTAAATACGTCATCACATTAGGAACGTCATCAACTAGGAGGATGTACTGAATACGTCATCACATTAGGAACGTCATCAACTAGGAGGATGTACTGAATACGTCATCACATTAGGAACTTCACTATCTCGGAGAGTGTACTGAACATGTTACCACAGTAGAAACGTCAACAGCAAGGACAATGTACTTTAATACGTCATCACAGTAGGAATTTCACCAACTAGGAGAATCTACTGAAGAATATATTGAGCGGGTAACTTGCAAACTATTACGATTTGTAGGATTCCACGTCAACATGCAGAAGAAAGGTCACGTCCTGATAACAAGCATCTTCAGTTAAATGTCACTGCAATGCCATTCGTTTAATCGAGCTTCAGAAAAAAAACTATTTCATTTACTGAAAACTGCGTGTGTTTATAAAAACAAAAAGAACTCTCATACACTATTGTCCTGATTCTACTTGTCATTATGTTTTAAAAAGAAAATCATGTTTTATATTTCTTTGCATATATTTATTTCTTATAATATTTGATATATATATATATATATATATATATATATATATATATATATATATATATATATAATATATATATATATATATATATGTATTTGTTTGGGTCTATGAAGAAAGACTTATATTTTTTGGGACTTTGAAGAAAGACTTATATTTTTTGGGACTTTGAAGAAAGACTTATATGTGTTTGGGACTTTGAAGAAAGACTTATATTTGTTTGGGACTTTGAAGAAAGACTTATATTTGTTTGGGACTTTGAAGAAAGACTTATATTTGTTTGGGACTTTGAAGAAAGACTTATATTTGTTTGGGACTTTGAAGAAAGACTTATATTTGTTTGGGACTTTGAAGAAAGACTTATATTTGTTTGGGACTTTGAAGAAAGACTTATATTTGTTTGGGACTTTGAAGAAAGACTTATATTTGTTTGGGACTTTGAAGAAAGACTTATATTTTAGAAAACAACAAGCTAAGCAGCCAAACTCTGGTTTACATTGAAATTCGGTCGGTAACAGTTGTTGGTATGTCAAATGAGAAAGTGATAGATTTTAGTCTACGGACCGCAGATTGTGCTCTAAGAAGAAGCACAATGGTGCAAGTGGACCTGTGGTTCCTTCTACATACTGTGGAAGACTCTGTATAGCCGTGACCGTCAACAGTATGAAAGGCATGAACTACAGAACGTAAACAAGCATTAATTCGCTACGTTTTTGATTATTGTCTTGATATTAGTTGGTCACTATTTATATACTTGGATTCGTCCATCAGTGAAAGCCAAGGGCGACCAAAGAAACGAACAGCAATAATCAAAATCAGCTTTGTACGTCATCAGTCCACATGTCTTTACTAGAGTCCGTCGTGGTATTGCACAGATTGGTCTTGTGAGTCATTGCATGCTTTATCCCCGTATATCGTATATTATAGTTATTACAGTAGGTATCGGCTTGTCCCTATGCATCAACGTGCAGTTGGTGATGAAAATAACTCTTAATGTACTAAGCCGCAGCAACTATAAGATGGAATGGCCAGTTCCCTTCCTTGATGTCTTTAACTACCCTTACTCATGTGTCACGTACTCATTTACAGCTGAGTTGGCTGGAGGGGTGGTCGTGTCAAGGGAATTATTATAATTTAACAATAAGAATATTGTCTGGAAGGACGGAAAGGTGCCAACTAACAGTTGTTGGTATCGGGTGAAATAAACTGCAGTGATAGTAATGTGTGCTTCTATTCATAGCTACTTGACTCATGTATTTTGAACTAATGTCCACTGAGTACTCTACTATATCGTAACACACTAAATTGTAACGCATTTAAATTATTTTTATCATTTGAAAATTTGCATGGATTATCTAAAATATATTAACATAAAACACAAATACAGACGTTTTATGCACAACTTCCTGCATTGTTTTTTTTTGTTTGTGTTTTGTTAATACCTTTTTAATACCTTCCCGGATTAATCCGGTATCCATTTAAGGCTGCGTCGACCTGGTAGCCGTTGCGATCTGAAAACATTTCCGCGTCAACTGGGAATGAACCCAGGATCACTCATATGCGAAGCCAGTGCGCTAACCATTGCGCTAACGCGGCTTATCTGGTACATCATGATGATATCATCCGTTATTAGAAAGTGTTTTGTCTTGCATTTTCTTTATGCCAGTACGGTATATATTGACTTCCAGTATCAAATTTAGGTTTCTTAGATATTTCCTTTAACTGGGAGCTTTTGCAGATAATGTTTATGGTTTCTAATCAATTTCTGACATTCTGAAATTTAATATCGTATCTGAGCAGTCTTGTAATATGTTTAATGTCTTTGCCAAGGATATTTCTTGCAATAATTAGGCATCCGGTAGATATGTGATTTCCTCTCATTCGCCCATGAATGACTTTGGATTGTATGTAGTAAGGTTCTAGTCTCTTCCACGGTGACCGGCCGTAATTAATTAATATGGACGGCTGAAAGCGCCTCATGCGTACCACGCACTGCTAAATGTGTCCGTGTGAAAGTTGATGCATATGAGTTCCTCCGATTCGTGCTCCCTCACATGCATCTTGTATCGAGATGAGCATTCCTTGATATTGAATTGTGTTGGCTGCATTTGATGACAGTATGCGCCGTAAATTAGCAGTTATCTATGGTAATCGATACTCATTGGGTGCACATCAATAATTATCGATTTAATATTATAATAGATAGTTAGCAAGCCGAAACAAATTGAAATGACTTACATTCCTATTACGAACGAATAAACACAGAAATCACCGATCCTACATAATGCGAATTAATTTAATTAACTATTGAATTAACTATTGAATTCATATTGTACAAATGAATTAACTGTTTATTACGAATTTAAATGACAGCGCTCAGTGTAACGCTCATATGCAGTCTCTTCACGAAAATATAAGATGTATGCATACCCATGGTTCCCGTATTTCGCTTGTTGAAAACAATCCTCATTCCACAAACCAGTTCCGTATTTAGACTTGATAAGGCCCTAAGATATTTGAAATATGGGGCCCTTTATAAGTCCAGATAGTATATGTCAGTGCCAAATATAGTTTTTTTTGGGGCCCCCAAAACAGTGGGGCCCTAAGCTATAGCTTGTTTAGTTTATACGTAATTCCGGTCATGCACCAAACATTTGGTCAGTATTGCTCATACAAAACTGAGTAACAAAACCGTACATATATCCTAAGCTACAGTAGAGTCGCCATTCAACAGTATCTCGCGACGCACAACAAAATCCCACCATTATCAATTATCCATTCACTAAATAAACTATATTATTCAACCGCAGAATCTAATTCTACCATAGATTCAGCGTTATTGAAAAAAAACAACTCAATTACGTAATCTATTTAATTGTTTTCATTTTCAATTGGCGAAGCGTTGAAAATCCATTCTTACAGAGATTTGTAAGTGCCTATACATTCTGTGTGCGCAGATGTCACACAAAATCCACAGGAAATAAAATTTTAAATGACGTAGTGTCAGCAGCAATATAAATTAGTGTAGGGTGACTTTATGGACACCCGGTAAAGCAGAGTTTAGTAAATATATAAAAAAGGTTTTTCAAAATCAGTTTTTCTTAATTTTCTTTTACAACGGAGACCCCGCAGAAAATCCTTCTTAACATCCTGTTGGGTCGTAAGTAATGTTTTGGGAACCCTTGTTTTAAATGACAGAAAGAGAAATATAAACAAAGCAATATTGCAGAAATAAGTCTAGAGTGAATGACAGTAAGAATGTGAAAGACACACAGAGAGAGATAGAGAGAGAGAGATATTCAGACACACAATAATGAGGAGTATTAAACTTAACTGCCTCTCTCAGAACTAGATAATGAACATTCATTTTGATTATCTTTTCCAATAGTCAGGGAGCTGTAAAAAAGGAGGATATAAATTCTGTTTCTGTTGTCTGCACCGACTCCATTCGAGATCATAGTCCTTTGAACATCGTTAAGATTATCTCGGTCTGCTGAATTTCTATTAGAAATTGCACGGAGATCACCGCTGGAGGACATAGTGCTGTTAATGTAGTTGATGTAGGAAGGTGTAAAGGGGATTCTGAAGTAGTACTTGTAAGAGAGGAAATTGACAACTGTTTAGCGGCGATGTTGATACTGGACTAAATGAGTAAGTATTATAATACAGCTTTAATTCACTGTGATTAGTGATTTACTGAACCAATGGTGATAACTCCGGGTATCCGGAATTTAGTATTTTTCAGTATTTTTAAAACTAGAATGGTTCGGACATGTAGCAGGCACGATTCCTTGTCAAAAACAAAACTGCAAGGAACTGTCGAGGATGGCAGAAGCAGAGGAGGGCAAATAAAGGCACGGACAGACAACATCAAGGAATGGACAGGCAAGACATTTCCACACTCATCCGCATCGCTGAGGATATAATTTCCTGGAGGACTCTGTGTGCTGAGGCATCCAATGTGGTACCCCTACGACCCTGAAGGGTTACGGGTTTATTGATATATTGATTGATGATTTTTCAGTAGATGGCGAGGATGATTTTTCAGTAGATGGCGAGGGTATGTATGCTGATAGTTGTAGTAGCACACGTATTTTATATCTTTCTCACCGTATCATTCACTATCAACCCCGAACCATCCCAAGCTATGTAAACCTTTTAACATAGTCTCATCTAAGGTACACATACACGTACGATCATACATTCATTCATTGAGAAAAGGTAAAGGTATATCCCATGGCAGGAACCTGCCGTTGGGGATGAAGATACATCTTCATGTGCTAAGTCGAAACAGCTATTAGTTCGGGTAGGTGCAGTATTCATTAAATACATTACTATTTATGGCAGTTGGACTGCACCAGTGGAAATCAGCACCATATTTTCGCCACACCTCTCTTTCTCAATTCCTTATTAGCATGTGCAGAATCCTAATCACCCCCAGTCTCAAATATTGTATATCTATCTTGTCCTTAATCCCCTCTTCTTCTCCGATCCTCAATTGTCCGTACGTT